>OY735207.1:18670272-18672772 GCA_963457665.1 Thysanoteuthis rhombus | reverse complement strand
AGCCTGGGTAACTACCTGTGTTGCCCATATATTGGACAAGCCCTGATTATGAATTAATAATCTTTCTATAAACTGTGATAATTAGAAATCGTTAACCAAAAGTATTAACAAGAACATTTTCAATATCAACAAAGGTTTCTTCAAAGGTTTTGAAATTGGTCTGGCTGTCTGGCTCTCTATCTGGCTATGTATCAATCATAGATGCAGGTCAAACCAATGGAGCTATAGGACTGATATTTCATACATTTACTCCATGTCATATCCAGACAAAAACACCTTTTTTTCTTAATTATCTTCCCCTCCTCCCTAGTAGGTTTTTAGTTGGGAGGGTCAATTTATAATGTAATTCTATGTCAGATTAGTCCCTTAGCATGTGTCCGGCAACATTCATGCTGGGATTTTTGAAAATTTGAACTATCTTAGATGATCACAGAATGAAAGGTGAAAGAAGTGTCTTATCCATTGTCCTCTTTTTCCAATTTTTTTAATTGATTATCCCCTACATGGCAGGCTGCTAAAAGACATTGCATGACTCTTTCTATTGATTGACCAACCAGGCCTAATTAATCATTTCATCTATAATCAATGGCTATGTATATCTATATCCGTTTGTGCATGTGTATGTGTATATATATATGTATATATATATATATATATATATATATATATTCATGAAATGGATATATAAATAGATGGATATACATGTGTGTATATATATATATATATATATATATATATATATATATATGTGTGTGTATATACACACATACACATATATACATATGTATATATTCGAGAAATGGACATATTTTGTCCAACAGAATTAATCATAAATAACAAACTTATTTGGAATGATCTCCCATCATTACAGGGTTAATTTATCACTCAATTTAGACAACGTAAATAGAATAAACGATTGAAGAAAATTTCCTGCTGAAGCTCCATTTTCTTTAATTGTTTATTCTATTTAAAATGTCAAAATTGAATGATATATTAACTGCATAATGACAGGAGATCATTTCAAATAAGCTTCTATATAATATTACGCAATGTATAATTCATATATATATATATATATATATATATATATATATATATATATGCATATATATATATATATATGAGGGAAGTGACACAAAAGAATTTGACAAAATTTTTTAATATTTAGACTTTAAATCTGTAAGGCTTTCTAGACTATATATATATATACATGTGTGTGTGTGTGTAAGGCTTTCTAGACTATATATACATATATACATTTATATATATGCATACATATATATATATATGTATATATATATATATATATACATATATATATATATAGTTTAGAAAGCCTAACACACACACACACATATATATATATATCCATACATATATATATAGTCTAGAAAGCCTTACATATATATATATATACATGTATATATATATATATATATATATATATATGTGTGTGTGTGTGTGTGAGGCATTCTACTTCCAACATGGTGGATGGGGAATATATGCATAAATATTTATATTGCTTAAATCCAACCTTTCTGACCGTCCAGTTCCAAGGAGCAGAGGGAGGATACCATTCAGTTTCGTTGTATTACAACTCTTCAGTGCGGCTATAGACTATCCATTATTCCATCCAGTACCAGAAGGTAGGATTGAAACCTTTGCTTCAGACCCAGAGGCTGGCTCTTTACCCCTGCCCTACACAGAACTGGACAATTAGTAAGACTAAATATAAGCGATATATTTACTTACGCACTATTCCCCATCCACCAGAGTATTCTATTCCAAAGTTGGAAGAGCATTGCTATATAGCTTATAATGAACGAGTTAACTTACTCAAAGAATGCTCAACCCTGAATAAGGGAGCATTTATATATATATATATATATATATATAGAGAGAGAGAGAGAGAGAGATAGAGAGAGTGAGCAAGAGAGAGAGAGATAGAGGGCCTCAAAACATTTACATTAACTTACACTTCAACATCTCAATGATCACTATATATATATATAGATATATATAAACACACACACACACACACACACACACACTATCAAGTGACTGATCAGACTTGTTCATTAATATTATTACTAAAAATGGTAAATAACTAAAATAACAATGATGTAAATATCATTATATGTACTGTTTATAAGATTTCCAAAGGAAGCTTACTAATGTTTATAATAACGATGCAAATATTAATAATATAGCCATATCTTTCAGTGATGTAATATCATGGCATCTGAGAAGGACAAATAAAATTTGGGTTCTATTATCTGTTCTGATGGCCGATACCAACCATCAAATTTGCCTTTTATTACTTCTTGCTGGTGTTTTTCTCCTGCACTCTCTGACTCAATATAGGCAGTATATGCAATCATTGAATATCGTATATTCTGGAACTGACTGTAAATGTTTAAAAGTCACACAGAATAGGACAAGCCAGAGTTATCTCCTCTTGGACTCAGATGACATAAAAACGCAGTAAAATGTATGGCAC
>OY735207.1:18330272-18665272 GCA_963457665.1 Thysanoteuthis rhombus | reverse complement strand
GCCTTCTTGGCAGTAAAAATATCAATTTCCTCCACTATTTTGCCCCAAATTCAGAGGGTCATTTGTCCATCCTACCCACTTGGCTCGCACACCTATGCATTCTGAAATGTGGAAATTGATGAGATGGAGTTTCTTTTTACTAAACCTTTAGATTTTCAGAAATGATAAAACACTTTTATAATTTTGTCAATCAAAAACATTCACTTTTCAGGCATTTGAAAACAAGTTCCATCTTGTAGGCCCAGCTCGAATATTGCAAGAATATTGGAAAAAATTAGTGTCATAAATAAAATTCAGGAAAACATTAAAACAGGACCATTATGTAAAAATCATTAATGTTCCAGCCATAAAAATATTTAAAAAAAATATTTCTGTGGTTTGTATTCGCACAGGGCAAACCTTTATGGAGCCATAAGCAGAATTTGATTTGAGACACAGTACCTCATCTTGTGGACCCCCTTTCTCTCTTGGGGCCCTCTGGTGGCCAAGAGGCCCCAAGCAGCCAAAATTTACTTATACCTCATGTTGGTTCTGTATATTCAACAGAGTCTCCAACAAAATTATCAATGATAAGAATAATGATAATAGTATAGTATCAGTAATACTATTATTTATATAAAGATTAGCTATTTCTTGCTTTGATGAAAATTAGTGCATTATTGTACTTCATTGATATTCATTGATGTCGCTAGACTATTATCCTCATCTTATTGATTCTGTTGCTGTTTCTAAATTGGCATATTCTGTATCTGCTTGTTTACAGAATACACACACACACACACACACATACACATATATATATATATATATATATATATATATATATATATATATATATGTAAGTATATATGTATGTATATATGTATATGATCATAAACTGCATTATATCATATAGAAACTCTTATTTGAAATGATAACCCGTTATTATATGGTGAATGTACCATTTGGCTGAGACAGCATAAATAGAATAAACAATAAAAGAAAATGGGGCTGCAGTAGGAATTGAGCCTGCCACTGATTGGGTAAGCGCTTCTTTGTGGTATTCCTCTTACCATTGAGCTAAACAGTTGCCGGTACTGCAAAGGCCTCAATAGCATAATTGTTGTGTTGGAAGAAACAAATAGAGTCGATACAGACTGTGAATGAGCAAGATAGGAATTTGGAATTGAGACCTTTCAAATAAGAGTTTCTGTATAATATAATACAATTTATAATCATTCTGTCGGATCATATATCCATTTCTTAATAACATATATATATATATATATATATATATATATATATATATAAATATATATAGTACTGTACTTAGTACGGGAAACTTTGGAACTAATAAACTGCACTATTCCAACTAAACCTGCATATATCATCATTATAATCATCACCAGCAGCAACAGCAGTAGCAGTAGCCTTTGCAAGCCCAATGTTGAACAAGAGCTTTTCCTAACTCCTTCCGTAATAACCTTGATAGCCCTGATCTTTGCCTTACTTACTGGCAAACCTTATCCCTCCACCATGTATCAGGTCTTTTCCTGGTGTATAGGCACCAGTTGGTTAACCATTTGCTCCATCTGTTGTTATTTCTTCTTACCAAGTGTCCAGACCATCTTCATTTTTGTCACTTAATTAATTGTATATCTTTTATCCTGGTCCACCCATGGATTCATGTTGATCTTTTTCTTTAGCTTAGAGTTGTTCCTAACTTCGCCCATTCTATGGCTTTCTGTGATTCTAAGTTGATTCACTCTGTAAAAAGTATTCAAGAAACCTAACACTCCAGGAAGACTGAATGCACTGAAATGTGCTTATCCAGATTAATATATATATATATATATATATATATATATATATATATATATATATATGTATGAATGCATTATATTATTTGAAACCCTATTTGAAATGACCTTCTACACGGAGAATGTGTCACTTGGTCTAGACAACATAAGTAAAATAAACAACTAAAGAAAATGGAACTGCTGCAGGAATTGAACTTGCAACCAATTCGGTAGCCATTTTATTGTTGCATTGATCTTTTCATAGCCTGTTGGAAAGGCAGGGGCTCCATCCTCTCATTCTGATTTTTGTTTATTCATTGTCCATATCTGCTGTATTATTTGTCTATGTGGATAATTTTATTATTAAGAATTGAATATATGATCCAAGAGAAAAATTATGAATGCATTGAATTATTTGAAACTTTACTTGAAATGACCTCCCCGCCATATCCTTCCACGTATCCACGGAAGATTTTGTGTAACCTCCCTCTGCAGTGTCAAGGAGACTTCTTCTAGACTGATCCCTCTTACTTGACCCTCTTTTTTCACTGACACCCGTATAAACCCCTCCTCTTTTCCTCTCCTACTTAACAACTAGAATACACCCACTACATACCATTTTCTTCATTACATCCCTTCCCTCGAACATGTAATCAGCTACATATATTTGCTTCCAATAGTTTTTCTGCATGACTGCATGTGCTTTTGAAAAGGTTGTTGTGAACCAGCAAAATGCATCAAGCCTGTCCTTATGACAATAAAAAATCTTTAAAATGTAACGTTTTTCTCAAATTTTTTCACATTCCAAATTGTTAAAATTATGACATAAGCTGTGTATTGAAATCATAGCTTGAAGGGAGAATGTTTTTGATCAACACTGCTGGGGTGCCATGTTCATATAACTGCTTTGTTTTTATATCCCCAAAACATGATAAACAACTGTTGATTCTAATTAAAGAAAAAATTTACACGTATGACCACAATATCAAAGTATGTGTAAAACATAAAAAAACACTGTAGGAAATTGCATAAATTACATTAACAGATATTAGAAAATAAGTGACTGAAGTGACACAAAAAAGTTTTGAAAAAGTTCTTTCATGTTTTCAGTGTTTAAAGCTGTAAAGCTTTCTAGAATATATATATATATATATATATATATATATATATATATACAATCAACATCTGAAGTAGAACTTACTGACTAAATGCAAATGATATTAACATGAGTCTTTTTATGTACATAGATATTTAATTGCTTTAGTGTCTCAAAAGAATATATACATTTACATACTTTCATACATAGTCTCAAATGAATTTGGAGGTTAGTTTAAAATATAGGTTTTAAATAATTTATCTTGATAAGATTTTCAAGTTCTATCAGATTAAATCATGGTTGAAAAAATGGAAGATTGAAAGAATATTGATATTACGACTGTTAAGTGTCAATTCTTTATATTTTTTCTTAATTTCTAATAATTTTAATCTTTCTCATATGTTTTTCAAACATATCATTTTTTCTTTGACACCTTTCGAAAAGGTGTGCCTTCTATGATGCTTATAAACATGCATATCAGAGGATGGATATAACACAGGTGTTAGGGCCAAGAAAGATAAAACTGTGTCATAACCGAAACACAATTAATTTATTTTGTGGTTAAACCTTGCTATTTTGTAGCTAAATCTAGTTAACAACACACATAAGTAAATTGCAGTGACTGACAGGCTGTGAAATTCCTGTAGACACTATATTCACCGGGTGCTGTACCTTTGAATATATATGGCCAAATTGTATTGGATATATCAGTTCTTGTAAGATCACTGAAGTTGAGTGATGTTGAGCCTGGTCATTACCCAGATGGGTGACCGTCTAGGAATACCAGATGTTGCATGCAGCAACAACACTGTTTTGTGGTTGTCTCAGCTGACGATTAACAGAGCATCTTGTCAAGCTAAGAACTTTCCCACTCATGTGTCGCTCCATGGAGGACATAAGACAGTGTGCTCTCCTAGAAACTGCCACACCCGTATTGAGAGGCAGCGATCATCATCATGATTATCATCTTTGAAGAACACTTTTCCATATTTTCCAATACTATATGAGCAAAATCATGAATATGAATTTTTGTTACTACATGCCTAACTATGGTATGTTGGACATTTCTTTCTCTCCCCTAAAGGATGTTTACTCAGGTGCCACAAGTTACCTGTTTATCCACTGATCCATCAGCTTGAACCTACTTACGTAGGTAAAGTGTATACAATGGTTCTAGCATTACTACTCTTCCCAAAACATATAAATTTTATTGTCACAATATCTTCTTACAGATCCACTGATAATCCAATTAATTATTCTATTGAGGTAAGACAGCTCTGCCAGGGTCATTAGATAAATAAAGCTACAATTTCAAAAAGGTCAAGCCAAGATGCTTACTTCAATTGGTATGAAAACTCTTATTCAAAAAAATGTTCTTTTTAATAATTACAAAAAAATTACACTTCAATGCTTTGCGATTATATAGTTAAACTCTAAGACCTCTTCATAAACAGGACTATGTTTTAAACGGAAGTAAATAAAAATGTAAGTTTAATAATGTTGCACTATATGATCTAATGTTTTATGCATACATTTGGAGGAATTAGCTCAATAAATGGAGACATACAACTGAAAGTGAAAGTGAAAGTGAAAGTGAAGAGATGAATGGTAGAGTCCCTTCTTTTTACATAATATTATCTGTGTCTATTTTTTATCAGATAGAACATTGTCAACCATTGAACAACCATGGCCGTCTAAGATGGTGAAGGGTTCTATCCTTATTTATATGAGCATGTGTTCATGTGTTTGTGTGTTTGTGTGTTCCAGTACTCCTGGCCATACCATTTTGTCTACAGACTTGGAAATTGGCATCAGTACTCTGCTAGACTCCTTTAAAAATGTTGTTTGTTTTTGTTTTTTTAAAATTTTCGAGGATCTTATTCTGACAGATTTATTAACAACCTCTATATTCTCCAGAATCTTGATTTTTGTAGATGTTTTTTACTCTATTTTAGAGGTTTTCCATTGGTAAATGCCAGTGATGTCATAAACAGAATTTATTCTGACCATGTATACTGTCGATGGAATCTTTTTACATGATATCAAATTTTGACGCTACCATGGTTTAATTATTAACTGTGATGGCGGGTTACTACAAATTTTTTTACTAATATATGATTCTATCTTAATTCTTTTGTTGTTTTTTATGACAACTTTACTTGGGCCATCAATCCCTGGTTGAAAGTGAACAATGAGGATCAGAAAATAAAGGACAAGTTCTTTGTGAGATTCAAACTCATGTCTTATCTCTTTGAAACTTTATCAACTGTACTATCTGCTCTTACCATCTGAGCTACAACAGGCTCTACATTTAACAGAGGAATAAAGGGTAGGTTTACAGGTTATATTTGGTCTATTGTTAGCCATTGAGTTCTAATAACTCAGTTGGTAAGAGTAATTGGTGTGGTTAAATAGGCTCCTCTGAGGCAAGAGGGATTAATTTCAGTCTCACCAAGACCTAATCTTTATTTTCTCAACAAGCTGTTCATTCACTTGCTGATCATCCAAATTTATGTTGGAAGATCATTTCTGACTAGATATCACTCGGCATTGCTCTGTGTAGACTTGACCAGTGGGATCAGGATTCACCCTGTGACCGAGTCAAATGCTCTAATGTTCTCTAAACAACAGTTGTGAGGACAAAAGAGGATTTTTTGAGGATGTTCCTACCCCAAACATTTTCATGTTAAATCGACCTTGTATCAAATCCTGTTCTCATGGGGGATATGGGTAAATTAGAGTTGCTTAATCATTATCACAGATTGGTGGACTGAGCATAATTGTTATAAAATGCAACAAAAAAATTAAGATCAAAGAGAATCCCTTCTTTTATTAATGCAGAAGTTGCAATTTACAGAAATTAAGCTGGCCTTAGGGTCTGCCCATTTTAATTCCACTTGTCTATCATGAGATGCACCAAACGTTCTTGCTTATTCTCCTTTTGCACATTACTTTGTAAAGGACCTGTTAACGCTTATTCACTTTTGTTAATTCAACCACATCTTGATCCAAGAGCACCTTCACTGTAGACCAGTGTTCCAGGATGTCTTTTTCTGCACTAATTGGGACCAAATTAGGTAGCTTCATTACCAAAACAATCAAATATCTTGAAATTCATCATTAGACCAATCATCCAGCAAAAATTGATTAAAATACATATTTCTTTATCTATCGTTCAGGTATACTTATGTTGTATCAGATCATTTGTGTGTTAGGGATTTTTATCTTTCACAAAATTTCCTTTTGGTTCAATACCAAATCTTCATTTTCAGGACCAAATAGCTCGGTTCTGTACCAAATTTGCTCAATTTTTGTCTTGAAAAATACCAACAAGCAACCCGGCTATGAACTGTCTTTTTTACTTCATAAGTCCGTATCTTACTGAAGGACTCTCTATTCTCACTGTTGCTACTCCAAAAATATGCCTCAACCACTTAGTCAGTCATCTGAAGTCCATTATTGCCCTAGATTCATATCTATTGTTGTCTTATTTCAAATTTGACATCTTTATCTCAACTGAAAAAAAAACAAACTTTTTTTGAATTTTTTTTTCAATTTAAAGTTAAAGAATTTTTTTATTGAGTCATAAAAAATTTCCTTGAAAGTTAGAATTATGTCATTTAAGTTGAGGGCAATCATTATCTTGATTAAGTCATGGTTCCCAATGAGCACTTTAAAATGCAAATTCAGCTGGATAATTGATCGATTTTTATTGTAATGGTTAGGGTAATGAAAGTTCAAATTTAATTATATTATATCTAATTAGTAATCTTAGAACATTTGCATGATAAAACAGAATCAGTCTTGCTTGCTCTAATTTTTCTTTCCTTGTTTTTATTCTTCATTAAAACTCTGGAAAGCAGTTACAGTTCAGTTAGTTAGAACTGAGCACAGTTGTACTCTTTTATATCACCATATTTGATGGCATATAAGACACCTTTTATTTCAACATTGAATATTTCCCTGAATTCTTCTCATTTATCACTCTGGTTTTTTTTTTAACTCTTAAATTCATACAAAAAATAGAATGTAATTTTCAAAGGAAATAACTTCTGATAGAAATTGTCTCTCTTTGACCATTAGCTAAATCTTTCATGTTACTCAATTCATAGAAGAGTTCCACTAGTTTATGAATTTTAAGAGTTAAACTCTTCCTCAGGCCAATGTGAAGCTGGACAAAGGTTTCATTTACCTTTTGGGTCATTCCTTGGCGGAAAAGCAGGGTTATCACTTTAATGTACATTTTTGAATTGTTTAGATATAGTTTATGTGCTGGTGTAGCAAAAGTGAGAAGTATTTTCATTTGAATGATGAGCATATATGATTAGAAAAAAAATTTGTGAAAACTTTCTTTCATGATAGAAAAAAGAACAACTTACAGGGACAACAAAGCTGAATTATGCTAGCTTCTTGGTCTGTACAATCAATAATTTCTATTGTATTATTTTCTCTAAGACCTCACTGATTGTATTACACGTTTTGAAAGTTTCTTCATTATTTTTTTTGTTGCTTTTTAGCTTAGAATTTCAAAACTCCTTACTGGCAGATCCTTAATTCCTGTCTACCACTATATTCATACTTAGTATACAGGCCTCCCCCATTATAATGCTGTTAGTTATAGCACGGTTAGTTATAGCACTGTTCCTATTATAATGCAGGTGGATGGTATATCCCCAAATTGCTAGATCCAGCACCAAAATGGCTAAATCTTTTTATCACAGCTCAGTTGCAATATAGTTGACTTTCTATGACCCCAACATCCACGTTATAAGGGAGACACTTGTATTAGTTTTCTTTGCTATTACATTATCCTGTTGTACCTCTCTAAGACTTCAAATGACACTATGCTATTAACCACCAAACCTTTTTAGCAATTCTTGAAACTATGTTCAAGTTCTACTGTTTGGGCCATAATTGGTTGGTTCTGGAATAAACCATAATGCTTCACAAGTTGTGTACACCCGAACTCATGCTTCAGAAAGGGTTCCTTACATTATCGCTAGCCTACCATTCTAGTCAACTAACTTTATGCATATACCTTGATCAGTGCAGTTAATTTGATCCAAAACTCTTCCAGTCTTATTACTGTTAAATATGGTTTTTTTTTTCCAGTTTATACTTAGTTCAAGTTGTCCACCAATACTTGAGCTGTACTACATGAAAACCCACAATTATCAAAACTGCTCTATTCAAAGTATTTTCTGTACATAAAAGTTGTCTTGAAACGTGCATGAATTTTCTCTGATATCAAAAATCGGAATCTGATAAACATGTTTCGTTTTGTTTTTCATCGGGAGGAGGTAGGGGGAAAGGAGCAAATTTTTTTTTTTTTTCTCTTTTTATAAAATACAAAATAGAAAAGTTCATCTTGAAGTATGAGTTCAGGTAAAGAAAATTGCCCAAGACAACAACTATTTTTGGTAGATGGCTGCAGTCATGACTGATGTAAACAAGATGGTTAATGCGATATGCGAGGTGGGGGGGAGGCCGAGGACTAATGTTACTCCTTTTAAAATGATAGGAAAGGGGGAGAGAGTGATGAGGGGAGGGGTGCTAATGAGTTGAAAGGTTTTCTGTGGTGGTGGTGAACAGATTCGACTAGGAGGCATGAAATGAGGTTTGCAATAGAAGAGAAAAGAGGAATTTGTTGATTGATTTAAAACAACTTAGAGAAGAGATAAAATTCCTTCCTTATTTATTTAGGAATACTTTTGGTGATTAAATGGGGCTGCATACTTGAGAATTTACGCTTAATGGGAAAAGACTTCTGGAAAGATTTTTGCACTTTGATGTGGCGCTGTATTAAGGGTCATTCTCCAAGATGCGAATGTGCACATGCATATTTAAGTGAGACCCTTCCTTGCACAAAGGATGAAATGACCTTTGCTAAGGCCTTGATGATGGCTGCTCAAATTGAGCAAATCGCATTTAAAATTGGGATCTGCATCGACGTTAACCCGTACTCACATTTGAAATGACTATGATCTTTAGGGAAATTATAGTTAACAGGTTCATCCATTCTACTTTAGTGACCTCGTGCCAGGCTAAGCTTGCATTATTTTTGACAGATAAGACTGAAAGGAGAGAGAGTGATAGATCGATACAGAAGGAAAAAATTTTAGCTACGCAACTTTGGCAAATGAGCATCTTTTGCACCCCTTACCAACAGGGTAAGTGTATTTGGAAATTCAGACACAATGGAATAGATCAGTACATAATAATGCTGATTCCCCATCTCAGAAATAGCCGAGATTTTGTTACTATAAAAAGCTAAGATGAAGACACCAGTCTGATTAGATCTGTGAATAATAATGATGAGTCCTCATCTTAGAAATAGCTGAGACTTTTTTACTATAAGAACCAAGATGAAGACACCAGTCTGATTAGATCTGTGAATGATAATGATGATTCCTCATCTTGGAAATAGCTGAGACTTTTTTACTATAAGAACCAAGATGAAGACACCAGTCTGATTAGATCTGTGAATAATAATGATGATTCCTCATTTCAGAAATCCAGACACAACAAAGATAAGGACACTTGTTTTAATAGATCAACGAACAATAATGATAATTCCTCATCTCAGAACTACAGACACAACCAAGTTGAGAACACTTATCTGAATAGAACAATGGACAATAATGATAATTCCTCATCTTAAAAATTCAAACAAAAATCATGTTGATAGTTTTTCTGCATTCCCTTAACAGTTCCATGATAGATATACCTCGAAATATCCAGTTTCCATAATCATCAGTATCTCTAGTTTTAGTATTATATTGTGAAAAAACATTTTAAAAGAATACCAACAGAAAACTGTTGAATGAATACCTATTCAAGGTATATGCAAATAAATACATGGGCTTTCCCTTTGTATTGGTCAGGGGTTCTAATATCCCAGGGACTGCATCCTTCTCCTTGGAATCATGTTCTAAAGTAATTGGAGAGGAAAAAAAAATGTAAAGTAATTTTTTTTTTATGATAGAGTGTTTTTATTTGACTTTATAAACCAATCATTGGCACCTGTTGATGTCATGAAGATGTCTGGATTTGTTGATGAATCACAGCAAAGATTGGGAAAAAGTTGAAGACGAGTCCAATTAATTTTATATTGATTTACTGTTTTGTTGAGTCTGTCTATTGCAGTTTACTCATGTCTGTTACTCTTTCCTTGCTCTTCATCTATCTCAGTCTGCCCTTATCTATCTATCTATCTATCTATCTCATTCAATGCATGTCTGTTTTATAGTGTACAGAAATCTTTTCATCAATTGTAGTATGCTTCTATCAATCTATCTATCTATCTTTCTATCTATTTGGCTCAGTTCATTATCTATCTGCTTGCTGCTTGAGATGAAAGCAAATTTGCTTATGGCACCACTAACAGGAGTGTACCTAATGATTTGGGGTATGGGGGGCAGTAGGCCTCTAATTTGACGACAAAAGTTATGTGCAAGCTTCAAATTTGCTGACAAAGTGGACGTACAAGCCAAACAAAGGAATAAAACTGTGTTGTCAATTATGGTTTGTTATTTATAGCCAAAACTGTCTTTAAAAATGGCTAAATTTTATATATTTTTATATTTTAGATGTTCATATATATATATATATATATATATATATATACATATATATATATAATTGTATATATATATATATATATATATATATATATAGGGAACATATGCGTGAATAAATATATCACTTAAATTCAACCTTACTGACCGTCCAGTTCTGCATAGGGCAGAGGTTAGATGCCAGCCTCTGGGTCTGAAGCAAAGGTTCCGATCCTACCTCGTGGTACTGGATAGGATAAAGGATAATCTACAGCCACACTGAAGAATTGTAATACAACGAAACAGCTGTCTGTGGATGACACAATTATTCAGTTATTATCATTATATGTATATATATATACATATATATATATATATATATATATATATATATATATATATATATTATTATCATTATATATATATATATATATATATATATATATATATGTATATATATATACTCATTTATCAAATAAAATAACTATATAGGAAGACTCCAGAACAAATTATTGATGAATCAAACTCTTATTAAACTTACTAGATTTAATCGGGTATCACAGATTTCTATCAACTAAATTGGGAAAAATCAGCCAGATCTAGCCAAAAATTGCCTAATTTGGCAAACCCTAGAAGAAATTTGCAAGCAGGAATAGTGTGTGTGGGGGGGGGGGGGTGCGACATCCACTTGCACCCTCATTTAGTAAACCTCCGACCACTAGTTCAGATAAAGTAAGAGTTTTGAATGTTAATTCAAGGTGAAACAATGCTTTTAGATCTCCCTTTTCTCTAGTAACAAGTACATTTATATGCTTGTAAAATCTATAATACCCAAATTGCATATGCAGCCACTGATCTATCTAACTCTGCTCATACCTATATCTGGCCATCTATATTATACTGTTTTTATGTATCTGCTTGAAGCTAGCCACAGATAGACCTAATTATAATCTTCAAAGTCATTGATTCTATGGCTAGAAGTAACTTGGACAGGTTTTAAATTATAAGTATTTTTTTTTTTTTCAGAAAAAACGGAACAGGAGTAACGAAGTGAGCTGTCTCTTTAGATTGCTGCACAATTCATCTTCGACTGAATTTTTTCTGATGTTTCAGGCCAAAGTCGAATCTAATGAGGTCTGTCCTGAAAGTATCAAGCCATTCTGAGTATCTCGAGAATATCTTCGTGCGGTCCTGATGTAACCTGGCAACCAATAAGAGGGGACCTTGCTGAACGTGCCCGAACAGACACTCTCTCGTTGTACTACTCGGTCAGTAGTAAGATACCATTGAGGGAGCTTGTGACCTCTGTGATCATGACATTTACATCTGTTGCAGGGTCTCTTCGTCAAAATGCTGCAACATGTGTTTTGCAACCCTTCACATTCCAGATCAGGCTTCCTGTAACTTTTGGCTCTTCCCAAACAGATTTCAGACCATGGATGAAGTTAAGGAGAAGCGACAAGGCTGATAATGATGATTTTTTTTCCAAAAAACAAAGGCCACACAGTTGTAATAATCATTTAGACTGGATTCCTATCACATCTCGAAAACAAGACTCAAATAATAATTTTATGATGCAAGTACTCATCACTAGCAGTCAGATTTACAATCGTAAAATCTATATCACTCTCTCAGGAATATCTGCACTGTAAATAAAGCGACTACATGCATGCTCTTGTAAAATCTTGAACATTCAAGTATTAGAAATGTAATAGATTGCTCCTAAGAGGAGAGAAGGTGCAAACCATGAAGAGTATCCTTGTCATATCCTATCTCTGCAATGACTTCATTGTCCTCCTTGATTGAAACACTCTGCAAGCAGGGAAAGTAGTTTTCCAAGACAGATATCTTCAAGATTTGTCAAGCATTATCCAACAGACATGACCCAAGACCTTTGTTACATCATGTTAGTCACTGAAGATGGCCAAGCAGAAAGATAAGTACTTATGCTATGATTTTATTAACTGTATCCAGAGCATCTCAGAATCCTTGAATATGACAGGTTTTATTTCAATGTCTTGTTTTATTACGAAGGTTATGATCTAGTTTTGGTATGTGTTGTTATGATAGCTTCAAGTTAAGCATTGTATGAAGTCTGTCTGGAAAGTACCCAGCCATTTTTGATATTTCAAAGACTGGTTGCATGGCCTTGATGTAACTTGGCAATCAATCAGAATAAGCCTAACTACATGAGTGAACAAACACTCTCCCATGGGGTTACTCGATAATGAGTTACTATTGAGTGAGCTTGTGCATTATGGCACCATTGCATTCACAATGACTGAGCGAATCATTCTTCACATATTGTGTGGTTTTTGGAGGCAAAACATTGCATCCATTATGTCATGTCTGGATACTTTATGGACAGATTTGGACATCAACTTGGAAATGGCAAAAACGAATGGGATAGTGTTTGTATATGAATACAGCTATCAGTAAATGCAGGTCAAATTTTGCTCGTCAAGCTTAGTTGGCAACTGGCTAGAAGATGAACAACTCTGAATTCAACTCTGGGAAAATCCAACCTCTTGTCCAGTATAGTGAGCGGCTGACAATGGACAGAGTAGTGTATGTCCCCAAAATGTATGTTTGCTATGGCTCTGGCTGAGCTTCGATGGGCCTAGCAAGTGGATTATAATGAGTTTTGCAGGTAAAATAACAGAGAATAAAAAATAGGCCGGTGAAATGAATCTCCACAATGTCTACCTTCCCACAAGACCGCAGTTCAAATAGGAGATTTTGAGTTTTATAAAAATTAAATGTTATTAGATCTAAAGAAATTAGCTCACAAAAGTTTTTGATGTTATTTAGGAACATGGTTATTTCAACCAGGTCAAAACTGGATGGGGTTACCAGCTCAAAAAGTGAAGAAATGAATAAGTAGATAAAATAAAATGTTTTCAGTGAAAAGAGGTTTGTTAGCAATTTTGTCTTATGACTTCTTTTACTGCCAAAAGTTTTCAATATGTCTGCTTCAGATTTCACACAGCTTTTATTGAGATGATGTCAAAATCAAGGTCTATGCTATAAATAAAGACCACCCAAGAGAAATTTCTGGGCATGACTTTATATATGTGTCCTTATCGGCGTGTATTCAACTGTATTGATTTATGTGTATTGAGATTTATGTATGTTTGTCTGTATGGGTGAGAACAAGATTTATTTGAAAAAAGCTAAAAGCAGGACACTTTAAAAATGAAGTAAATAAATAAAATGTAAGACCCTTGTAAACTTTCATTACAATGAATGTTTTGAGTTCTACAGTATTCCTAAAACCATTAAATAGGGGTCTTCTTGTCATAAAACTATATTTATAGTTCATGATTTAATTATTCAATCAAAAGTTTATTGTTGGGGTGATATTTGTGCTTCCATATTGAATGTTGGTTTGTGTGGAGTTCAAATAGAACTGATATTAAATGTATGATATAAATGTTTTATTGACAGCCATTGTTTCATGGGTAATCATGTTTCTGTTTGATTCTGAACTTCACTTTAAAGACGATAGTTTTTTCCACGAAAAAATATGGCTGTATGTATTAGATGGCCATTCATGAGTAGTATATGAATACTGCAAACCATTTTAACCAGCTAAAAGGGGTTGTATTGGGAGGTTCTGATTCACACTTATGAGAGGGGTTTCCTAAGAGTGGGATCACTCTACGTAGCTGTTACTTTTGTCGTTTGAGTAAACAAAATGGTCAAAAACTCAGATTTGATGTGAACTCTTCACTCAATTTTGGCTTTTAATTCTGATAAAAAAATTTCTTGCATCGTAATAAATGGCCTATGTACGGTTAAATGTATTAACGCTTGAAATTATTTCTTGGAAACATTTAAATCTTAAATCAAGGGGAATAACCTCTGATCAAATTTATGTCTTTTTTCAAATATTTTCCATTCAATTTATGAAAGGGTTCCATGAAGAAAAAAAATCTATTCATAGAAGAGTTCCACTGTGTTTGGGAGCGGTTTCAAGTGGTTTACAAATTTAAGAGTTAAGCTGTCTATATGGATAGCCCAACTTTCCATCCAAGTGTTTTATACATTGTTTCCCATCATCTTTTAAACATGTTTTTCATCACTTAGCTTCAAACATGTTTTGTATCATTGTGTTTTAAACATTGCTTTCCATCACTTTGCTATAAACACATTTTGCATCGCTTTGCATCATTGTGTTTTAAACATGTTTTCCATCTCTGAATTTTTGAGACGAGGTATTATTATTATCTCTATTATTATTCGGACCATCCTCATCTTGGTTGTTTTTCATACAACGTTATGGACACATAGCATAGTGGTTACAGAATCAGACAAAATTACTGCAAGTAATCTGATGTTTCTGGGTTCAATCCTAGTGTGAGACAATAATAATACTACTAATGCTAAGAGGGGAGTGCGGTCAATATACCCCTGTCGGTTAAATAAAAGGTTCAGTTCGTTACTTCCCCACACCTACCAGATGATACCTGATGAAGGCCATAGAGTACAACGGCCGAAACGATGTATGAAAAATAACCAAGATGAGGATAGTTCGAATAATAATAGAAATAATGTTTTCCATCACTCGTTTTTCTCATTTTACACTTATATTCTAATGAAAACTAGCCATATATAATGTTTTGAGCTCCGCTGTGTATCAGAAAATAGTCAAGAAGTTCTGCAAAGAGTAAAAGCTTAGGAGTTGTTGGTGTAGTGGGTTCAATAATACCAGAAGGCGACCGATTTTTTATCTCATAAAAAGACTGAGAAGACACAGGATTCTCATTGACATAATTGACCCCAGAATCCATAAAAAATGATACCTCCACCACCAATTTCTCAAATGTCAAGAATATTAATTTTACTAAAAGGAAATTCATTGTACAGATTCAATATTTTGGATTATTATTTCATTAATTGATTTACTTTTTATGAGAAAACATAAAATGTAAACTATGTGATTGAATTCAAAATAAATTAGACATTTCAGAATTGTTAGATTCCTATAACTGTCGTTATATCGACAAACCGATTTTAATATATTTTTCCAGGAATGGACGGAAAAATTTGCTCAGTTCTAATCCATCCAATTTAGCCACATTGGTTGAAAGAATTAACTATGAAGGCAAAAAGAAACCCTACTGATCACATAGCTTTCATGCGAGTAAAAAAAAATAACGCAGACCTTTATAGATCACTGGTTCTGACATAAACCCATGATTCTTATTTTATTCTCATCATCAGTCGTTGGACATAGACCTTCCTCAGGATTCACCACAATTCCCTATTATGGGCATTGCGGAGCCAGTATTTCCTGAATCTGTCAAGTTCATCCCTCTATCTTGTGTTCTGTCGGCCTCGGTTTCTTATGTGATCTCTGGGGATCCATGTTGTGAGATGCGATGTCCATCGGTTGTCTTTCATTCTTGCAACATGGCCTGCCCATTGCCATTTTAGTTTTTTGATAGTTTCTATGATGTCACGAACACCTGTTTTCTTCCTTATATACTGCACTGTCTTGTGATCTCTTCATTTTATTCTAATTGACCATTATTGACCAGTATTTTCTATCATCTTAAGTTTTTTCATTTCTTCTTATCAGAACTCACTCTAGCCATTAGTCTATGTCAGTGAGTTGTTAGGGCAGATCAGAAATAAAATTTGAGAAAAAAAAATACCTGTTAACAATTAATAATGGTTGACAATGCCTCATCTAATAAAAAATAAATCAGGATAATATTATTCTGAGAAAAATTTTGCAATACTGAAAGACTTGTCCAAGACTTGCTTCATTTCACTTATGCTTAAATTGAAATCAATCCTTTCATCCTCGCCCGCAAACCATTCAACCAAGTATACACATAACTAAGGGAAGGCTGTTTGAAAATGCTTCTCCTGTCCCGCGAACAAGCTTTATGATTAGTACTTAACCTATTGCATTTCTACAGGCAAATCCCACTGAATGTTGGAGGTGGGGGCCTTCAAGAAGTCAAGCCTCTCCCAAACCCTTTGAATCTAGTTAGGCTTCTGCCACCCAGATGATGGGTTTTATATAAAGTAAAACAATTTCCAACTCAAATATTTGTTCTATTTTATTTTATTCAAAACCGTCAACTAAAATTGTCACCAAGACTGTCTACAAGGGTTTCTCCAGTTTTTAAGTTAGTCTGGCTGGCTGGCTGGCTGGTTGACTGAGTGGCTATGTATGTATATATGTATGCATCATGCATGCATACTGGCCACACCAATGTCAGTAGAGAACAGAAAATTAAAAAATTTCCTCTTTGATATGTGAAGAAAAAACATTTTTTTTGCTTTTTAAAAATTCCCCAAAGAGGTTTCTAGTGGGGGGGGGGGATCAATTTACAATGTTAGTTTATGCTAATTCAGTCATTTAGTTTGTGTTCAACAGTATTCACATGTTTTTTTGAAAATTCGAACTTTTTAGTGATCACCACCCAACAAAAATCAAGACAAGTAACTTATTCATTGATCGCCCCTTTCTTCCATTTTTTTCCATTCTATTGATCACCCCTAACATGGGATACTGCCAAAAGACCTTGTGCACATGATGGTTTCTATTTAGTGACCAACCAGACCTGTTTTATTTCTATTTTTTTACACGAAGTTCTTCAACTTGTTTGTTTATTTATTTAATGGAAGATGAAATGCTCTCTGAGTAGCAGACAGACCCTGAAATGAAATTAAAGACATTAAAGTATCAGAAATCTTCAATGACCCTAAAAAAAAAAATCGTCGACTTTGATCTCGGGAATCCACCTCCTCACCCCCGACTTCATTTCGGCTTATTTGGTCTGTGATCAGGGAGCATTGTTAAAAGCTGCTGATGCACCTCACTAATTTCATCCCCATTGTGAATAAACAAACACCATTAACTAAAAGTGCTTGCCAAAACATACACTGCTCATACTCCTACCCGTACACACAGGCGGATAAACATGCTTACAGTCCCCCCCAAAATACATAAATAACAAAGAAGAAGTGGAACGCTAAGGAACAGACATGATAAGGCTTTCTCAAAAACGTACTTATATAGACTAATACGTACACTTACATTTACAAAGTCCAAACACAAAATAGAAATTTCAGTTCGTATATAGAGATATAAGTGTATGCCTGCGTACGTCAATGTGCGTGAGTGCGTGTGAGGGTCGATTTGGTTGGCAGAGGTTATACAAAGTAATAACTTCAGTAGACGGACACTTAGAGATATACTTATTTCATCTGAGTGTGTATAAGTATACGCGTGTTTTTCAATGTATATGTGTGCATGAATGTACATGTGTGTATGTATGTGTGCGTGTGAGTGCATGCATGTGTGTGCGTAAAGGGTAGGTAGCTGAGGTTGAGGTACTTTATAACAGATTCATTGCTTGGTGTTTAAATCTAAGCAGAAGCCAGAATTTAAAAAGTTGATTTCTAAGTTAGACAGATTGGCAGGGTTCTGGGAGAGGGTGCTCTTAGTGCATCGTACCAGGGCTCAGAGGTCCAAGGAGGACTGTGAGTGTCTCGGGCAGATCTGTGTATCAAAACATCCAAGTCAATGCAAAGTTCATCAATAAAATAAGTTGACTATCGTTTAGCGGCCAACGAACATAGTATGGTGTGCTAAAATGGTTAGAGCAGATGAAAACAGAATGAGTAAAGAACGAAGGTGTTTGTGTACAGAGTCTTGGTAGGAAGAGGTTGGTGAAAACAGCCTTGCACCTCCTTCTAAAATTCCTCTCGGAGACCCTGAGGCAAGCTTTCACCACTAAATGATTGGCACGGCACAATCTCCCAACTGCTTCCCTGTTCCGACGATTGGTCTCATGCCAGATTGGACTAGGCTTAGTAAATCTTTGTATCAATAACTATCAATCGAAATACTTACTTAACAAATATGAAGCATCTTGTCCAATAATATATAACATAAATATGTGGAAGCTTACACATACAAAGAATAAACAAACGCATTTACTTGTTTAGGACATACATACAAGGCTGGCACAAGGGTTTCATGTGCCCAAGGCAAGACTTGAAATTCGTGCAAGGGTCTCTTGGACCCATAACAAGACTGCTGGTTGTACTCTAATGAATATTTTCTGTCAGTTTTGAGTATGCTCCATGGATCTTTGTGTACTAGGTGATTTTTATATAATAAATAGGCTGGCCCTGCATATATATATATATACATATATACATATGTTTGGAATATGTATGTAAGTTGGGTTATCCACAAAGACAGCTTAACTCTTAAATTTGTAAACCACTTGAAACCGCTCCCAAACACAGTGGACCTCTTCTATGAATAGATTTTTTTTTTCTCTCTATGGAACCCTTTCATAAATTGAATGGAAAATATTTGAAAATTTTCCTAAGAGTGCGAAGAAGCAGTTTTGATCAGAAGTTATTCCCCTTGATTTAAGATTCGTATGTTTTCAAGAAATAATTTCAAGCGTTAATGCATATAACCGTACATAGGCCATTTATTATAATGCAAGAAATTTTTTTATCAGAATTAAAAGCCAAAATTGAGTGAAGAGTTCACATCAAATCTGAGTTTTTGACAATTTTGTTTATTCAAACAACAAAAGTAACAGCTACGTACAGTGATCCCATTCTTAGGGAACCCCTCTCATAAGCGTGAATCAGAACCTCCTCGCACAACCCCTTTTAGTTGGTTAAAATGGTTTGCAGTATTCATATACTACTCATGAATGGCCATCTAATACATACAGCCACATTTTCGTGGAAAAAAACTCTCGTCTTTATCTCTCTTAAGTGACTAAAGATATCCATGTCCAGGGTTCAGTGGTTTTTCGAAAATGTGTCCAGTAAGAAAAAAAAAAGAGAAAAGTTCTGCAAGAAAAGGAAACAGTTAAAATGGGAGAATCAGTATGTTTTCAATGAATTTGCTTGGACTTTTTTATCTTTTTTTCACAAGAGACAAGGTTTGTGATAAAATAGTGGTTGCACTATACTTGCAAATATCCAAGCTTTTTACCTACAGAAGTAGATTGTTACATTATGCTCAAGACTGCATTATAAATGGTACTTTTACAACCAGACACATGTTAGCATTCAATACCATAAGTTTATAAAGGTTCAGTATAGATGTACGAATGTACACTAATAACACCCACATATTTGTACATATATATATATATATATATTATTGTGTCATCCACAGACAGCTGTTTCATTGTATTAAAACTCTTCAGTGTGGCTATAGACTATCAATTATCCCATCCAGTACTATGAGGATCGAAACCTTTGCTTCAGACCCAGAGGCTGGCATATATGTATATGTATAGCTTGGCATCAGCACCAGGGTGTGTCTCAGATCTGTGCTCAAATTGCACAGGTAGCTGTACTGTCATAATAGTCCTAGTAATCTACAGCTAGTTCGAGCATGTTTACTACCCAAGTCAGCCATACTGTCAGAATACTCCCATGGAGGAGCAGCAGACCCCCACAGCTACCTTGGGCATCTACTGAGAGAAAGTAATTCCTGTTAAATTTACACTCTCGGGGCCTTACAGCTATCTGCATCAACTCGGTGGGCTATCGAATGCAAACCTTTGGTTTAAAGGGTAGGGTTGGCTGTGTGCATGTTTCACTTCACCTTAAAACTCTAGTGCACAGACCTTTTGGCTATTCACAAACAAGCCTTGCCGACTTAGGATCAGTAAAGATATGGAACACCTTTCTGGATCTCCATTCGCAGAGCCTAGCCATCATATATATGCATATGTATGCATAGATATATCTGGAACTGCATGATGATATAATGTTTACCCATTCGGAATGTAGAATCAGTGAATCAAGTTCGAATTGCAGTTGAGAATGCTTATATCACTTTTGCACTTATAATCTTAGGAAGAAAGTGTGGGTGACCTAACAGTTAGTGGCACAAAAAAGTGAAAATGGAATACATATATATATATATATATATATATATGTATTAAGAAATGGATGAATATGATCTAACAGAATGATTATAAATTGCTTTATATCATATAGAAACTCTTATTTGAAATGATCATCTGTCATTACATAGTTAATGTATCACTTGGCCTAGACAATGTAAGTAGAATAAACAATTAGAGAAAATGGGGCTGCGGCAGGATTTGAACCTGTGACCAATAGGGTTGCAGCTTCAACGTAGCGTTGCTCTTACCATTGAGCTAAACAGTCACCAGTAATGCAAAGGCCCAAGTAACTGTTTTCACTCTAAATTCTCATCTTGTTTATTCTCTGTCTATATCTGCTCTATTCGTTTCTTTCCATGTAGCAGTTATATGTATATACATATAGAGAGAGGGCTTTAAACATTGAACATTGACAAACTTTTTTTTGTCACCAAAGTCACTTATTTCCCAATATCTGGTAATGTGATTTATGCAATTCTCTTCAGTATTTTGTTTTACACATATTTTAACATTATGGTTTATGTGTAAATTTTCTCTTATTGGGATCTTCAGTTGTTTACCATGTAACAGTTTCAGGGATTTGAAAACAAAACAGTTATATTAACATGGTACTTCGCAAGTGTTGATCAGACACCACCACCCTTTCAGCTATGATTTTAATATATAGCTTATGTCATACTACAATTTCGTATAGGGTATTATCATAAGATATTGTATATTGATGTTATTTTATACCACACATAATTTAATCTTTTTGAAACATTTGGGCTTACTTATGCAGGTTATGATGAGGGATCAGTAAGTATAACAACTGACGTGACTCATTGTTCATGTCACTACAATTGAGTGTTCACCCATGTGAATATCAAATCCATTGTGTCGGTTTTAATCTGAGACTGCATGTCAACCAATCTATGATATCATCTTCATACATATGTATATTTAAGAATGAGTTTAGTTTCCTATTCACATTCTCTCTGTTTCATTCGGTGGAATCTTCACATCTGAAAAGGGTTAAATTCTAGCTGTAATTGGGACACTAAACTCATTCTAATGATCTTCAGTGATTTCTGTGTAAACACTTGGGCACTTTTGAATGGAGAGATTTTGAAATATATATAGTCTTCTATGTATATTTATCATTATTTATAAATATATATATAAAAATACATACATGTATATATATATATATACACACACATATATAAACACACATATGTACACATTATCGCACATGTGTATACATAGTGAAATAATGGAATCACTACACAAACACATTCATGTTTCTGCTCTTTTGGATTTTTGTTTATTTTGGATCCCTATTTAGAACTTAATTTGGAGGTATGTCTCTTTTCTGGGTGGAAATCTTTACCTTATTTCATGTTTACACCTTTCTACTTTTTCCTTGCTCATGATCATTCCTTTCATAGTACTGCTATTTTTTTTTTTGTTCGTAGTATCGTAAATTTCTGCTTATGTTTTTCTAATTCATTTTTGTTTTATTTTTCGCAATATTCTCGATGTTATCTTATTGTTTTGTGGATTTCAAAATTGTTCTAGATATTATGCTTATGGATCTAATTGTTGGTAATTCTAATGGCTTTTTTTTCTATCAACCCTTTCTCTATTTGTTTGTTTACAGAAAGTGAGCTTGTGGCCGGTTGTTATAAATTTTATTTATTACATTTATGATAATTATTCCCCTGAAGAAGCCCAAAAGGGCAGTAACATAAACGTGTTTGTGTAGTGAATCCATTATTTTACCATATATATATATATATATATATATATATATATATATATGATGAAACAGCCTACTTGATGGGTTTGATAATTGTGGATTTGCCACGTATGCCTGGTTTTCAATTTCAAGTACAAAATCAACATTTTAAATGCTAATTTTCTAAGGAGGCAAGCTCTCCCCACTTAGGAAATTGGTGCAATACAATCTTCCTACCTCTATTTGACTCCATTTAGACATGGGCTATATACCAAGTTAAGCTTACAAAAGATTATATACTATTGGATTAGAAAAGTATTTAGAATCCATTTATTGATACATCCGACTCATTAAACTCTGATTTTTCTTTAAAAAAAAGATATTGTGGGACGGATTGAAAATGTAATTAGCCATGTTATCCATATGAGAAATTACTCAAATTCAAAATCATTTGTTTTCATTTAAGATTTGGTCTGTTTTCAGCCATTGATTTCAGGCCGTTGATATTTGTCCGACACTGGATCTACGATTTTAATCCCACCAACATACATGCTTTCTGGCCACATACGTACCATAACAGCTTTTCTGACTTTTTCTGAATTGTCCTTCTCTTTGTCCATTGCGGAGCTGGTGCTGGATGAATATGCACAACCTTCTTTGCATAGTTTGGATTCAAGACAGTTCAGACATGAAAAACTTCTGTGTTGGGAAAGAACTTTTCCCTTTCAAACAAGTGAAATCACCAGATGAGGTGTACCAGAATAAAACCTATTCACATTTTTATGTTTGCCACAGCGGGACCACAGCGTTGATAGTTAAACATGCTCCGATTAAGAATCAGTAGCCCACTTGACCCATGGGGCTACTGTGATTTGATATACCTTTATTTGTTTTCATACTAAAAGAAATAAAAAAATTGGGATAGAATTGAATTACATAAATATACAGTAGAGCATCACAAACAGTACAACTTTCTTACCGAGGATGTCCCAAGTTTCTGCAGTTCCTGGGTTTTAGGTGTGGCATAGGCGAGGCCTACTTTAAGGTACTACAGGGTCGGGTCATTAATACCATGAAGTTACGTGAGTAGCCCAGAATTTAAGAGTACCCTAATATCAGCAAAATACTCATTTGATTTTATTGAATCTCAATAAAATATCTTTGTACCACTTCCAAACAATTGCTTATACTCTTTGGTTTCACATGAAATATCTGCTGGAAATCTTTTTAATGGATTTTAAAACAAATTGTCATTGAATTAATAACGTTCATGCTACATATATATTTATAAAACATTAAGAAAGAACAGTATGCTCAACTGTACTGAAATAATTTAAATTCTCAAGGACATATAAGTTGGTGACTATTGAATGGTGAGACAGGGTTTGTATAAGTTGGTGACTATTGAATGGTGAGACAGGGTTTGTATAAGTTGAACCCAATTGCATATGCGTGAATCACATGTTATAAATTGACCAATGGGAAAGCATGAGCAACACCTGAAAGTTTCAATCTGTTTGCACCTTCATGCCAGTGTTATGCATCGCTCGAAATAGACACGTTTTTCTGGTATGTCCTAAAGATCAAGCAGAGCATTGATTTGAAATTTTTGGATACCTTCAAGGTTGATTATGTTTTCTCATTGGTTAGTGAATGCCATATGAGGAGAGTTATCAAACATTCAAAGAGTTTTCAAATAGAGAATAACGATTCAATGATTAGATCTGTCAACATTGTGGGATGAATAGCCAACCCTCAATAACGTCGACAATGATTTTTATGTGTAAATTTGTGAAGTTCGAGATATTTCGTACATACATGCTGGTCCAGAAACACATATGTTGGTTAGACAAATAGCTGAGGATCACATAGATCTGATGCTGGACAAATATGACCTGCCTTGACTTGAACCTTCAATTATATGGAATCTTGAAAAAAATGTTATGCATTGATATTAATTTTTGACGCCTTAGATTGAGTGATTAGAGGTGAAAGAGATAGATGTTTCTATCAGTGACAGGACAATTGCATCCAGGACAACTATGTACCGATCAAATGTAACCCAGACATTGACATCAATGGAGATTTGAATTATGATTTTTAAAAGTTTTAAAAAAAAACAAATGCATGCGTCCGAGAATGCCAATGACTGGAAGGTATTTGATCGGGACACTGTTGTCTAGGACACAAAGGCTCCAAGTTCTGTTTCTGTGAACATTTGCAATGACCCAAGATTAAAGACCTATGCAAGAGATTAGAAGATTTATGAACTTTCTGGTTTGCAAAATCTTTTTTGAATGCCATAAAAGGCTATAGTTATGAAAATCAAAATCAGCTGGTACTTTTTATTGTTAGTTTGTAATCTGTTAAAATAATTTAGAGTATAAAAACTGAAGGCTTCCGTAAATTTCAAAATCCTCTTGAAATAAAGAATACATTGTATTACATATACTTCTTCATAAGTGTCAAATCCTGTTATAGTTTAGAAAATCCTGGATAGTTTTGAAAATGATTCATGTAGGTCTTTTTCCTTGATCTAATGAAGTTGTATGCTTAAAAGAAATAATACTGTTCTCTGGTTAAATATGTTTGTGCATTTTATTAATGGTTACAGAACATTGTTGTTGACCCATAAAACTTAGAGGAAGCATCTAATTTATAATATTTTGATATATTTTTACTGATAACATGTGAGCATAGAATGTTTTATAACATGGGGACGGAGTTCGGGGCTTATTTTTATGTCTATATCTATATCTATATCATCATCATCAGTCTTTTATTGTCCGTTGTCGGACTTAGACCTTCCCCAGGCTGCAACATATTTCTCTATCATGGGCATTGCAGAGTACTTTTCATTTCTCCATCTTGTATTCTGCTGGTCTCGGTTTCGCATGTGATCTCTGGGGATCCATGTTGTGAGTTGTAATGTCCATTGGTTGTCTGCCATTCAAGTTTTCTAGTAGATTCTATGATGTCTCGGACTCCCCTTTTCTTCCTGATATGCTGTGCTGTCTTGTGATCTCTCCATGTGAGGTTGAGCATAATTCTCTCATGTGTGTTTTGCATGCTTTTCTGTTTGCAGGTCTGTCCCTTGGTTAGGTTGTATACTCTTCTTCTTAGGATTAATGGGATTGTCTTGTTTTTGAAAGTTGAGCTTGCTCTACCAAAGGCTTGTCATCCTAGAATGATTCTTTGCTTGATTTCTTCTTTTGTGGGTTTCAATGAGATTCATTGTCCGATGTAGATGTAGTGGTCTACTTTCTCCAGTTTTACATCTTCGATTTTGATAGTTGTGTTCTTATTCTCAGTGTGGTTGTTGCATAAGGCCTTTGTTTTACTGAAGTTCATGTGTAGGCTGACTTTCTTACTTTCTTCATTTAGTTAATCTAACATTAGTTGAAGGTTATGTAGGTTCTCTGCGAAAGGACAATGTCATCTGCAAATCTGAGGTTGCTCAGATAATCACCATCTATTTTGATTCTTCTATTCACTCTGTCCAGGTTTCAGAAGATCATTTTGAGGCAGGCTGTGAAGAGCTTGGGTTAGCTGGTATCACCTTGTCTGACTCCTTTTTGGAGCTGGAAGGGTTCAGATACTTCATGTAATCTGATAAAGGAGTTGCTGTGACTGTGTATATGTTGCTAGTACTTTGATGTATACAAGGTCTACACCTTGTAGAGTGATTGCCTTCATATATCATATGTAGGAATTTCCACAGATCAATAAATCTGTTGCCTGATCATGGAGGAAAAAAAATCTATTTTACAAAATAGATATTTATTTTTCAACATAATCTTCTCCATTATCAATGCACTTAATTCAGTGGTGAATATTTATCACATAGATCATACATTATCCATTAGAGGAAGTTTAAGATCAAAAATTATGTAAAAGCGTTGGACTTGATCCACCCTTGTATATGATGGAGTTGATGTCCAAAGTTATGGAAGAGAAAGATGGGCTTGAACAAGAGAAATAGAGCCAGTAAAAAAGATAAAGGGTTTTTCTCTCCCTATTTATTTTTTTTTATGAGCAGCAATTATCTAAAAAATAAGCAACTGTTTGACAGCAGAAACTTGAACAATCCAATACCCAATGATAATGCGTTAAATTAGTGTAATGCAGTGACCACATTCCCATAAGGATATGCTTAACATCGTGCATGCCATAGTTACAACACTCAGACGTATCAAGTTACCTATAAGCTAAATTATAACCATAAACAAATTTTTAAATATCTCCTTTGGACACTCTGCAAGAATAGTTATTATTCAGTGACTTTTTTGGACTAGCATCCATAGCTTTGTTTTTGGGGGGCATTTTTTCTCCTCAAGTGTATATCACAGATGGTAGTTCCTGCTGTTAAATTTGTATTGTTTGTGAGTTCCTATCCCAGGTCAGACAGTTTGAGAGTACACTGGGTTGGTAGAAAAGTAATGCAGCACCACTAAGATGGTAGAAAGATTAGTTGAAAGAAGAGGTTTGTGAGTTCAAATTCCAATGAAAGAAGTCAGATCTGACAAAAAGAGCAAGGGTATGAGATCAGCATTTGCTCAATAACAAAATAAAAGTTTTCATTACAAACATGGATGCAATACACACTTGAGGATGGTCAAATAGTGTAACAGCTGAAACATTGTGATAAGACAACAAAGATAAGGTAGAGACATTCATTGAAAATTGCGTCAGAAATTCAGACAAAAACTATCACTCTCAGTTCCTAACTGATATCTTCTAGAAACTTTCATGAACAATGAAAGATACATTATGACTTTGATATTCTCTAAAGATAGTTGTTTTATTCATTGAATTTCGAGAATTGATGCCCGTAAAAATAAACGACACTTGAGTTGGATCTATCTTTGAAGACATGCTGAAATAAGTCACTACCATATAAGCTGGAATATAAGACGAATGGTTTACAAAGGTATTTTAAGGACCACTACTGACTGCCACTCATCCAAACCTAATAACTATTGATGTTGAACTTTGGTAAATGGACCCTGAGTCATAATACAGCCATATCGGACACAATGTTATATTAGCTTGATTTTTTTCAAAATTAGGTGTCCGTCTTATATGTGCACTGTGAGATAATGTGGGATTTCATACCAAAGTAATTCTTCTTTTCAAGAAACTGAGCAACAAAGTTCATACGAGAAAAAAAGGAAAGAAAAAATATGTTGTAAGCATAACATGATTCTTTGTCACTTGTGTCTATGAAACATTCTTGTTCAGTAGTTCCCAACCTTTACATTACCAAGAACTCATTTAAATGAATTTTCCCTCAGACGCCAGGCTTTCGAAAGGTCTGCCTACTTAACAAACTCATGGACCCTCAGTGATGCCTTTGGGAAACACTGTTTTAGTTGGAGCGGCAGCAAAAGTTAACCAAAAACCAAAACAAAATTAGGAATTCTGTTGACAGCTTCTCCAAGATTACTGGATGCAACTTATACCAGAAGAAGACCAGACCAGAAAGTACAAAATGGCTGAAGTGTTGAGAAAGAAAAAGTTGAAGATACTAATATTGATGCCTGTTCAAATAATTCATGGGAAAATGGCAATGATTTATATCAGAGCTTAATGTCAAGTAATTTTCAACTAACAAATTTTTTTGTTTGGCTTGTTTTGAAGATTTGGCAAATCCAAAACATTTGTTATTTTTTAACTTTATCAAAATATATGTTTTAGTGTCCTATACAACATCAAATGATCTTTTTCTGTTTAAATTATTAAAATATAGAAATTAATATCTTATTTCAAACTAAATATTGTTTGTTTTTTATATCAAAATATATAAATCAATGTCCTGTTACTATTTTTTTTGAAGATTTTTTTTTTACTTTAATAAACTAATCAAGTTAATGTTGTACTTATTTTTCAAAAGTAAGATGTTAATCTCTGCCACCCACAACAGATCGGTTTAAACACTGTTGCTGAGTTTTGGTTATTCATGTGTTCTGACATTTATAAGTATCTATCTATCTAGCTATCTATCCAGACTTCGCCAAGCCCGTACTGTTCAAAGTAAAAACTTGGAATTTGGCCTACCCACTCACCTCAATGTGGAACGAAAAAATTTTCTTATTTTTTCTGGAAATTCCCTTCAAAAATAGGTTTTTAGTCAAGGGTTCAATATGCATTGTATTTTTGTACTAAATTGGTCACTAGTTTGTGCCCGTTTGTTTTTTTCTCCAGATTCAGACCATTTTAGTGATCACAGCCCAACAAATGGCGAGAGAAGTAACCTACTCATTGATTACTCTTTCTACCAACTTTTTTATCGATCATCCCCAACACAGCATATATGGGTGGCGGTGATTCATAACTTCGCTTGATGCACCTTAGGTAGGACTAAAAAATTGCACAAGGGTATTATGCACCCGAGGCAAGAGTTAAAGTTTATGCCCTCGGTTGTATTCTAACAATTAATCTTTTCAGTTTGGAGTGTGCCCCAAGGACCTTTTTTTTTATGCGCTAGGTTACTACCTACATTCATTTAATGGACATGCCAGCACTGTTACCAGCAAGAAATTGGTTTTCAACTCAGTATTCAGTCTCTCATTTTTTTTTTTTTTGCACCGTGGAATGGTTCAATATTGACAGTATTCTTGCGAACCGACTGACAAATTATATTATCCTCTCTCAGCTCAATAGTACATGCTTTTCGGCCTGGTACCAGTCCACAGCCTAGTGCTTGGGGACCACTCAATTACATGACCAGAAAAAGGTATGGTGCAGCAGCACAAAAATATAGAATCAGGCAAGACAATTTAGCCGAGGCTGTTCGGATTCACTTAGAACTAATGCCCTTAGGAAAGGTATGAATTCACTTCCCTGTGCACTACCCAATCATAAGGTATCTTGACAAAAAATAAGTCATTCTTGACATGTCACATCTATTGAAAGAGAAGTGAGAAGGTGAGTGATAACAAGGGTGAGCTGTTCACCAATGATAACATCATCTACTCAGCTAGTAGCTGCAAAAGCTGTCACATCCATAGTCAACCTTGTCAATGGCCAAATTAAATAAATATGGCTAAAAAGAGAGTTAAAAAGCTCCCTCAGATAAAAAGATTTCAATCAGAAAGCAATTACTTTATCAAATTAAAATAAATATATAAAGGCAAAGAAAACTGGTATTCCAATGGAAATTATGAATCACTGCCACCTACATAGGCTATGTTGGGGATGATCAATCAGAAAGTTAGAAAATAGAGTGATCAATGAATAGGTTACTTCTCTCGCCTTTTGTTGGACCATGATCACTAAAGGAACTCTGAATTTTCAAAAAAAACAGTTGGCATAAACTAGTGACCAATTCGGATAAAAACTTACATTGTATATTGAACCCTCTATTAAAAACCTATTTTGGAGCAGAATTTTTTTAAAAATCTAAAACCCTTTTCCCTACTCATTGAGAGAGGAATGCAAAATTTCAAGTTTTTCCTGTGGACGGTAACGGCTTGGCAAAGTCTATATATATATATACAAATGTCAAACCACATGAATAAACAAAACCCAGCAACAGTGTTCAAACCGGTCTATTGTGGTTAGTGGTGATTAATAATGTAAAGGGAGTGTGAAGGGAAGGAGAATTGTGATATGTTATGCATATGTGTGTATTTGCAAAGCAAAGAAATGCATACACATATGAACTTTCTGTCACAAATTATAATCATTTCTGTCAGATCATACATCCATTTGTTAATAATCTATCAATCTATCTCTCCCTCTTCCTCTCTCTCTTTCTATATATATATATATATATATATATATATATATAGAGAGAGAGAGAGAGAGAGAGATACTCTCACTGTTTTGGGGGTTGCCTTATCTATCATGAAAGTGCCCAGTATTGAAAATGTGTGTGTGTATATATATATATATATATATATATATATATATATATATATATATATATATATATATATATACATATTTATTTAAAAAGACTATAACTAGGCAGCAATTACTCATTTGAGTATACATTTTGAAAAATGATAGCTCAACTATGCTTATTTAATTATATACATATATTTTAAACAAGTTAGTGTATATGTGCATGTGTGTTTTTTGTCATATATACATACACAGATATGAGGGTGCATTATCAATAAATCAATATCTATGTATACAAATATTTTGTGAAAAAAGGTGTGATATATATAAGTATATAAGTATAAAACAATCTATAAAACAATTATTACATTTAGTGCATAGATATATGTTTACACACACATATATTTATCAATCAGCTATCAAAATCCCCTCTCTGAAAAAAATCTCCCTCCAAACATGGCTGATGAAAAAGCAAAATGCGACAGAGGAAGCCACAGAACTTGCAGAATAATCTTGTAATAAATGTTTGTGCTGTACATAAGATGAATGATTGGATAAAAATCTGACAGAAAAAAAAAGCTCCCAGTGTTTAGACTCAGATAATAGTTTGTCAGAGTTTTCAATTATGTTTCTATAGCAACTGTTCTTGATTAGTTTTGTTCTTTATGTAAGTATTTTTGGTAAAATCTTATACAAAAAAAACTGCGACTCCAATATCAAATTTCCAGACCAAATATTAGTTTATTGTTTGTAAAGTATGACAATTGTATTATTTCTAAATGGTAGAATGAATTAAACATAAAGTTGCTTGAATTACATTGAAGTACGATTTTGTAAAAATATGTAACTAAAAGAATATTTTAAAAAAAAGCAACCTAATATAAGTACAATGTCTTGTGACTTAAAAATGTTACGTCTTTTTGTTTCTATTTCAAGCTCCAGCTTAAAAGCTATGACTGAAATGTAATTGACAACTGCTCACATATCAAAAAATTGTATTTGATATTTCAAATTTATCTGCTTTTTTGCACATTTATCTATTCTAAATGTCAAAATAAAAGCAGAAAAACCACTCACTAGGGAATATTTTGACTCGATTTGAAAACTCACCTTATGTATTTTATACTTGTTGCTTGTTAGTTAATGAAAATAAGATCGCAGTTAAAAAGGTTAGAAGGAGGCTACAGAATTCCTATAGACAAGGCTAGACCTTGTGTGTGTGTGCGTGTGTATGTGTGTGTTTGTTACTATAGCTGATAATAATAATACTAACAACTGTTCCAATATAAACCTCACATAGCCTAAGTAGGAAGCTAGTCTCTCCACAGTCTACATGCAAAATATAGGTCAATAGGCCTTGTAGTTTTAGCGGAGAAGAAGCACAGACAAACAAACAAAAGGCCCACCCAAACATATATATATATATATAATACAATAAAGATGATAGATATTTCTTTCTGTCTTTCTTTCTTTTTTTATGTCTTATAGACTCATGAATGGCCTTACCCAAATCTAATGGAGACAAGTCATCTTTTAATTTTGGTACATTCACATCTGAGACAGACAAGTGATTTTTTTACCTAATTCACCCCCTTAAGATTCAACAAAGGCAGGGGTGATGCACCTGAGCACATTCCCCATTTATTAATTTTATGAAGTCTCCATAAAATTCAGTTTGCTTTCCCATGTTATATTTGAAATTTCCTCCCAGGCAATGCTGGGTACCCCAACTAGTATGTACATGTAATGCAAACACATATATATATTTAATTTACCAAGATTATTTTTGTGTAACTGATAACACACACACACACACATACACAAACATATTTATATACACAAGAGAGAGAGAGAGAGAGATAGAGAGAGAGAGAAAGAGAAATAGAGGGGTAGGGAAAATGAGAGATAAAGTCAATATTGAACAGAGGAAATTCTAAGGAAATAAGTTATCTGAGATAAAAATCAAATTTGTTTTCCCTGTGCCGTGAGTATAGAATTACATGTGCTGTTACCTTTGTTGATGTAGGCAGACATTTCTGACTAAATTACTCAAATATCAACTTTAGTCTACTTCCATGCCTGCTTTAGACAGCTACTATAGTCATACCACATATCTGACCAAGTGCATGAAATAACTAAAAAGCACTCAGCGAGCACACACCTCTGCCAATGCCATGCACTAGCTAGAAGCTGAATAGAAATAAAATATCTAAAAAAAAAACAGGGGAGAGAAATATTAAGTTACTTCCCTTGGAATTTAAATCTGCTTCTTCATGAACTGTTTGCTCTTAACCTCTTTTCCTGTAGAATAATGAGAATACCTCTTTATCGAAAACAAATTCCTGGACCCAAGTCTAAATCTAATCACTTGTTTCGTAGCCCATGGTCCACCCTTCAATAAAATTTCATTGAAATTCAAAAGAACTTTTGGTGATACTGTGAGAGAAAACAGACAGATATGAGTGAGTACATATACCTCTCCAAGCTCATTTGCAGGTATAAAAGATTTGGTAAATTCTATGAAAAATTTTACCAAGAAGAACATAATCACATGAATATTTTCTATATTTATCTATTGAACAGAACGAGGCCGCAAGTATAGGATAAAATCTAATGAGAATTGCTCGGCAAGATGCCCAGAGATATTAACTGAGCTCAGCTTAGATTGGCACAGGACCTCATTAGCGAGGCACCCTGTAAGGGTCAAACACACTTCACTGTAAATCGTCTAACAAGACTAGCTTGCCAACCATTGCAGGCATCTGAACATAATATTCTATAGATTCAAGATTTTTTAGAAAAATTTGGGATATTTTTAGAAAGCTCAACTGAGTAACAACAGACATAACTATAAATACTAAATTATGAAAATTCCTTGTAATAACTTGAGCCAAGTATACGTATATATATATATATATATATATATATATATATATACATATCTTGTCCATCAGACAATTTTTTCAAAACCCATGATATGAAGGTAAATTTCCAAAATATCCTTGAAGGTGATCAATCTTCAATGAAATGATTTTTGAGGATGTGTGTGTGCTGGCAATTTTTCCCCAAAATCAATGTTTCACTGAAATATTTCAGAATAAAGGAAAACTACGGAAAAGACTTCATTTTGGCATTTTTGAAGGGCAGCATAAAGAAGAAGGAATCAAACAAAAACCCTAGGTTAGCAAGCTTTTGGCAGAGCAAGCTCAACCTTCAACAATAAGAAGATCTCATTAGTCTTGATAAGAAGGGTCTACAACTAATGCATTTTCCTGACAGTCACCTATGGAGCAGGAATCATGGTACTTAACAAAAAGATTGACTTTCCAACGATCATGTTCAACACAAAATATCAAAAATCAGCACAGTACATACATAAGAGAAAAAACATCTGGGACATAAAATCGAAATTCGAATTGCAATGGGTAGGTCATGTTGAAAAAATGTCAGACAACCACTGAACATTGTGACTCACAACATAGATCCTCAGAGATCATCTCCAAAATTAAGCCCACAAAAAAGGAGGTGATGTGACCATTTATACAAGAAAATATTGTCGCTTCAATGCCCATGTTTGAGAGGTCTGGTAAGCCTTAGAGAAGGTCTATATCCAACAACAGATTTTAAAAGGTTTATGATGATGATGATAATGGTGATGATGATAGATATGTCCAAATTTCTTCATACCTACAGAACTAAATTTGACTAATTTAAGAAAAAAATACCACATTTGAGAGTGTATAAAAACTCCTTTTTACCTCAAAAATGCCTTAGAAGGTAAAACTTGATATTTATTGTCCAGCCCCACAGTTGACAGAACTCAAGGATGATTTCAAAACCTGAGAGATAAATGAGAAATATTCAAGGAAATGTGTTTTTTTCCTACTGAAATGGGCCATCAAATGCCATCAAATACAGTAACTGAATTGATGAAGAAAGAAGATAGGCCACTGCAGGATTAAACTCTACCACCTACTTCTATTCTGACTAAAGATGATTACCGCAACTTTCTTATCTTATCTATATTTATTTAGACTAGTCAGTTTGGCTCAGTCGGTAAGAGAGCTAGTTACCAATCATTTGGTCGTGATTCCAAATCATGAAAGGGGAAAGTTAATTTTACATATCAGATTGGTTTTATACGACAGACAGACAAACAGTGAAGAGTTCAACCCCTGTAAATTTTGTGAAGATTGTTGTTGTTGTTGTTATGATACAAAAAAAAGTCAGCTCTAGACTTGGTTGAGAGTTTGACAAAACAAAAATAGGTATTTACTCTTTATTCTTTCCTTTTTTTCCCTTAAAATTTAATCTAGAACCTGTTATATTGATTCTGTCTTTTAGGTGAAAGGGGTTACTTCTGTGAAGAATGATGGACTTGTAGATTCCAGAAGTAATAAACGTCAGTTCCAATTGATGAGTTATTCATTCTTCTCAGCTAAAGATTAATTAGAAGATCAAATAGTATGAAATTTGCTTTTGATATTTCACTGGATTTTTCTTCTTTTTTTTTTTTAAATGAAATTTATTTTCATTATTTTATTTTGTTTGATTTTAAATTCATTTCAACCAGATTTTATGTAAGATATTTACCTATATTTTGCTAACTTCTTTGCAAATCAGATAGAGAGGGTAAGTGAAATACATCATAAATGTCCACAGCGGCCAATCTTTGGTTTATTTCATATGGGTAATACACTTTAAGAGATAATTTTGACGACATTTGTATTTTCAAGGTCACAGAAAACAATATCATATAATTGAATCTTTAAATGTCAAATAAAAGAGGATGATATTGAAGAAGAATTACTTTTATGTCAATTTTCATTATCCTTTTATTTCCTCTTGTAAGATATTACAAATCAATTCAATTTTTATATTCAAGTATATATATATATATATATATATATATATATTTATGTGTGTGTGTGCATGCATTTGTATATGTATATTTTCTATATATATATTTGTTGTGTGGCCGTGAGGTGATCCGGCAGAATGTTAATGAAAGTGAAAATTGGAAGGTGAAGAAAGAAGTTAAGAGAAAAGGTATTAAACACCACCCTTCCTGCTCTAATAGAGAACCCACAACATTGAAATATCCCCATTTTTTCCTCAATCTCAAACATGTAAAATGCATACGATTTTCTCTACACCACTGCAAGTTTCTGTGATGAAGATGGTTGGCAACTGTCAAAATGCAGCGAAACATGCCTGCATGAAAAAAGATCTTTCGCAATATAACATCTGCTTTTCTGTCAATTTTTTCTCTTCAACTTCCAATTGTCACTTTCATCAACATTTATGTATATATATGTGTGTATATAATTATCTAATGAATATATACACACACACATTTTTAAAGCAACGAATATTCAATTCATTTGCATCAAGAGGAGTGTGGGTATCTCTCTCTTTCTCTCTCTCTCTCTCTATATATATATACATATAAGTGAAATGTAAGGGAAACACACACTTTTGGAGATTATTTAATACTTGATAACTTGGATATTTAAGATTTATGTTAATAGTTGAATTTCTCAGTTCACAGAAAAGGTTTCTCGGACCAGTTTCAATAAGATTATCAAGAAACCAACCAGAGAAATCTTTTCAGTGAGCTGAGAAATACATCTATAAACACAAACCCATTTTATTAAATATCGAAGTTATTAAATATCATCTAATCTCCAACCAGAGTGTCCTTTCCTTACTTATCGCTAATCTCTTACACACACACACACACACACATACACACATATATATATATATATATATATATATATTGGACCATTCTTGTGGAATACCAGTAACTCTTTTATACATATATGTATACATATATATATATGTATATATATATATATATATATATATATATATATATAGGCAGATAAATTGAATATTTTCTTTGATAGAAATATATGAATGAATATGTGCGGGTATACATATATAGCTATTTATATACTAACATATACATTTATACAAAAAAATTGAAAATGCAGCCACTGTTGGAGAAGGTCTGGCAGCTTGAGGGAGTTCTGGTCTTAGAGTGCCATACCTTCCCTTCTGCTTTCACTCTATGGTTTGTTTTAGAAAAAGAGGTTGTCCAGTAGACCTTACATAGCCAGATTTACTTTTTAGCTGCCTCTGTTGTCCACTAGCGGTAGTTGATTCCATAGAAGATGAGGGATCTTTTTAAGGAAACCTTGTGTCTCTTCTGTGGTACCCTATGCTCACCCAATCCGAAACCACGGAAGGTCTTTCGTTGTCAGTCCTCTTCTATCTTTGCTATATGACCAGTACATCACAAATGTGTCTTTTGCAGCATAACTTCAATGTTTTGTAAACTCCTGTTTTTGTGTGCTTCCTCAGGTTCTTATTTCTCCAGACATGTTTGCCCAGTTTACCAAAGTTTGGTTTGCTTCCGGTAATGGAGGACGATCCTTTGTCTTCAGACTGACTTTCATGTCGAAGAGTTTTGTGGCTTTCTCCAAGCCGGAGGTTACCTTCTGAAGGGTTCCCTCTGAGTGATCAACTAGAACTACATCATCTGCAAACTGCTCTCTGAGTAGCTGCATTGTGCATGCATCAGCTTAGTGGTCCTTGCAAGTCTCAAATCTGGTTGAGACCAAGACTTAATGCCTACAAGTTCTTATGACCACCCTTTTGGCTGGATGCAAATCCATCGAAGGGATACCTCCGCCCTAATCAAAGCGGATATCGAACACAGGACCTTCTGCTCTTGAGACAGACTTGCTAACCATTACTTCATCTGAGTGGATGCGTCGTGGTAAGCTTTATAAAATAACCAAGTTGCCTTGCTGTGAAGTAATGTTTAGCAAAGTTGTCTTGCAAACTGCTATTATTGTAATTTGCCCATCACTCATTGTTTACTTCACATTTGCGGACTTGAGAAATATAATTATGATAAGGATCATACCGATAATTCATTGTAGGTCCATTGCTTATTAACAGAGCCTGCCCCTCAGCCATTTAATGAAAAGGTGTTAATTTAATATGGCCTGTACTCATATTAGATTTGTTTTCCCTGATTAAATGACTTCATTAGGAGTGGGGGTGACAGGTGAAGGGTCAGCAAGTCTAACCCAAGTGCTGTGTCATTTTAGTGAATAGGTAATAGTTAGCAACTGCCTGCTGTTTAGTGATTACAGCATTTATAAAAGAGAATTATCACTAAACTAGTTAATCCAACCGTGAAAAAAATCCACATTTCTGTGAGATTTCATTTCCCCTTTGCTGATGAAGTTAGAGAGGTATATGTATATATATATATATATATATATTTGGTCCTGTCTCTTCATCTCTCTATCTGTCTGTCTGTTTGTCTGTCCACACGATATCTCCAAAAGTATTAGATGGATTTCAATGAAATTTCCAGCATAGTTGAACGATGGGGTAATGAAGAGATGGTCATATTCTGGGGCAGATCCAGGAGTTTCTTTTGATTGACAGATATTTTTCCAGAGTTTTTTCATACATTTTTGCATATGCTCATGACTGTCCGCATATTTTCAAAAGTTGGCTATAGATTTCAATGAAATTTAGTGGAGGGTGGACAATAGGCTACAAGAAAAATCATTCAATTTTATGGCAGATTCATGTACCCCTCCCCTACGTTGTAGTTATATGTCCAAACCACATAAGATTGCCAAAATTTCATGTCTCTCCACACAATATTTCCGAAAGTTCTGAGGGAATTCCGATGGAATTTTGTTGAAGAGTGGATGATAGGCGATGGAAGAAGCGAATAAATTTGGGGGCGGATCCATGCTAATTTAATCCCTGTGACAAAGGTATGCACTTTAGTTTTAGATGGAAAACTAATAAATGTATTTCAGTAAAAGCGTCCATTGTTTTAAATGGTGGATAGAAGATATTTTTACACCAAAGTTGTTGTCTTTAAGTTGGAGAGTCCAGTGTTACAGGCAGAGAAACAGCAAAAAAAATAACTGTGTTCATTATATAAGTAGACACTGACTGTTACTGAATTCCCAGAAGACATTGTTTTCAATCTCATCTACTTTCCCATCTTTTGTTGATGTTCATTTATGTGTCTGATTCTTGTCCAGCGCAAGTACTCTTTCATTCTCTTTCTCAGATATATTGAGAATAAATATTTGCAAAGTTTATATATACAACAAGACCACAATTTTGATGAACCCAGTGAAAATCAAACACACTGTCAACCACTCACTGCCATTGAAATGAATAAGTAGTCCCCGTCATTATAATGAAAGCACAGTTTTCAAAATCATTTCTCTCGCCCTGTCTTAATAATAATTTCCCCCCACTATCTGAAAGTAGAGTGTTGCTATGAAAGCTTTCGTAAACCAAGATGGCGTAAAGCAAAAATGCAATTATCATGATGGTAGATGCTGTTTTAGAGAGTGAGCAATCTACAGAATATCAGAATATCATTTTTATAGATGAACATTAAAATGAGAGAAATGATAATGGCTGATTCTTTGAAATTGTAACCACTCAATGTTTAGCCATGCAGAGCAGGGTCAACACAAAATGATGAGGATGATGCTGATGATTTTGTATAGTAAAATTCCTCTATGTCTGCCAGTCTAATGCTAAGCTTAGCACACTTACAAGCTCTTTGGGACTTTTCTGATACCCAAGGATACATCTTGCTAGAGCATGCACAAAGAATAAATCGAGATGAGGCAGTGATGCTCAAATACATAGTTTTAAGCTGTGGCAGCTTCAGGTCTTTCTTAAAAGCAAAGTGGCATAAAGTAAAGTGGCACAGAGCGGGAGAAACTAGTACTCATTATATAGGGTGAATACATTCATAATTTTTGTCTTCTTTTTCCTTTTTTACTTCACCAATTTCACTATGTCATAAAAAGTCAAATATATTTTATATGATTATGTATGGCTGATTGTATATCTTTGAAAAAAAGGAGTTCATTTTATACAGCAGTGGTTCCTGATCTGGGGTTAGCTGACAGAGGTATTAATGGGGGTGTCTGAGCTTGTTAAGTTGGTACAACTATCAAAAGCCTGGAGTCCACGCGAAAATTCAAAATAAAAAAGAGTCCTAGATTATCAAATGGTTGGGAACTACTTATACAGAATCAAAAAAATATACCTAAGGATATTTATTGAGCTTAGCTAATGCAAAGAAGCTGTTCAAGACAAAATCCGGATTTCAATCTAGAGTAGAGAAACCTTTTCATAAGTGGTCAATAAAATCTATAAAAGCTAATACACGCATCCCCTATCAAAATGCAGATGTTGGGGTCCAAGAAGGCCAACCGCATTATAACCGAGCTGCAATCAATTTAGCTATTTGGGGGCTAAATTCAGCTATTTTAAAGCTAAATATAGCTACTTTGATGGTAGATTAGTATTTTGGGGTCCAACATCCACCAGCGTTATAATGCAAACTTGGTTGTAACGGCAATTGTGAGTAACTGCCTTATGTCATTGAGTAGTGATTGCTAAAGTGAGCATCGCGGCTCCCCTGGGCATCGTGGCTCCCCAGGGCACCGTGGCTCCCCAGGGTACCACGGCTCCCCAGGGCACTGTGGCTCCCTAAGGCACCGCGGCTCCTCAGAGCATGCGGCTCCCCAGGGTACTGTGAATAACCTCCAGAGGTGCTGTGGGATATTTTGAAATTGAAATAATTTCAGGCAATTGCAGTTCAACGATAATAAAATTTGCTATCATGGAATTAACTGAGTTTGGGATATTAGTAAAAGATCAATATCCTCTAAGTGCTTAAGCTTAATGAATCTTAATTCCATTTGTGACGACTTATCTCCATGAAGCTTGGTTTCTGGTGGCAGCTTTGATAAAAAGCAATTATCGTGCAAAAATCAACATGGAACCGAAAATGAGGGAGGCTATCTCTAGTTTTATTCCCAGATATGAGAATTCATGTGGTGAACAGCACGCTCAGCCATTCGATTAGTAATATATCAGAAAAGAAAACAAATACGTGATTTTTTTAATGAATTTAAATTACATGATTTGTCATTCTTTACCTAAGTAATCTAACCACATGAATATAAATGCAATTGTTAAGTATATTCTGACATGGGGTGCCATGAAGAAATCTTTATATACCAAGGCCGCCATGATTCAAGAACATTTCAGAACCACTGTCATAGAGAATTCTATGAAGGAAACACTCTCTGCTATTTTGCTTATGGCACCAACAGTTGAAGTTCAAAAACGAGCAAAGGGCAAGTTTTGAAACATAAATTTAACAATTCACAATTCATTCCTTGTAAGCTGACACTCAAATCTTTCCAAAAGCAGATTTAGCTAAACTAAATGAATACCAGCCTCACCTTGGACTTGGACAATCATAAATAAGTTGCTTTATCTTCTTAATAAAAAGGGAAAAATGTCATCAGAAACATTATGAATGAATGCTTTTACTTTGATAAAGCTAGTTGTCACCCCTGAACAATATTACAATCCCAATTCAAAATAAATACGTTTTGATAATGGATTTGAGTTCTATTCACCTAGGTTATCAGCGATTCATGAATTTTTCTACTTCCTTTCATCAAACCAAACAAACACCAAAAATATTCCTCTCAATCTCTCTCTCTCTCTTTCTCTCTCTCTCTCTCTCTCTCTCTCTCTCTCTCTCTCTCTCTCTCTCTCTCTCTCTCTCTCTATATATATATATATATATATATATATATATATATATATATATATATATATATATATATATAATATGAACTATAAAGAGTGAGACAGACTCGGGAGTAAAGTGTTTTGAGGTAAGGTTTACTTACCCGTAGATGTTTTTTTTATTGTTAATGGTCCATATATATATATATATATATATATATATATATATATATATATATATATATATATATATATTAATCCCTCTCTTTCTCTCAGTCATTTTAATTTATTTTTTCATTCTTGTGTCATGGTTTTTTTCTTGCAAGGAGATGAAGGAAGACCTCCTGAAACTAATAGTGAGATGTCTTTCCAAAAGACTTACAGTGAGCTATAATCATGAGAGTTGAAATTATTTTGCTATGGTGACATTGGGGTGAAGGTGCAATATGTCAATTAGGTTGTTGTAAATTAATTAGCATTTTCATCTTTTTCATTATTAACACATTCATTGTAATATCGTCTAAATCATTTTTGTCCCTACTTCACCTGCAGGCTCTGAAATAATCTTTAGATTATTAGAAGCCATCAACCAAAACTGTCACTAAAACTGTCAACCTAGGTCTCTCCAGTTTTTAAGTTGGTCTGGCTGGCTAGCTATATTTGTGTTGAGCATACATGCAGCACCAATAGAGCTTGAAGGCTAAAAATTTAAGCTTTTATTCCTTAATACGTTTAGAAAAAAACGTTTTCGCATTTTTTGAAAATCCCCCATCAGACAGTTCTTTAGTGGGGGTTCAATTTACAATGTATGTGTACGCTAAATTGGTCTCATTGTTTGTGTCCAGCAACATTCTCACTTGTTAATTGAAAATTCAGATATTTTTAGAGATCACTGCCCAATAAAAAGCAGAAGAAATAATCCGATTGCTCTGCCTCCGAATTTTCCTATTGATCACCCCAAATCACAGTCATACTGCTAAAAGCCTGTCATCTGGATGGTTTCTATTGAGTGACTAATCAGACCTGTTTTATTTATTCTTCATTTCATGTTGTTCCTTCCTTTATTTATCTTTCTCTCCATTCGTCTCAAAGCTTTTCCTTTCGAAGAAGAGGACAAACACCAAATTTCCTTTTGGTAGAATTTTACGTGATCTGCAATATTCCTTTCCCGTTATAGGGACATTATCCTGCTCACCTAGAGATGGGGGCAGGGCAGAGATACTGAGTAGACAGACAAAATGGTGAGGGTTTGATGAAAGTCAAATGGTTGAGGGAGCCGGTCAAACAGGAGCTGTGATGAAGAGAGAGGTCATCACCTGACCTCTTACACTACATTTTATGATATAAGAACTGAAAGAAATTGTGGAAATGGTGCTCAAAGAGAGGTCTTCAGTGGGAGAGAAGAACAGAAGAACAAAAAAAAAAAGAAATTAAATTGAATGAAAAGGATGGGGTAGAAGATGTTGGTGAAGGAAGCAAAGGAAAGATCGAAAGAAAAGATGAAGAAGGAAAAAAATGATCAAAAGTAAAAGATTGAGTTGAAGAGAAAAGGTTCATATAGATTGAGAAAGAAGAGTGAGAGAGAAGGAACAAGAGAAATGAAAAATAATCAGAATGAAGAATGATTGATGGAGTCAGAGAGGAGAGGAATGTATAGAATAAGATAAAGAAGGAAAAATGGATGAAAAATAAATGTAAAATGATCAATAGCATTTGAAAGAAAAGGATTACATAGAATGAGATTAGAAAGAGAGAAAGAGAAGGAAAAGTAAAGATGAATGAAGAAGGAAAAATAATCAGATGAAAGAATAAAGAATGATCAGGGTTAGGGTTAGATCCTAAGAGAAAAGGGGTTACATCAAATAAGAGAAAGATAAAGAAGGAAAAAAAGTGTAAAGAATGAAGAATGATTGATTGAGTTCAAGAAAAAAAGGTTTATATAGACTAAGAAAGAGAAAGGGAAGGAAAAAGAGAAAAAATGGGTGGAAAAAGAAAATAATCAAAGTAATGACTGAAATGGTAGCAATGAAAAAAAGGAAGGAAAAAAGAAAACAAAAGAAGGAAATTATGCAAAAGGAAAAGGTGAAAAAAAAAGTATGAAGAAGAATGAAAGAAGAGAAAGGAAGGGAAAAGAAGGAATAAACAAAAGAGTGACTTTCAGCAAGAGAAAGAGACCAAAAAGAAAGAAAACTCATGAGAAAAAACAACAAAGAAAGAGAACAAAAAAGAGAAAAAAATAGTTGAAGAAAGCAAAAGAAAGGGGACAGAAAGAGAAAAGAAAGGAAGGAAGGAAGAAAGAAAAGAAAAAGGGTAAGAAAGCAAGGAAAGAGAATAAAAGGAAGGAAAGCCAACAAAAGAGAGTAACAAGAGAAAGAGAGATCAAGAAAAAGATGATAAAATGGAAGAAAGAAAAGAAGAAAAAGATCACGAAAGAAGAAAGGAAAAGACAAAAAAGAGAGGAAAAATAAAAGAAAGAGGAGAGAGAATGAGAAAGCTAGAGAAATAGAAAAGAGGAAAAAACAAAAAAAGGAAACAAAAGCAAGAGAAAGTGAATAAGAATAGAGAAAAGAGCAATAGAAAGAGTACAAAACAAGAGAAAGAAAGGAAGAGAGAAAGAGAAAAAATGCAAGGTTGGAGAAAAAACAAGAGCAATAAAAAAAACAGAGAGGTAGAGAAGAAAATAAAAGAAAGAGAGCAAAAAAAAGATAGAAGAAGTGTATAGTTAAAGGAGAAGAGAAAATGCACGAAGTAAAGAGAATAAACAAAGACTTGATGAGTGAGAAAGAAATAATGGAAAAGCCTCAGGGGTGGGGTTAATGGATAGAATGAGTTAAAGAAGGAAAAGTTTCTTTTTGATTGTCATGATAAATAAATACACACTCCAGTAAGTGGATATCAGTTCCAGTCCTGTATTTTATCTGGCCATCCTTTCTCCCAAAGAAACAATCTTTGTTTTCCTACATCCCTACGCACACAAAAAAAGGAGTCGTTTTAATAGTGAAGTGAACGTATTGCAGTAACATGTTGAAACAATAAACGTATGTATACACAGTTTTACAGCTGTGTTTGTGTATTTTATGGTCGTGTACATACATGGATATACTCATTCAAATGATCTCTTCAAGAAATTTATTGGAACCCCCAAATCTTTTTTTTTCTTTCTTATTCATGTTTCTCTAAATAAATATTCTTTCCTTTTGTTTTCTAATTTTTTTTAAACTTGTCCCTTTACCTCATTTTTACGTTTCATTTATTTTTCCTTTTTTTTTTTGTCCTTCACACTCTTAATTAATTCCATGTTAGCATTGTTTCTTTTAAAACCTTTTTCTTGTGTCCTTCGCTAAGATTTTTTTGATTACTCTTCTGAATCTCTGCTCTGTTTTCTCATTATTCAATCAATTCTATTTGTAAATGTACATTTATCCTCTATCTAATTTTATTGATTTCTTTCTTATATTTTTTATCTTCCAAATCTTATTTATTCATTGCATTTATTACTTTTCCTTTTTTATCCATTTTTTACTTTTTATATTTATCTTAACTGTTATTTATTTATCTTATTTTTTGATTCAGTTTATCCATTTTTATTTAATTACTTTTGTCTCTTTTACTTTGTTATTGATATTTTTTATTTCATTTGTTTATCTTTATTTCATTTTTAATTTATTTCCAATTTCTATTTTTGTTAATTCTAGATATTTATATAATCTTTTATTTATCATTTTTTCTTTTTGGTTAATTCTATTTCATCTATTGTATTCTCAATTCCTATTTATTTATTTTGAATTCTAAATTTATGTGTTTATTCATTCTTTTATCTATTTATTGCTTATTACTCTATTTTTCCTATAGATTTATTTGTATTATTTTCATTTATTTTATTTGCTTCGTTTATATTTTGTTCAATTCTTTATTTTTCATTTTTTCTATTTAAATTTGTTTATGTTTATTTACATTCATTGGTTTTATCATTTCTTTCCCCTTTTTTATGTTGATTTATTAATTCATTTATTTTTCATTCTATTTTTCATTCTATTTTTCATCTATTTTCACTTACTTGATTTTTTTTTCACTACCTTTTTTTGTTTTATTAGAAACGGTCAACCAAAAGGTTTCCTCAGTTTCAAATTGGTCTAACACGCTGGATATATATCTACCAGGCATACAGGCTGTACCAATGGAGCTAGAGGTCTGAAAAAATCGAACATTTACTTCTCATTATGTCTATAGGAAACGTGCTTGTTTTTTTTTAAATTTCCCCAAAATAAGTTTTCAGTGGGGCAGGTGTGTGTGGGGGGGGGGTAGTTCAATTTACAATTTTCTCTTATTTTTGATCTTCCCCATTTCTTTCCATTTTTGCTGGAGATAAGTACATGTTAAATTGGTCCCTCAGTTTGTGTCCACTAGCGTTCATACTTGTTTTTTTTTTGTTTTTTTTTTAAATTCAGACTTTTTTTAGTGATCATCGCTACACAAAAGGTGAGAGAAGTGATCTATTATCTATCCACTGATTACCCCTTTTCCCAATTTTTTAATTGATCCCCTGCCAAAAGACACTGGTAAGGTGATGGTTTCTATCCAGTGACTAACCAGACTTGTTTTGTTTTTTTTCTATCACTTTCTACACTGTTTTTAGTTTCACATCCCCATCTTTTCGAACCTCCTTTTTCCCTCTTTTCAAAAGAATTTTTCACCTTTTTCAACTATTCGTATCTTCTATCTATTAACTTTATTAGCTTCTTTTTCAACTCTGTTTATTTTAGAAATCGTCACCAAAACTATCAAAATAGGTTTCTTCAGTTTTCAAGCTAACTATGTTGTGTATCTGACATTATGGTGAAAAAAGACAATCTGGAAACCTAGTGTAAATACGAATATCTAATTATTTATTCAACAATATCAACAATACCCTCCCCAACTTTAACATAGCTTGGCCTTCTCACACCACCATAAAAACAAGAATCTCCCTCCCCTGCCTCCTGTCTCTCAAGGGTTTGTGCCATCATTTAACCATTATTAGTCTGACAAAGCCATTCCTCAGCAAAATGTTCACAATTATGAATGAATGGATAGATACTTGTATTTACACTTGGTTTCCACATTGTCTTTTTTTGCTATCTATGAATGTATGTATCCATGCATCATGCATAGAGACCACATCAATAGAGCGAGAGGGCAGAAATTTCCAACATTTACTCCCTATTATGTCTACAAAAAACGCTGTTTTCATTTTTTTGAAAATTCTTTCCCTAAATAGATTTTTAGTGGTAAGTTCAATTTGCAACTTAAGTTTATGCTAAATTGATTCTTTGATTAGTGTCCAGAGACATTCAAGTTTGTTCGTTTTTTTTAAATTTTTTCTAGCGATTACTACCTAACAAAAGGTGCGATAAGTGACTTGTACATTAATCCTCCTTTTTTTTCAGCATGCTGTCAAAAGGCATTGGTCATATGACGGTTTTTATTGAGTGACTAACCAGACCTGTCATTCTTTCATTAGAAACTCGTTTTATCTTTTCTTCAACAGTCTTCATTCAATCTTTTCCTTCTTTAACAACCTTCTTTGTCGCGTCTTTTTCAGTCAGAGGTGTAGTTGAAGGAGCAGCAGAGGGGGGGGGACTATTTGAAAACGCCCCCTGGGCTCCAAAATGGTTTATAAACAGTAGTTCACCTTCTGAATTTTCTACTGTGGTATCTTTCCTAAATGTTGAAGAGGGCCCTACAAAGAACGCCCCAAATTCCCCCCCCCGCGCCAAAATCTCTACCTATGCTTTTGTTTTCAGTCATCTCTATTTTCTTTTCTATCCTACCGATAACAATCCTTATTTTCTTCTTCCCTCTCTTTGCTTCCCTCTGAACCTCCATTATCTTCTTCCTTTCCTCTTTCAACCCTCCACCTCCCAATCATCATCATCATCATCATCATCATCATCATCATCGTCATTGTCATCATCATCATCATCATCATCATCATCATCAAGAACTCCTCCTCCTCCTCCTCCTCCTCCTCCTCCTCAAGTCTTCGTTTTCTCTTTCAACACTCTTCCCTTTTCTGTAGAGTCCTCATTCCCTTTTCATTCCTTGCCATCCAACTTCACCTTCATCTTTCATTCTTTTGTATTTTAATCTATACGTCCTTTTTACCCATTTTTTTTCTTTCCACCTCGATTCATTTCATTTTATTTTATTTTATTTTATTTTATTCATGGATCTCTATCCTTTTTCATTTTCAACCCTTTTTATTTTCTTCTCTTTCTTTTTTTTTAGTACTCATCATCTTTTCCTTCTTTTTCAACCTATTTATCTACTTCTCCTTCTTTTTCAAATACCTTCATCTTCTTATTTTCCAGTCATTTTTTATTTTTCATTTTCTTTCTCTTTTATATCAAAACTTATTTCTCTTGTCCTGTCTCTTTTTGAACTTATTTGAAAATACATCTTTTTCTCTATGTTGAACTTGCTCTCCTCTTTCTTCTTCTTCTTCTTCTTTTCCTTCTCCTCCTCCTCCTCCTCTACCTTCTTCTTCTTCTTCTTCTTCTTCTTCTTCTTCTTCTTCTTCTTCTTCAACCCATTTATCTACTTCTCCTTCTTTTCCAAATACCTTCATCTTTTATCTATTCCAACCCTTGCCACGACCACCATCATCATCATCATCATCATCATCATCATCGTCATTTTCTTCTTCTTCTTCTTCTTTGGTCCCACCCCCCCATTCTCTAGAGTTCTCAATTCCTTTCCATTTCCAACTGGTCCACTTCACACCCAAAGTCTTCACCAACCATTTATCTTCCATCAAAACTGCTTTCTTGCCCTCGTCTTTGTCTCCTGCATTTCATCCCATTTATCGTCCCTTTTTTTTATCTATTTCCATTCCATTTACTTTCAAATTAGAAACCCTCGAACAAAACTGTCAACATAGCTTTCTCCAGTTTTCAAGTGAGTTTACCTATATCTTGGGTTTCAGGCAAAGCCATTGAAGCTAGAAGAATGAAAATTTGAACTTTACACCTTATTATGTATTGAAATAACTTTCTTTGTTTTTTTTTCCAAATCTCAATCTCAACAGTCGGGGTTCAATTCACAATGTACATTGATGCTAAACTGATCCCTCAGTTTGTGCCCGGCAGTTCTCGAGCTTATTTTTCAAGAATTCAGACTTTTTTTTACAGAACAAAAAAAAGGCAAGAGAAGTAACTTATTCAATGATCTACCCTTTTCCAAATTTATTCAATTGATCACCTCCAACATGTTCACAATGACGGTCTCTATTCAGTTACTAACCAGACTTATTCTTTATTTCTATTATTTGCTTTTGTCAATCTTAAATTGCCTTTCATTCATTCCCATCTTATTTTGGTTCTTCCTCTTTTTGCGTGATTTTTTTTTTATTGGGTTTTTATGTTCAGTTTTTCCTATTTACTGTCTCTCACAGTTTTTATTGCTTTCCCTCCATCTCACTCTTTCTCTATCTTTCCCTCTCGCTCACTTGTCAATTTATCTACTTAGTCACCCACTTAAGAATGTATATATGCATGCATATTGTTTTCAATTTAGCCCTCTACTATTTTAGCGGCTTTCATTCAATCGATTCTATCCAAACCTGATCATCTTTGCTCATATCTATCTATCTATATCATTGTAGCTGGTTCCATCCATCTATCTATCTATCTATCTATCTATCTATCTATCTATTTATCTATCTATATCACCTTATATGGTTCCATCTATCAATCTATCTATCTATCTATCTATTGTTCAATCCATCTATATCATTGTATAAGGTTCCATCCATCTATCTACCAACCTATCTATCTATTTATATCATTGTATGTAGTTCTATCCATCTCTCTATCTATATCACTGTATATGGTTCCATCTATTATATCAATCGATCTATATCATTCTACATGGTTCTATCTATCTATATCACCTTATATGGTTCCATCTATCAATCTATCTATCTATCTATCTATCTATCTCACTGCATTTGCTTCCATATATCAACCTATCTATCTTTATCATTGTATATGTTTCCATTTATCTATCTATCAACTAATCTATCTCAGTATTTGTTCCTATCTATCTATCACTGTATATGTATCCATCTATCTATCCATCTATCTATTGATCTCTATCAATATCAATCTCATTGCATTCATTTCTATGCATTTGATATATTTTTGTCTCTTCCTATAAATCTGTTTACTGATTCTCAATCTAATCATATCTATCTCACTGCATTCATATCTATAGAAACTGTCAACAAAAACTGCCATGATAGTTTTCTCTCAGTTTTTAAGTTGGTTGGCTGGCCATAAATTTATTATATGCACAGGCCACACTAATGTAGTTAGAGGGCCGAGTATATCAAAACATACTCCTTATTAGGTCAAACAGTTTTTTGGTTTTTTTTAAAATCCCCCCTCCCAAATAGATTTTTAGAGCAGAGGGGAGGGTCAGTCTGCAATGTAACTTTATGCTAAATTGGTCCCTTGTTTGTGCCTTCTTGTTCTTTGAAAATTCAGACTTTTCATTCATTACTGCCCAAGAGTCAAGAGAAGTAATTCATTCATTTTTCACCTGTCCTTCAAATGTTTTAATTGATCACTCCCAAAACAGTATGTTGCCAAAAGACGTTGGTCAAGTGATGGTTTTTATTAGGTGACCAATCAGACCTATTTATCTATCAATTGATATCTATCTCATTGCATTCATTTCTATTTATTGATGGACGTATATATCTGTGTCTTCACATCTATATATTTCAGTCTGAGAGCATATCTATAACTATCTCAAGCTTTTCAAATCTCAGTCTCTCCATATCTATTTGTAGATGCCTCAGACCAGCCAACCTCCAAAGTGCAAAAATCTTAATATCTATACAAAAAAATCTGGAGATTTTTGCTGCCAAAAAAGTAAAAATGAGTGAAACATATGATTTAATTCTTCCATAAATGTCAATTCTTTAATTAGAATATCAGTTTGTATGAGCAGTGTTATAGCTGACTGTTGCATCCTGGGCTTTTTATGATAATGTCATCATCTGGTTGCCATTTGTGACCATGGTCTCAGACTCCTTTAATCTTGTGGCTCAGTCTGCAGCAATACAACCTATTTCAATAATGCATAGGAAATAAGCCACAGTTTTACAGGTTAATACAAATGTAAGAATGTTTTAATCAAATGAACTGGTCATGAAAGAACTGATCAGATATTGTTGAAATTATTTGAGATAATTGTTCTTGAAAGTTCTCAACAAAAATGTTAGAAACCATATGAAAAGGATATGAATCGTGAGATCTCGAGATCAAAGAAAAAAATTGTGTGACCCACAACTAAACTATGAGAGTCGGCAGGTCTTGTGCCCTCAGTAGTATGATGATTTGCACACTTATTTTGCAGGCCAACTCACATGTTCAATGAGGTTGGTTCTCAATGGATCTATCTAACTGAGTTTGATCTGTGGATCTCTTCTCTGTCACCTATTGTGTCTTGCCACCGATGAATTATTTGATTAAGACATCTAGAAATGAGAAATAGATTCAAGCTTTTCTCAAGGGCATTACTGTTAAGTGCTGTCAATAATTACACTACCCACACCACCTTGTATAAACAGCAACATATTTTGGCAAAGATATGAGCTGTGAATAATCAGTTCAATGATACACATGGTCTAATGAAAGCAAAGCACATAAACTAATCACGTTACTAAAATACGCATCAGGATTACATGGCTTTGACCATGAAATGCACACAAGGCAACTAGTAAACCACAGCAGTCAGCCTGAGAATGCGTAGACATATCCATGCTCATAGCAGTGGATGTTTGGCTTTCTTGGACCCCAAAACCGGTGCCATAAAGGGTGACACCTGTAGTTAGCAAGCTGGTCTTATAAATCATTACAACTAAGTAACAAGCTTGGTCCTCAGCGGGTGCTTGATAGTGGTAACAAAGCTAAGTTTACTGAATATCTAAATCTATATAATGAATGGTGTGACTTTCTCTATTTCTCTCCCTATAACAATGGCCTCTTCCATTTAAAGGTATCAATTTTGAAGATATCCCCTGCCCACTATTTGAAACAATGGACTCTTCCACTGATACAAGTTCACCAATTTATTTTCCTTTAAAATGAAAAAAAAAAACATAAAAATTTCAGTTTTCGCAGGGATTAACCTATATTCACATAAATGATCTCATCTCTATCTCGTTCCATTCATTTCTATCTATCCGAGTCTGTTGATGCCTATCAATTCTCTATCTATTAATCTGATCTGATTAAGTTCATATGCATCTTACCCATTGTCACTCTTTTCTCTCATTCTTCCAAACATTACATGTCCATGTGCAATAGAGTGTACCTGAAGACCCGCACCAGGCAAGTGAAGTGCATGTCTTCACAGTTCATTCCTGAAGACACGCCGAGATTAATCCAATGCTTCATGGATGTGAAAGGTCATATTACATGTATACAAAATGCAGAGCTACAAAGCCTTTCAATACATACACACACACACACACACACACACACACACACATATTTAAGCACACATACCCCTACATATAAGATATATATATGAGTATATATACACATAACACACAAATACTTTATATATATGTATATATATGTATATATATATTGTTAGCAAAGTATGATACATGACTTTATCAAATACTACCACTTCCTTTAATATATATATGTACATGTATATTTCTTAATAACATATATATATATATATATATATATAGAGAGAGAGAGAGAGAGTCTAAAAACATATATATATATATATATATATATATATATATATGCTCTTACCATTGAGCTAAACAACTGCCAGTAATGCAAAGGCCCAAATAACTGCTTTCAAGTAATGGATGTATATGATCCGACAGAATGATTATAAATATTACATTATATAGAAACATTTATTTGAAATGATCTCTCGACATTGTTTAATGTATCACTTAGCCTCAGTGGCAAGAACACCATTAAAGTAGCTCCCCTATATATGTATACATATATACATATATATATATTCATATGTACATTGATGTACAAGTACATGATTATGTGCAATGTACATTATACGCAGATACCTGTTTGAGTGTAGGTATGATATATTGATGAGGTTGAGTGTATGTTTGTGCATATATGTATAAGCTATGGTAGACAGTATGACAAGCTGATAAAAAAATCATGAAGTCAGGTGATTTTTAATTAGATCTTTACTTTTATCCCTAAAAAATCAGCCCAGAGGTGTGATCAAAATGTGGGTTTTTATTACTAAATCGTGTTTTGAAGGAAAACAACTTAATCTCATTTTTTGAGCATATTGTTGCTTTATGAGAAACTCTTTTCAGCCGTGTGTTAGTAACTGTCAACCAAGACAGGCCACATCGATTGAGCTAGAGTGCTGAAATTTTCAAGATTTACTCCTTAGTATGTCTAGAAAAGAAAATTTTTTTTTTGTTTTTTTGAAAATTCTCTCTGAAATACGTTTTTAGTGGAGGGTTCAGTATGTAATGTAAGTCTATGCTGAATTGATCCCTTAGTTTGTGTCCAGCAGCATTACATATTTTTTTTCAAATTTAGATTTTGTTAAGTGATCACTACCCAACAAAAGGTTAAAGAAGTAACGTATCCACTGCTCACTCCTTTTTCCAATTTTTCAATTGATCATCTCAACATGGTATTGGACAGTTTCTATTGGGTGACTAACCAGACCATTTTTTGATTTCGTTTTTTGTTTTTTTCTGCAATTCATTTGCATTTATTTTGATACCTTCAATGTTCCTTTCATTTAAGAAAAAACATCTAAAATTCTGACATGATTCCAAGGAGCGAATGCAAATTATATAACAGTTAAAATGATACAAATATATTGCTTACACATATTTAATGTTGAACATTTAAGAATTGTGAAATGCAGATGATAAACTTTTGACTGTTATCTCTATATGAAAATAAATACATTAAAACTGAAGATATTTGATGCCAATTTGCTGTAATAGATGCCAATGACCTGACCTATTCAAAAAGAAAAAAAAACACCCAAATATTTTACCTAATAGAAAACATACAAAATATATATTGAATTATTAATATACAGGGTGTGCCTTAAATGATTTACCATCAGTTTTTCCAATTTATTCAAAATCAATAGAGGCTTATGTGTAGTAGAAAGCACCAATACAAATGGTTGTTTTTTTCTTAAATGCCCACCTTCTGCCTTGATTATGGCCTTTAGATGAGAGGGAACTGAAATATTAGAAGATATTGGAACAGGGTTTGACAAGAGCTTACTTCAGAACTACAACACTCTGGTATGAGATCTGTGAAAGATCACTCTTCAAGATGAGGAAGTTTGATGTTTTTGTCCAAGAATCTGCTGAAATGCTTTTTGTACCATACCTGGGTGTTATTTGATGCATGAGAAGGGACATCATCAGGGTTGAAGACATGACACTCTCCAAAAGCTTCAGTGACTTTATGTAACGCCTTTTCTTCAAGCATTTGAAGATAGACTTGGCTATACTCTTTCACACCTTCTCCATGAAGAACAAAGAAGACTTTGTCCCATCTGATGTACCTGTGGCCCTCACCACCATCCCAGCAGGATTCTGGCAACTAAAATGGATTCTTCTGCCTTCATAAAGTTCTCAAACTGTATAAAGCAGTATAAACTCTATCATTTGGAGAATTTATCCCAAACTGTGCAGTAAAAATCTTCTCGTCAAACCAGACGTAGACTTTGTCATTGGCACTCTGAATTTCCTCCGACATTTTTCTTCACTCTGTCAATTTCCTTCCGCAACAAAGTTGCTGAAATCAAGTGTTGACGTTATACGCCTTCGGTCCTAACTTCTACTTTTTCAACATACTAAGCTCTTTCATAGTTTTCCCCATGCTCCTCTATGAGGATTTCATCTTACTCGCTTCTCCACAGCTTCGATGACCCTTCGGGAACTGACCGAGCCATTTCTGCAAGGGATTGGCTCACATAAGGTTATAACCAGTCCCAGCAAAAATTTTCATGACTTTATGAATGACCTTTCGGCAAGAATTTGATTCTTTCATTCCTTGATTGTGGCTCAGTCCTGCCTTATTTGAGGTGACAATTTGGTTGCTTCAAAGCTATGCTCAATACCCATTTGGAATAGACTTATGGCCTTGTATTGAAATAAGCCAAGTAAATACAAATATGTGTAAGAGTGTGCGTGTGTGCGTGTGTGTGTGTGTGTGTGTGTGTGTGTGCATTTACCAAGCTTAGTTTATATATATGTAAATGCTTGCCTATATATATATATATATATATATATATATATATATATATATATATGTAAAAGTTCACAAAAGGTACTCATGTACACTCTTAACACACATCTCACTGCACAAATATGTATTCACTTCCTTCATCTTATCTGCTTAAGAAAGAATTAGATCAAAATATTTCATATCATAACTAAAAAGAGGAAGGAATTATATCAGATTGATACCCACACAGTCAAAAAAAAAATAATAGCCATTTGAATGATTTTGCAATCACACTGTATTTTTAAAATAATACAAACATTATGTTGTTCTGCATTTTCTTGTTTATGTTCAACCAGAATTAACCTGTTTGTGTCATTTTTATGAATTTGTGAAATGAAAGATTAATTAGCGTTTAGGAGTTATCTCCTTTGACAAATGTTACTGACAAAAAATAAAGGCAATTATGTAGTATATTATATGAGTATATTGAACCCGAAAACCTAATCCATCAGAACAAACTCTCAATCTTGATATTTTCTGATTATGTACAAAGCATATCAGCAAACCAGTGTGCAATAAGCCTACACCTGCTGATCTAAACACAAGGTTGGTACAGCTTAACAAGAAGGTGGAATCCATCAGATCCATTTATGGATCAGTTCCATTTGCAACAGGAACTGCAATAGTTTCCTTGATGCTAACAAGACAGGTGTGGTAAGTCATTCAATAGAAACCATCATGTGACCAATTTCTTTTTGACAGTATGCCTTGTTTGGGATGATCAATTGAAAAATTGGAAAAAGGGCTGTTCAAAGAATAAATTACTTCTCTCGCCTTTTGTTGGATCATCGAAAGTCTGAATTTTCAACAAAAAAAAAGCATGCATGAATGCTGCCAGACATAGAACTAAGGGATCACTTTAGCATAAAATTTCATCGTAAATCGAAAAATCATCCACAGGAAACTGGGGGGGGGGTAAAAAAACAAAAAATGTTTTTTCTAGTCATGATAAGAAGTAAATGTCAAAATTTTCGGCTCTCTCCCTCCATCGGTGCAACCTGTATGCACAACACAGCCAGCCAACCAGACTAACTTAAAAACTGGAGAAATCAACGTTGACTGTTTTGAAAACATGATAGAATGTTATGTTCAGTTAACTTGAACACTCAATATTAAACATTCGCAAGAGAAGAAACAACTTCTTTTCAAAGAAGTAATGATCTACATCTATGATATGCCCATGTATATCTATATTTCTATCCGTAACATTTGTCAAGGGAGATAACTATTAAATGCATAAATATTTGCTTTCACTCTGGTTAAACACAAGTGGGAAACTACAGAGCAATATAAGTACAACGTAATTGAAAAATTATTAAAACACCACTGTCATTTTTTGATGGTATGGCTAAACTGGTTCAGTGTACTCATATTCCCAGACTTACAACCATCCACACATACGACTGAAGTACGTGACTATAAAACATTCATGCATATATAAAAGTTACTCTCTCTAATTAAAAAAAATATAAGTAAATATAAAAGTTTGCTTGGTTGTGTGTGTATATAAGAGCTGATAAAGTTCAGGAGAGCATATAAATAATACTTGTACATAGAAAAAACATACTATGTAAATACCATATAGTTTCCCTCCAAAATAAAGCTGGCAGCACATCATCACCATCATTATCAGCATTTTAGCATGTATGTATATAAGAGCTGATAAAGTTTAGAAGAGCATATAAATAATACATGTACATGAAAAAAACATACTATGTAAATACCATATAGTTTCCCTCCAAAATAAAGCTGGCAGCACATCATCACCATCATTATCAGCATTTTAGCATCCAAAAGTAAACGTATTCACACAAAGACTTAAACAATTTACTTTGTATAGTTATTTGAACATTACTAAACTAAATATATTTTTTTACCTATCTATCTTTTCTAAAATTTGTTTTCTATTTTATTTTTTAATTCATAGGGGAATAAAAGCAGTGTTACCAATTTAGATGGTTTTTTTTGTTTTGTTTTCTAGAATTCATGAGTTTTGCTGACAATATTTAGATGTTTTTATCAATTTTTTAAAAATAATTTCAAGTCCAGTGTTGCCAATTTAGATGTTTTTTTTAAATTTTCGATTTGAGAGTGACTTCAAGAAAAACATTGCACATAAACACTCTAGAAGAATGATTTGTTCAACTTACGACCATTTTGAGATATGACCTGACAGTAGGAATGGAACTTGGTTGTAAGTAGGTGAATAAGATTGATACTTTGTAATAAAATTACCAACTATTATCGGCAGGTTGCCAAAACTGTCATTTGTATATTTTGCCTTTGTAGATGATTAGAAACTGTCAACATAATTTTCTTCAGTTTTTAAGTGATTCTTTCTGGCTGACTATCTATTTATGTATGAGTCACACATATAAGCCACACCAAAGAAGCCAAAATTTAGTCATGTAATGAGTGACTAACCAGACCAGAAAATCTTTTTTTTAAATTCATTTCGTTATCAATTTTTATTCCTTGTGTCCGAAAGCTTTTATTATTGTCTAATGAGGGAAAGGGTGGCCAAGTGGATTATGGCAGGAAGAATGGACTAAGTACAATATCCAGCTGAAACAGTTTGTGGTCACTTCGCTCTTGAAGCTCTTAGGAAAGGCATGAATCCATCTCTCCCCCTAGCCAAGGATAAAATAAGGCAGAGTGAAGTTAGAAACGCCACTTCTGGCACTTGCTGCTCCTATTTCACGTATTGAAAATGAGCTAAGTTGTAATATGATTGCGGAGCCCAAACAGGGATGGCTACAAAGGGTGTTAAGAGCACTACTTACTTTTTTCGTAACTTTTCTTGTTAGGTATGTACGGAAATGAAGTGAAGAAATATCTAGAATAAATAAATAAAACAAAATAAAATAGTAGTTGGTGGAATGAAATGAAAATCGTCATTCAACTTGTCCAACTTCAAAAAACTTTTTGTTGTAAATGAAAGGGAATACTTTGTTAAAGAAACAAGTGTAACCCTCCAGTCCTGTGTGCTAAATGGAAAATTCCTGGTTCATGGAAAAAGTGTAAAAAGAACCTAAAGTAGACATTTCTGTATATAAAAACAGTCATTCATGTACTTTCAACTCCGTGACTAACTACACATGAAAGGGTCTTGAAGTAGGAACAAAATTTCGGTAAAAGTTTGTGGAAAGTTCAGTTTTTGATGTTTTTTTTTGGTTTCTTTTATGACACCCAGCATCAATTTTCGTCTGTATTTCTGAGATGTGAAATTATCATTACTATACATCGACTTACTCGGATTTGTCCTCATTCTGGTTGGTGTCATCAAAATGTTTAATTCTTCTGTTGTACCCTCCTTCTCCAGGTATCTCTCATAGCTGGTAACCTCTTGGAAAAACCAAACTCTTCCTTGTACTATTGGAAACATATCCTATAATAGCCTGTAGCCTAAATCAGTGTTTTCTTAATGCAATATATCAAATTCTTTAGCAGGTGCCAATAATTTTATACCACATTTGTATCGGCTGATATCATCATATCAAACATTGCTAGATGTCTTCCTTCGGCACAATTTATACTTCGGTTGTTCACACTATTGTGATATAAGGGCATCTTTGCAGATATCGAGGTTTCACCAGAAATTTAGGTAAAAGAAGTCAATTTTGAAGAGGAGTGACAATAATTGTGTGCATGATTGTACATATCTATATATCAATATATGCATATCATAGACACATCACACTGTGTATGTATACACAAGATGCATATGTGTGTAAACATACAGTAGATATTCTGAAATGCTCCCACCAAAATGAAACACATCCTGAATTCAACCAGGCAGCAGAAAATGTCGCTGAAGAGACATTACATATGCAACTTTGCACCAACGTGCCAGTCTTCATCTGTATTTCCCATCCAATCAGCCATATTCAAGTGACTATCATTATGTTACAGTATCACATCAACATACGGCTGTTTGTACGCACAATTCTAACCCCGTGGAATAGGCTGGTTGGACTAAGTAGACTTTGAGAAAATCATTGTTATTTTTCTTTGGCTTCTTTTTTGGGTGTTTTTTTTTAGGTTTTCTGGTTTTGTTTTTCACAAGTGAATCTTTGTATAAACACATTTTATTGTTTAATTTTCCTTCTTGTCCTTAAGTCGAAAAAACAAACTGGTTTTATCTCACTTTGTGTTACTAGAGAAACTGGTGTAATTGGCTATTGAACTACCATAGGCATCAATTTTTATCTATATGTATATTTACTGGTGTGTTTGTATTGGTGTGTTTGTATGTTTGTTTATGTCAGTTTGTTTGGTTGCTTGTTTGTTTGTTCTATAGTCTTCAAAATTGGCATCAGTACTCCACTAGACCCCTTCTAAAAATGTTTTTATTGATTTTTGGAAAAAAAAAAGGTTTTTTTGACTTTTTAAAGGCCTTATTCTGACAAGTTATTAATCTATGGTTTGTTCCAGTGCTACTGGCCAGACTGTCTTGTCTACAGACTTGAAAATAGATATCAGTACTTCACTAGTTCCCTTCTTAAAATGTTTTCTGATTTTTGGAAAAAGAGCTTTTTTTTTACCTTTTTGGGGCCTTATTCTGACAAGATATTACTACTCTGTTGTAGATGTTTTTCAGTGATGTCATAAATAGAATTTATTCTGACCACAGTTACTCTTGATTTGAATTATTTTTACATGACTTCAAATTTTGACTTTATACTTTTTCAGTTATTGACTGTGATGACAAGTTTTACAAATACTCTTTTAAGGTCAGGGTTAAGTTTTAGGTTAGATATGTATCTGTCAATGCCATTTATGGAATGTGGCTTTTAATGTATCCCGAGTCTCTCAAAATTTGATTTTAATATATTTTTCCAGATTTATTAACTGTTATAAAAATTACAATTATTAACTAATCATCTATCATGAGAGTGTGTCTTTTTGTGAATCCAAGGTGTGTGCGTGTGTGTCTCTGTGTGAGTGCATGGTGTGTAGGTGTATTTGTACGTCTTTGTGCGAATGCATGCTATGTGTGTGTGTGTGTATGCCTTTGTGTAAATGCGTGTTGTGTATGTGTCTTTGTGTGAACGCATTGTGTGTGTGTGTGTGTATGTGTGAGCAGATATGTATGTCCAGCCTGGAATCTCATATCTTATTTGTTCAATTATCACCTGTTTCCAATATTTAAAAGAAAATTATTTTATTACAAGAAGTATTGAATCATCATCAGCAGCAGCATCAGTAGTAGTAGCAGCTGCAGCAGCTTTTTGGCATCCACTGTCGGATATAGACCTTTCCCATATCCAACAACAAATAAGATGAAGATCATCATCATCATCATCATCATCATCATCATCATCATCATCATCATCATCAGTCTTTTAACGTCCGTTGTTGGACATAGACCTTCCGAAGGATTCGCCACACTTTTCTGTCGTGGGCATTGCAGAGCCAATACTCTCTGGATTTGCCTAGTTTGTCTCCCCATCAAGGATTCTGCCAGCCTCTATTTTGTATGTTATCTCTGGGGATCAATGTTGTGAGTCGTGATGTCCATCGGTTGTCTCCCATTTTTGCAACATGACCAGCCCATTGCCATCTGAGTTTTCTAATGGATTCTATGATGTCACAGAATCCTGTTTTCTCTCAGATGTATTGTGCTATCTTATGATCTCTCCATGTGAGGTTGAGCATGATTCTTTCATGTGCATGTTGCATGGTTCTCAGTTTGAGGGTTTGTTGCGGTTATGAGGATAAATGGTAGTAAAAAAAACTTTTGATAATACCACCTGTTTGTTAATGATAGAATTAAAAAGGTAGATGGTAACTTGACTATATTAATCTGGTGTCTAATGCAACATTTGATGGTTTGACTGGTCATGTGGATAAAGACTTACTCCTGTCAATTTGTGTGTGAACTAATGTGTGTGTGTGAGAGAGAGAGAGAGAGAGAGAGAGAGAGAGAGAGAGAGAGAGAGAGATCTTTATTCCAAATATTGTCCTTAACTGGCATCATCAAATGATTCAGAGAAAAAGAAAAGAAAAATTTCCCCTTCTTTTTTTAACCAATGACCATTCTACAGGTACAAATTTTGTACTCCAACCTCTTGGAGACACCTGAAATTCCAACTGTTGCCAAATTATGCTTCTGGACAGCAATGTATCGGGCTGATATTTAGAGGTTTTTATAATTTCTTATTTCTGGTTTTATTTTCTTGGTTTTGTTCATATTCTTGATTTTTTGTTTTGCTGACTTTTACCCATATGGCTATTAGGAAATATTCCAGTGTCAGCGGTTGCATCAAGTGAAAAAGCTTCTGTTAGTTGTAGTTCATAGTGGGAGAAAAATGATAAACCAACCTTGAATGAAATTACTGTTGGTTCACCTTTGTGCAAAGATTTGCATCTGAAAAGACAGATTGTATTCTGAACATTTCTTACGTCTCTGAAAGAGTTGGACTGAACTAGAAAATTCTTGTTGGATATGAAGTTCGTTTGGTGTTTCTTCTTGTTGATAAAAAAGGTGGGTCTTAATGTTACTGCTTAGAGAACCTGGCCAAGTTGATGCAAGTCAACGACAAAACATCTGTCGAGTCTCAGCGTGGAGATCCTGGAATTAGAGGCAATGTCATGAATGATAGTGAGAACAATGATAGTGATGATGATGGTGATGGAGCAGGTGTATCAAGGGGACTTACTATTGACAAGTTAATTGAATTGCTGACCAAATTAATCAAAGGACTAGAACAACATTTCTACGTAACTGAACAAGAGCTAATGAATTTTCTCTTGATGCATGAAAAATTACAGGGGGCGGGGGATCCAAACACATAAAGCAGTTTGGTCCCGTGGATGACATGTTCAAGAAGATAGCCAAGATAGAACAATATGTCTGACAGCAGCCGGATGACTGGTGGTACATCTGAAAATCCCGTGGCTTCAAATACGCCGACTCTCATGGCAGACGATCCATGCTACAACACCGTAAATGCAAAATAACACAACAATAAAACAAATAAAACACTTACCACTACTGCTACTGCTACTACTAATACTGCTATCACTTCTGCTTCTACTACTACTACTAGTGCTATTACATTTTAAAATCCAGTGAATCAACTCCAAGTGTGTCAGATGTCCCGGGTAGCCCTTGAAATTCATGTGATTAAAAGAGCTCTATGGTTTCCCTCTCAGATACAGCAGTCTTTAGCTTCCAAACCTGTGGAATCGGCAAGCACACTAAGGTCTGTCAAGAAAGTATCAGGCTATTTTGAATATCTCAAAAACCAGTTGTGTAGCCTCAATGTTATTTGGCCATCAATCTGAGGAGATCTTGAATGTGTGAACAGGTAGTCTCCTGTGGGGTTACTCAGTTGGCAGTAGGACGCTTTTGAGTTGACTTGTGTACTTTGTGAGTGTTGTACATTCTCAATGACTGAGTAAATATTTCTCCACTTATCATGCAGGGTTTTTTTTGTAGAAAATTGCATCACCCAAATCTGTTTGCAGATTTGGCTACCTGTGACCTCTGGCTTCTCCCAAAGAGATTTCAGACAGTAGACAAGATTGAGGAGAACGTGACAAAGCAGCTGATGGTGAACCTGGAAGAGGACTTTGCAGGCTGCTTTGAAAAGCTGGTGAGATGCTGAGATAAGTATGTTGGTCCCAATGAGAGGACTGAGGTGCCCTAGGTAGGCTATTTTTTTCATTGACATTAGATAGCAGGATACTTCATGGACATACCTTGTACAGTTCCCCAAATTTTCAAGAATTTGCCTAATAATTAGGAGTAAGTTTTATGGTAATATTAGAGCAATGCAGCATTATTTTGTAAGCGATTTCATTAAGGAATTTTCGCAGAAAATACTGGCTCCACGACGTCCATGATAGAGAGATGTGACGGATCTTGGGGAAGGTCTATGTCCAAAGATGGACGTTGAAAGAGTGATGATGATGAAGAAAGATATCAGGTTTTTATTGAGTGTAGTGGATAAAATGAACAAGGCTTTAAAAAATGAAAAAATGATTTACTCATATTATGATTGAATCAGAAAGAATGTAATTTTAGTTGTGATCTTTTTTCTGTCTTCTATGTACCGCAGGATTTCTTAGTATGTATGTTTGCACCAGAAGTTAGGTAGCTTAGTGGGCATGGGTTGGTATAGATTTTTGCTGTCTATAATTCTAGGAATGACATTAACATTCAAAGAGTTATCCCTAAGTATTGAACTCCTTCTTGTCGCTTGTGATCTTAACATGTTTTGTCTGATCTATCCTACATGAAGAAGGCCTTAGAATGGATCGGCCAAAACATCATGTCAAGAACACAAACAACAAGGAGTTCAATCATCGGAAAACTCTTTGAATAGATTTATGCTGTCTTGATAGTGTTAAACTATGAGTTTTTGAGGTTAATATACTTGTATGTACATGAAAGTTCATAGAAAAATTATAAACCAAACTTGTATGAGATTATTGTTGGTTCAAGTTTAAACAAAGATTTTTCATTTGAAAAGACAAATTTTGTTCTGAACATTTCTTACATTTCAGAAATACTGGAATACCTTGTATAGTTTGGTTTTGATTGGTGTGGGTTTTGATGTAATATGGTGTATAACTTAATGTAACTGGTATAACCTCAAGGCAAAAACACATTGAATTATAATAAGACCTTGAACAGGGCAGTTTTGAATAGTATAGAAAATTTTAAAATGAACCAACCGCACTAATCAAGGTATACCTGAAGGTAGACTGAACTAGAAGAATCTTGCTGGATATGAAGTTTGCTCGGCATTTCTTCTTGGTGATTAAGAATGATGGGTCGAAATTGTGTTGTCAGATTTTAACTCAATGTAGCACTTCAAGAATTGTTCGATTACTGAAGTTGTTTGCTTTCAGATTATTGATGAGGGCTTCATTTCTGAAGCTATTTTGTCTTTGTGTCGCAAAGTGAATTAGCTTGTAGTAATGAGATTATATAAGAACAAAGCTCAGTTTGGGGAACTTTCCAATGAAAAATTCTCAATAGATTATAATTGTAATTTCCAAAGGTCTGTTTAGTCACTCCATAGAAACCATCATATGATCATAGTCTTTTGGCAGCATGTAGTGTTGGAGATAATCAATTGGAAAACAGAAAAAAGGGGTGATTAATTAATAAGTTTCTTCTCTCACATTTTGTTGGACAGTGATCGCTAAAAAGGTCAATTTCAAAACATTTTTTTTAAAAACAAATGCGAACGCTGCCAGACACGCACTAAGGGGGCAATGTACCATGAACTTACATGACAAATTGAACCCCCAATTAAATACTTATTGGGGAAGAATTTTCAAAAAAAACTTTCTTCTAGACTAGTAAATGTTTAAATTTTCAGCCCTCTAGCTTTACATTGGTATGCATGATATATACACAGCCAACAAGCCAGTAATGTGATCAGTATATTTTGGCAGCAGCTGTGCTAGGAGTGATCAATTGAAAAAATGGAATAAAGAGATGATCAATGAATAAATTACTTCTCTCACCTTTTATTGAGCAGTGATCACTAGAATAGTTTGAATTTAAAAAAAAAAAAACGAGCATGAATGCTACTGGACTTGAACTAGGGTACCATTCTAGCAAAAAGTTATATTGAAAATTGACCTATCCCCCCACTAAAAACCTATTTAGAGGGGAATTTTCTTGAAACAAAAAAATTATTTTATTAGACATGATGATGGATAAATGCTTAAATTCCATTGTTATTACTTGTATGCTATATAGATAGATAACCAGAGAGACTGACAGACAGATCAACTACGCTAGCCAGATAGATAGACAGACAGACAGACAGATTAACTATGTTAGATAGATAGCCGGACAGACAGACAGATTGGCAGATCAACTAAAAAGCTGAAGAAACCTAACTTTCCATACACCATTCTCTCTATACATATATGTGTGCCTCTGTATATACAAATTTATCATGGTATACATGGATGTTTAATTTAATATCAAAGACCTGGAAACATGCTGGCAAATAATGGAAATGAAATTAACTTGTATCAGATCAACGCATATATATATATATATATATATATATGTATATATATATATATGTATATATATATATATGTATATATATATATATAAGATTAACCTATGTGCATTATGCACTATACATGTAATATGTGGTGCATATGCTTGCTTTGTTCATTTCTATCTATCAAATCAGTGAAGCCCCTCAAATGACACCACCAACCAGCCAATGGGGCTACATATTCATCTCTCTCTGCTTGTCTGTGTGTGTGTGTGTGTGTGTGTCTGCAGATGCTCATGATCATATTTTGGGAACAATAACCTCAAAAACTTGCTGAAGCACATCACTAAGCACCATGTTTTTTCTGTTATTTTTTCCAAAGAGTGCTTTTTAGAGTCTCTATGGTCATTTTGGAGCAACAATGCCCAAATCTTATGCTGATATCTTTTTTAGATGATTTTAGATGAAAAGTCTATTTCTCTAAAATAATTTTCGATAGAAGATCTATTCTTTGTGATAATTCCTGATAAAAGATCTAATTTTTTCGATAATTTTTGCTAAATGATCTATTTCTTTTTTGAATTTTAGATAAAAGATCTATTTTTAGATAATTTTCGGTAATTAGTACTGGTAACCGCACAAACTACAGGGATCCATTTATACGAGGTGTAGATATCGATCCATTTATCTATATATCCTTCATTCTCTCACTCTAATCTATCAGCACAAGTATGCACCATTATTTTGTTAACTCTCTTTCATCACAGATCCAATTAGAAAATTTTAGGGTTATAGATAAACAACCAAATCATAACCAATGGTTGCCGATTGAGTTATTTTTTAGCTAGATCTAGCTGTTTAAGAATCAGGTTAATACTTTGGGATCCACCATCGACCCATACATGGGTGTCTGCTAGAGAGTGCAAAAAGGGTATTTGCCCTCCCCAAGATCATGACTTCTCACCGAGGGCAAGTCAGTTTGAAAGTTGGAACCTTATAGAAGCCGGGTATCAAGGGATCCCAGTGAACGATGACAGCTCAGAAAGAGTCACAATTTAGGCACTCTCCAGTCACTTATCTGACAACCAACATACGGATAACTCACCCCCTGGTTGTATCCACATGTCTCACCCCTGGAAAAGTAGCAGCGGATACACCCATGCACCTACGTTACAATGTGAACCCCTATTGTTTTGTGGTTCCTCAGTAATGCTGTTCCATCCAGACAGTTAGTGAATTATAGCAGGATTTTCTGTTTGGTAAAATTCTTTTTGAAAAGCATTATTAATAAAGCTTGTATGATTTTCTGGAAGTTGTGGAACTTTTAACCTAAAATTTGTTTTATCAACTTCTGGTAATCAATCTCTATATTGTACATTAGAAACAAAGTGAAATAATACATGAATTATTATTATTTATGTATATTAATAAAAATGATTTTCTGTTCTCAGGAATCATCACAAGCATTACTGATGGAATATGGCTGTTATATTTATAATCATTTATAGATATTTATAAAGAGTGATTTTCTGTTCTCAGGAATAATTGCAAACATTACTGATGGAATATGGATATTATATTCATAATTATTTATAGATATTTAGAAAAAGTGATTTTCTGTTCTCATGCATTATTGATGGAATATGGATATTATATCTATAAATATTTATTCATATTCATATTTCTTTATAAATGTAAAAAGGAAAAAAGTATATGAAAAATTCATAACCTCGTCATTTTTCCACATTGTCAAATCTTCAAATTACTTTTATCTTTATGTTACAATATATATTATTACATATGTGCACGTATGTTATATATGCAATTTATATAATACAGTAAACCCTCGCTTTCGCAAACTAATTGGAGGGAAGGGTTGTCCTATTGCATTAATTACCCATTTTCAATTTTAAATGTTTAAAAGAACATGTTTTATTTCTGTATTGTCAAATGTGTAGTTATTTCTTTGCCTAGCAATGCTGGGATCCCTGACAGCAAAGATTTACGTAAAAGTACTGGCAGAGAATCCCCAGCTAAGACAGGGAAAAGTAAACCTCAAACCTGGCAACATTAGGAAGAATATAGTGCTTAACTGCGGGAGTGTTCATGAGCTGGCTTGTGGTGCGCAAGAAATTATTTGATCCCCGAGCAATGCTGGGAATCCCTGCTTACATAATGCACTTTATTTACATATATATATGGAGGCATATATAGATATTTGTAAATTTTTTTGTTTTTCTTTCGTTCCTGTAATAAATATTTTCCTAATAATGTGTGTGTCCTTTCATGAGAATATATGTTTGAGTATGTGTTAATGAATGTATATACATATGTGTTGGTATGAGCATCTATGAGTGTACACTTCTCTGTGTTTTTGCCATAACCACATTTATATACGTGATTGAGTGCGTACAGATTTGATACAGTCAAATTAAGAACATGTATATGCGTTTTGCTTTTATGTGTTGGGTTACACGTATTTCCCTGTACACGTATTTTCTAGAGGAAACTCAGCGGAATGTGCCAATTTAAGTAATTATGTGTACACGTGTGTTTGTGATCGTTTGTGTATGTTTACTCAATATCTCTTCAACTAATCTCAACACAAACACAGGGATTTGATTGTAATCCACCTCTTTTGCTTGAAGAATGAGTAGAGAGAGAGAGAAGTGGAGGAGAATGAGTGAGAGAGAGAGAGGAGGAGAGCAAGAAAGGAAGAGAGTGAAACATAAGAGCGAGTGAGAGAAAGATGTACAAAAGAAAGAGAGGGGGAGAGAAAGAAAAAGAAAGACAGTAAATAAGGACGGAGGTGGGTAGAGTGAGAGGGATAATGTGTAAAAGACAGAGGGGGTGAGAGAGCATACAAAAGATAGAGTGGGTTTGTGCGAGTTTTAAGGAAGAAAGACTGAGAGAAAGAGACAGAAAGAAAGAGGACAGGAGCATGAGACCCTATGAGAGAGGGAAGAAGAAGGTATGAGAAATAAAAGAGGTAGAGTGAAAAAGAAAGAGAGAGAGGGAGTGAGAGGGAGCATAAATAGAGAGAGAGAGTATGTGTTTGTGTGAGTTTTAAGTAAGAAGGAGGGAGAGAAAGAGACTCTTGAAGAGAGAAGACTGGGATATGAAAGAGGGAAGAAATGGTCGTCAAGGAGAGAGAGAAGTCAAGTGAAGACAAAGTGACAGAGATACAGAGAGAGAGAGAGAGAGAGAGAGAGAGATGTGAGAATAGGTCTGACGGGAGGATAAAATTTATGACCAGTTTATAGCGTTGATCTTGATAGATGTAAAAGGAGTCTTTCCTTCATTTTGCCTTTGAGCTTATCATGTAATCTCTAAAGCAAGGATTGGGTTTTGAAATTTGTTGTTGTATTGGCGGAGGGGGGGGTATAGTTAAGGATCCTCTAAGCCTTACTTACTCCAAGGCTTCCATTTGGTCCTTTTCAAGGTCAAAATTGGGCAAATTCAGTTCTGAACAAAGCCATTTGGTCCCGAAAATAAAGATTTGGTGCTGAAGCAAATAGAAAATTTACTAAAGATAAAAATCCCGTGCACACAAATGAAATGATACAACGTAAATATACATGAACAATCGATAAAAGAAACTATGCATTTTGATCCATTTTTCCTGCAAGTTTAGTCTGATGATGGATATTAAGTTATTTGATTATTTTGGTAAGTCCCGAGACATGGTTGTCCGCTAGGGGTGTGGCAAGCCTTCTCATCAAGGGTGAGTGGGTTCGAAAGTTTGAACCTTACAGTCCATAAATGATAATGGTGTAGTACAATTGTTTTACATAACCCAAACTTAATGTTCCCATCTAAAAAGATTGTATCATTTTTTGATGTGGTGGGGTGGACTAACTTACACTGGAAAGTGGCGGGTGGAAGCCTTATTTCATTCATTGCCACCAACAATAATTCTCAAAAGCTTACAGAACATGGTTACAGATTTCAGTCAGAAAGGGAGGTGATCCAAGCTTTTTTCCGGAGACTTACCCAAAATAGGCATTGGAATAGTTGGATTCAGAAATTGTGCAAAGGTTTAATAACAGAGGTTTAGTAGCAGCCTCAAGAGGCTACAGATGGAGTTTTATTTCCCCTTCTGGCATAATCTGGTAATCCTGTTATAGAATTTGCAGAGGATATTCCTGACATTTTTTAATGATCTGACGTAAAAAAAAAGATATAGGATAAAAATCTACTGAAATAAAAATACTCTCAGTATCCAGGTACTGTGCCAGACTAAGAACGCCTTCAGCTCGTCTCCTCGGTCCACTGTTATGCATTGCTCGGAGTCAATATATTTTCTGACATGTCACAAAGAACTGGTGAGAATGTTGAAAAAAAGTCCAAACATATTGTTCAAAATAATCGATGACTCAGCATCTGAAAGATTGCAGAAATGGTCTCCATCAATAAAGAAACGGTTCTTGACATGCATGGGTGTCCATAATGTTTATCATCTTCGACATCTTCTCAACCATCACAAAGTCTTTTGTGCAACTCACAAAGCTCACGACATGCATTTTTCCTCGTAAACTTCATTTGGCCTGCAAAAAATTTGGTAGCCATTTTGTTCAATTTCCCCCCCAAATTTCAAATTGATGCATTGCTTGATTTTTGGACTGACCATTTTTATGACACATCAGGAAGAAATGTCAACTTCATTCAATACATATCAGCGAACTGAAGATGTGAGCGGATTGGTCAGTGAATACCATGTGGTTCTGAATGCGTGCTATAGTTTGACTTAACCTCATTATTTAATAGCCACACTTCTTATATAATTGCCTATGTTGAGAAACAATAGTGCAGATTTGGACAGTGAATAAACAAAAACAGGAATGTGGGGATTAAGCAATTATTTGGGCCTTTGCCATTCCGCTCAATGGTAAGAGAAACGCTACATTAAAGTGGCTGTCTAATCAGTTGCAGGTTCAATTTCTGCAGTAATCCCATTTTCATTAATTGTTTATTCTATGTACACTGTCTAGGCCAAGTTACACACTTCCCGAGTCATAACAGGAGGTTATTTCAAGTAGAGTTTCAAATAATATAATGCAGTTATGATTTATATGTAAACAAACAATAATCAAAGCACTTTATTACACATTTTAGAAACCGTCGACCAACTCTATGAGCACAGATCAACATAGGTTTCCTCAGTTTTTAAGTCATTCTACCTAGCTTTCTACCTGGGTATCACGCTTACTGACTACACCAATAGGACTACATTGTGAGCAGTTTAAACAATTACACCTTATTTTACCCAGAAAAAATAATTTATTTTGAGGGGGGGGGTAACAATTTACAATGGGGATAACAATGATTAGTTTAGAGAAGTCCTGAAAGAAATAGAAATTAACAAATATTTGAACTGCCGTTGACTGCGACATCATTCGATGTCGTAGTTATGGAAACATTTTATACGTTATTTTACAAAAAAACACAAAACATTCGACCATGAAAATTCCTATGTATACAAATGTGAACCAGGGAAAAATTTCGAGCCAAATAGTTTTTTGCCCCCATCCCAAATAATGACAATTTCGAATCAGCTGTCTTGTTTATTTTCAGAAGCCGGGGCGAAGCGTTATCTTTCTGAGAAATGATTTAATTTCCATAAAATAAATACACGGATTCTCCAAATATTTTATCTCACAGATTTTTCAAATCTTTCAATTATTCAAATATTCAATTAATTTTTGACACACAGATTGATATGAATGAATAAATATGAAAGTTTACGATTGATGTTATCATTCAAGTTAATGCTAAATTGGTCCCTCCGGTTGTGCCTGGCAGCTTTTAGGCTTGCTTTTTCTGAAAATTCAGACTTTTTAGTGATCACCGCTCAACAAAAGGTGAGAGAAATAACCTATTCATTGATAACCCTTTTTTTCCAATTTGTTCATTGATCATCCCCAACATGGTATGCAGCCAAAAGACATTGGTTGCATTAGAGTTTTTTTTTAATCATTTTTTCTAACAGTTTTCTTTTTCTATTTCTCGATAATATCTTTATGCTGATTCTATTTTTTGTTCATTTGAACCACAGGAATCCAGAATTGAATGGTCGATGAGGCTTGAACTCACATTACATACCTTGAAAGGGACTGGCCGAAGGCACATGCAACACAGGCACCAAGTTCTAGTTGGGGGGGGGTGTATCATGTGTCTGAGACAATAGAACTTTCCAAATGCAAATAGGAAAATAAGAAATGGAATAAATCAGACAGAATAAAAACAGTTGAAATGAGAAAATTCCCAGATGTAAAGTCAGATCTTTCAGGATTATCTGACAGATGAATACTTTCTACTACGGTCAAAGTAATAGAAACAATTGGCAAAAGAAATTTTCATGACTGACGACGAGCTCAATCAGGCTTGGTTAGTTTCGTGAGATAAAGAGTTCACGATACCTGGGGCCTGATAGGGAAGGTAAATGAGGTGAGACAAGGTCACAAATGAATAAATAAGGTGACAGTATACCTTGAAGAGCAACGAAGTTCACTTTGCTTAGGACATCAGGAACCCTAGAGCTGTCCTGACTTTGGAAGCTTCTCTTTCATGGATAATGCTTGAGACAAAACTTTAAAGAACGCCTTTTATTTACTTGTTTAAATCTCAATTTTTTTACAACAAATGACATTAGCCATCTTTCACCTATCACCAGCCTTTGAGTAACCCGCAGTCATTGCAGTCATCACAGCTCAGTTATAAAATTATTGGTTTTCTATGACCCCAACACCCATTTTATGATGGTCAATACCTGTATTATAGTTGCAAAAAAATAAAAAGAGAATTCACTCATACAATAATTAGCAATGTCTTACACTGAGGGATGAAACTTATATATGATGATGTAAGTGTAGAATTCAATGTTCTGATTACATGTCATAAAGGGACAAAGTAAAAATGCTGAATTCAAAGAAAAATGAAGATATGAAAAATGATAAAAGCCAAAATAGAAAATGATAAAGATCCATTTATGGTCAACAGAACGCTATTCTCCAAGCTCACCGCATTGCAAATCTCAATAACTTACGTATTATTATAGAATGCAATGTGCATCCATATATTTCTTATATGCCATCATTGTTGTGGTCCCCAGAACATTATTCTCCAAGCTCATTGCACTGAAAATCTCTATTACATACATAAAATGCAATGTGAATGTATGTATTTCATGTACACTGTCATCCTTGTGTTCAACGGAATGCTTTTCTCCAAGCTCTGTGCCTTGAAAAATCTTCTATTATTTACGTATATAAAAATCCAATGTGTATATCCATATATCTTATACAGGCCATCATTTTTGACAGTGTGGGTAGATTAGTGATAAGAGAAATAAGATTTTTAAAAAAGTCTCATTTACCATATGATAGATGCTGGAAAACAACGACCTATGAGTGAAACAGGAGAGGGTCATTATTTTATGATTTTTCTTTCTTTCCATTTTAATTTGAAAGTTTCTTTTACTTGAATAAAAAAAAAAGGAGCTGTGTTTTCAAATTGTCTGTTTAGTTTATTCCCAACCAGGTAGACAACAGGTTTATGTTATAACCACTTGTAATATATTCCATGTATATATGTAAATGTAATATATATGGAGATGTCCACATGAAGTTATAATGATATGTCCGCAGATAAGTAGTATCTAGTATATACAGGTGATGCAAAATAAGATGACCATTTTGATTATTTTGGACCAATGTTGTTGTTTTTTTGTTTTTGTTTTTTGTTTTTGTTTTTGTTTTTTAGGGGTTTCTATCTGTTATAACAAGCCTGCTAAAAAAAAGTGACTGAAATGATTGCCACAACCTCAATCAATAATAAGTTAACTAGCGATAATCGGTCATTTATGATACAAGCAGTTTCTGCAACTTTTGTTTTTAAAACTCCTGTCATGGAGAAACACACACACACACATACACACACACACACACACCCACACACACACAAAAAAAAGCATGGTCTGAAAGAATGAAAATAGTCAATTTATTATCTTATAAGAAAGCTTTTACGCGCTTGCGCATGTGTGGGTATGTGCATGATTATTTTTTACGAGATGTGGGCTGGAAAATAGATCCAACAGAGGGTATAGAAGTGAGATTGTGTTCCTTTTATATCTATACATATATACATATTTATATATATATATATATATATATATATATATAGTAATTAAATAATTGTGTCATCCACAGACAGCTGTTTTGTTGTATTACAACTCTTCAGTGTGGCTACAGACTATCCATTATCCCATCCAGTACCATGAGGTAGGATCGAAACCTTCGCTTCAGACCTAGAGGTTGGCATCTTACCTCAGCTCTATACCAAACTGGACGGTCAGTAAGGTTGAATTTTAGCGATGTATATACTCACGCATGAATTCCTCATCCACCAGAGTGCTCTATTCCTAAGTTGGAAGAGCATTGCATAAGCTTATAATGAACAAGTTACCTCACTTGAAGAGTGCTCAACCCTGAATAAGGGAACATTAATTATAATAATATACGAGTGTGTGGATGTGTGTGCAAAGTGAATGATGATATTAGAAGTCTTCTTAAAATAAACAAAATATTTTATTCTAATGTTTTGTCCGTTTCTGGAATTTCTCAAAGCAAATGAAGAGAGAAAAAAAGGAAATGGTGGTTTTTAGGTAAAGCATAAGGTTTATGGGTAGATGTGTATTTATGAACTGGGTTATGTGTTTTTGACCTGTGTCGGATGTTTATAGGAATGCCAGTAGGTAGAATTAGGCATGTGGAAATGTTGATATGATGAAATCATGTGTAGGTGGGAAAGGGTCACAGGAATTTGAATCTAGTTTATAGAAAACAAAGGAAAATATGTCTTTAGTCTGAGTTTGGATAAGCAGGGAATTTTATCTGTATGTGTGATATCAGGGCTGAGATATATATATATATATATATGTGTGTGTGTGTGTGTGTGTGCAGTGTGTGCATATGTGTGTGTAAGCGTACATAGATATGCACATGTAATGTGTAAGTCATATGTATAAATAATTGTCTCAGATAGATATAAACAAGCTATCTATCTATCTATATACATATATGTATGATTATAGATTGCTTTATATCGTATAGAAACTCTTATTTGAAATGACCTCCTGTCATTACATGGTTAATGTATCACTCGAACTAGACAACGTAAATTGAATAAACAATTAAAGAAGTTCAAGCGATACATTAACCATGTAACGACAGGAGGTCATTTCAAATAAGAGTTTCTATATAACATAACACAATTTATAATCATTTTGTCAGATCATATATATCCATTTCTTAATACATACACACACACACACACACACACACACACACATATATGTATATATATATATATATATATATATACATACACATACACATATGTATATATATATATATATATATATATATATATACATACACATATGTATATATATATATATATATATATATATATATATATATATATATACCCAGCTATGAATGAAATTAATTGCTGCGTCTGATTTTTCTCATTTATCGAAAATAATTACTGAAATGAGCGAATAGAAAAGATTTTCTGCAAAACATAGGTAGCTTTGGTTAATAAATATATGAACAGAAATTTTAAATATTTAATTCTAAATAACTGTAAACAAAAGGAAAAATTATTTTCTGTTTTGAATTAATGGCATGAAAAAATAAATTGTCAATTGTACATCCTTTTTGAACTGTAACTTTTTCTAATCTTTTTCGATATGCTGTCCCTTGACCTAAACAAACATTTTCAGATATCATCTGCCATCCTTAATGTACATCATCTTCAAGTTGTTGCGAATCTGTTGGTCTTCTAGCTCTTCCATGTTTTTACAATTCATTTCATAAGTTCTCAATTGGATTCAGGTCAAGACTCTGTAAAAGTCAAGGTAAAATATCACTGTTTTTCTTCAAGATATTTCTGGATTAATTTGGATGTATGTTCCATGAAAGATACAACTATTCGGGGGGGGGGGAGATGATTTACGTGGCTCTTGGGATTGATTTGAATGTCCAGTAGTTCCTTCCATGATGGAAGTGATCTCCTTGGTTGATGGGGCCGGTCAACCTGTGACTATGTCTACCTCAGAAAAAGCATTATCATGCATAGGTTAAATTCCCCTCTGAACCCAGAAAGAATGTTTGAAGATTCCATTGCCTTTTCATGAGCAATACCAGCAATGGACCATCTCATATATTGTGGTGGGCTTTCAGGATTCTGAAGTATGGCCTGGTTGTAATATGTCTTGAAAGGTTTGAAAACTTTTTCTAAGATGTCTTTTATAATGAGAGGCTCCCAGATGTTACTGATATCAATGCCCGATGATTTGTAATTACTGACTTATCATTGGCCGCATGAAAAAGTTATGAACATTTTTAGACACTCTTTTTAGAAACTCGGAAAGATAACTGTTACTTTTTCGAAAAGATTATTTCATCTGTAGGAACAGTATAAAAGATCTCCCTATAAGATGTAACAAATGGGTCAGTTCTCAGAAAACCTTTCATAAAATCTTATATAACCACCAGTTAATCCCATTGAAATTATTCATAGATATATTTGAATTTCTATGAGATGATTTCTTTTTAGAAAAAGAAATACTGAATTAGTTTCAGTGGCAAGAATCCATTGTTTGCATATTCATCAAAGGTGGCGGTTTCCATCTATTTTTTGAGTCTTTACTTCCCTCGTGCGATAAAAGTAGAATTGAATAAGGTACTATCCCTTTTCAAATGTACGTGTGTTCGTATGTTAGAGTGTCCCAGAGCAATTGGCTATACTGTTCTGTCTAAGTACTTGAGAATCGGCATCAGTACTCCACTTCTAAAAATGGTCTTTTTGATTTTTGAAAAAAAACCTTTTTGATCTTTTTCAGCCTTATTCAGACGGGATCATTGATAACATCTAGATCCTGAAAATCCTAGATGTTTATAGATGTTTATTTACTCTATTTTAGATGTTTTCCAGTAGAAAACTTCAGTGATATCATGAATAGATTTCATTCTGACCATATCTATTTTTAGATGGAATTTTTTTAACATGACTTCAAATTTTGACTCTACAGTTGTTTAATTATTTTTTAATTTATTAAAATGGTATTTTTTCGTCTCTATTGCGTGGCCTTGGAAGAACTTTCCGGATCTATAAGTTTATTCAACTAACCTCCCAATGTTATGAATTGTGATCTTCATAAATATTTTCATATTGCTTCATTTTGCTTTCTTTTTTTTATTCAAAATGTGAAATAATTAAATGACATTCATGTTTTTATTATGTTTTCATTTCAGATTTATGAGCTACTATAGAACTTGAACAATCATAGCCATCAAAGATGGTGAAGGGTTCTGTCCTTTTTTTTATACATGCGTGTGTTTATGGGTTTCTGTGTTTGCTTATGTGTTTGTATTTTCCAGCATTCCTGGCCATACCGTTTTTTTGCAGACTTGAAAGTCGGCATCAGTACTCCTCTAGACCCTTTCTTGAGTTTTGCAATTTTGGGAAATAAAGCTTTTTAGACATTTTTTTCAGCCTTATTTTGATGGGTTTATTAGTAACATCTAGATTTTCCATACTCCATTCAAGATATTTTCAAATGGAAAAAGCATAAATGAATCACCGTAGCCTGGGTGTGTACCAAAACCTATTATCTAGAAAATTATCAAAAAGTATCTGAAAAAAATAGATTGTTTATCTGATATTATCAAAAAAAATATCGGCATAAGATCATAATGTCGGACCAAAATGACCATAGAGGCCCGAAAAAGCACTTTCTTGGAAAACAGAAAAAAACTGTTTTAAGATGGTGTTTAGAGGTGTACTCGTGAGAATATTCATAGTTGTAGCCCCAATAATGTGACACCTGGAGAAACACATATCTATGTTTCCCTAGGCTGGTTGGTTGGGATGCTCATTTGAGAGTCTACAATGATTTAATTACAATATGTACTTCCTTTAAAACTGTATCTTCCTTGTGTTCTGATGTCAAATACAAATTGAAAGTGTTGAATTGAATTTCATTTTGTACATAACCTACAGCCTTTTTTTTTATATGTCTGCTCCTCATAGCTTTAGAACCTGTTACGCTGCTAGTGAGAAGTTCTTTTTCCTTCTTCGAAATCACATTTTTTTTCAGGGTGGAAGCAAAACTTAACAAGCCTCATTCCTGGGGTTCGACACTATCTATGCTCTCCTCTATCACTCTATCACTCCATCACACAACCAACGTCTTTTGGCAGCATGCCGTTTTGGCAGTGGTCAATTAGATAATTGGAAAAAGGGGTAATCAATACGTTTTATTCTCACTTGCTGTTGGGTAGTGATCACTAAAAAGTCTGAATTTTCAAAAAACAAACGTGAATGCTGCTGGATTGATATAGCATAAACTTACATGGCAAATTGATACTTCCACTAAAAACTCACTTAGTTGGGGGTGGATTTTCAATAAAAGTTTTTTATTTAGACATGATAAAGAGTAAATGATAAAAATTTCAGCCCTCAAGTTCCATTGGTGCAACCTATACACATGATACATATTTACGTAATCAGCCAGCCAGCTGGACCAACTTGAAAACTGTAGAAACCTATTTTGACAGTTTTGGTTGATAGTTTTATTACTATTAGTACAAGACTAATTTGCAAAGTAAGATTATTTTGGAATAATTTATGACAACTATTTACCATCATCTTAATTTTTTTAACTGTTTTTATCACAACTTTAACTCGGGTCATCACTTTGTTGTGATAAAAATAACTTGAAAATTAAGATGAAGATAGATAGTCATCAAAATTTGATTAAATGCATTACAATACTTCATCTAATAATAAAATAAAATAATAATAATAAGATTATTTTCGAAGAGTTTTTCGGACAGTTGAACTCCTTATCGTTGATTGGGATGTTAACACAACATTTTGGTCAATCCATTCTATGGCCTTCTTCAGTTGCACTATTCAAATATGGTGGTAAACTGAAATGTTTCTCTCCAATGGATTCAACATTTATAACGTAGGATTTGGATGTTTTCCTTACCTTTCGTTTCTAAGCCTGGATTTACATAAGTTGTCCCTATCTAGTAGTTGAGGTCACATTGGTTTGAACTACGCACTTGTCGGACATTTACATTCAGCTGCCATGTTGATGTATGTTTACCACCATCACATTCAGATAAAACACCCAAAGAAGGCCGCAGAATGGATCAGTGCAAACGTCGTGTTGACAACGCAAACAACAAGAAGGATTTCAATCATCCGAAAAAGTCTTTGAATATTTATGACCCTTCTCGAAATCATAGACGGTAAGATCATTTTGTTTTCATTTTAAATTCGGATGTGGATTCTTCTAAATAGGTGTGTCTTAACTAGCCTCACTGTCTGTGCACTTCACAAAAACACAGATTTCACAAAGTAAAAAGATTAATTTTGAGTGAAGGGCACGGAAACCTCAGGAAGTACAAGGGAAGATGTTGAGGAGGAGAGACTATGGACAAATGAAAAGTATTAAATGAATAAGAAAAAAATGAGAGGAAAGAGAGAGGGAAAAGTGAGAGAAACAGAAGAGAAGGGAATGGGGAAACAATACAAAGAATGGGGAAGGTAGGAAGAAAAAGTGGAGGAAGAAAGAAAAAAATAAAGAAAGAGAAGTTAGGAATGAGGCAGAAAGAAGGAGAAAGAAGGAAAATTGACAATAAAGGAAGAGAGGAAGAAGAGAGTGAAGAGGTAAATTAGAATGTGAGAGGAGAAAGAAAGGGAGAAAGAGTTGGAATTAGGGAGACAAAAGACAGCCAGAGAAAAGAGAGTAGACGGCATGAGAAAGAAAAAAAAAGAAGATATGAGGGAGAACGAAAGAAAGAAAGAAAAAAGAAAGAAAGAAAAAAGAAAGAAAGAAAAAAGAAAGAAAGAAGAGAGGGGAAAGGTCAAGCCAAACATGAGAAAGCCAGAATCAAACAGGGATTAAAAAAGAAAAAAAAAATAAGAAAAAGAGAAGAAGAAAGAGACAGGGTAGAAAACAGGGAGATGAAGAGGGAGACAGAGAAAGGAGAGGGGTGAAGACAAGCACGGAGAGAGAGGGTGAGAGAGATGTTGGAGAGAACATGGATCCAAGAGAGGGTAGTTTTAATCAATAATGCAATTTATTTTTCCGCTCTTATTGAGACAGAATAAAGTCAGCGAGTGAAAAACGGACAGACGGAATTGAATTAGAAAATATCAACCAAATGTTATTACGATGAGCGGACAACTTAATTGAATTAAGATTCTTGCTTTACTTCCATAATAAAGAGAGGAAAAGAAAGAGAGAAGAATGATGGACATGTGGGGGTGGACAGGTGTGAGAATGAATGGAGGGCAATGATAGTAATAGTATTCATAGTGATGAGTAGATAAAACTGGTTGGCAGTGAAATTGGTGATAATGCTGTTATTCATCACGGTAATGATATTGATGATAATGTTGGTCATTACTGATAGTGACCAACGTAATGATATTAATGATGACAGTAATAGTAATAATAGTAATATGTACACATTCTAGGTCATTACTAACCCAAAAACTTGGCACAAAAAGTTCTGTTCTTCAAAATTTGGTTGTTTGTAAGTATTGACGCTTCATATAAACATAGAACAAATTACTGTAGTTACTTATGCAAGAGTCGAATTCGAGGTCAAACTTGACATCCATTTCATGGATTCTACTTTGGGGAGTCTGAATTTCATACCAGAATCAAAATTATCACATCATTTATGGAAGCCTAAGTTGTCGAAAAATATGTCTAAATAACTCTGATAAATATTAATCTTGTTTAGGTGCTTGCCCTGGTGTGATGGTTAACAAACTTGCCTCAGTCTGATTTGCAAGTGTAGTAAATTTGATCCTCACTGGATGACCCTAGAGGTAGCTTTGTGCTAGGCTAGGCTAAGCCTAGTGAATAACTGTTATAGCTGACCTTGCGGCTGAGGTAATTTCATATTTCCTACCAGTTACAGAGGTCGATGAGATCAACTTATGTACGAGTCAATTCCATATGTAAAACTAATTTCAAAGTGAATCATGAAAAATTATGACTTGACCATGCAAACGAACATCATAGAATTTGACCAGATATAAGAAGTGAATGCATAAAAGATACAAGGTTTTCTGAATAGATAAGATTTACCATCTTAAAAATCTTACAGTAAACAACAGAACAAACTCTGATTGCAATACAATCCACAGTAATTCAGAAAAGTAATTCATTCATGAGTTAGCAAAATGAGTGAATTAATTCAGCAAAACGGGTAAAATAATTCAGCAAAACGGGTAAAATGATTCAGCAAAATGAGTTAAACGATTCAGTGAAATGAGCAATATGATTCAGCAAAATGGAAAAAGATGAGTTGAGAAAATGAGCAAAATAGCTCAGTAAAATGAGTCACAAAATGAGCAGAATCACTCAAAAAATGATTCAATAAAATGAGACAAACGGGTCAACGAAATGATAAAATTCCCCACACTTTCGGGTAGCACCTCATGTTTATACATTTGTCAGAATGTTTATGCATACGATATTTTGTTTATATTGCTTCAGGATTTTCATGAAATATATACAAGCATAATCTATCTATCTGAGTATGAATGTTTGTGTGGGGTGTGTAGATAGCCAGCAAGCTCTAGCTAGTTGGCTATTTACACACACCACACAAACCTTCATACATGAACACACACTCACACAATGTAATCAATACATTGTGACTTCATTATCAAAATAAAAAATGGGAGACCAAATAAAAGATAAATAAAACATTATTTTTCCAATTCCAATTTATCCTTTGCCAAATTCATGGCCTCTTTTTTACTGAACTGGATCTTTCATTTTGTCGAATTAGTGTTTATATTCTGCCTAACTGGTGTCCTCGTGTTTCAGATCTAGAGGTTTCATTTTGCTACATTCGGGTTATCAATTGGTCAAACATGTTGCCAAAAGAAATTTGTCCATTAAGTGTCGACTTTTTTTTTCCTCGAATTTGGCAATCAAAATGTGTGGAAACACTTAACCTAACCTAAAAAGATCAAATGTTCTAAATAAATTAATTCCCAAATCTCTTTATGAGAGGTAAAAAAATGGCTGACCTCATTTCCAACTGAGCTGGGATGGCTTAGTGGATAAATGTAAATAAAGACAAGAAATTTGATAAATAAAAAATGGAGAGAAACCATGACAAAATATTAGATGCTTGATCCCAAAATAAGTGACAAAAGGCAATGAGGAGCAAAGTGCGATATGGAAAGTTTTTTTTCGGGGGGAGGAATGATAGGTGAAGAAAAAGAGAGAGAGAGTGAGAGAGGAATAAAAAAGAGCCTGGAAGAAGTTATTGAGATGAAAGAAAAAAAAAGAGAGAGAGAGAAAGAGAAACAAGCTGACTTGAAAGAAAAAGAGGGAAGGAACGATAGATGATGAAAGAGAGAAAGTTAGAATAAAGGAGATAAAAGAGAAAAAAGATTGAAAGGGTCAGTTGGAAGAAGAAGAGAGAGAGAAAGAGAGAGAGAGAAAGAGAAAGAATGAAAGAGAGGGAAGGAACGGAAGATGAAGTAAGATTGAAAGTGAGTGTGAGGGATCAAAAAAAGACAGGTAAAGCTACGGAGAGACAGAGAAAGAGAGAGAGAGAGAAAACAGAAAGAGAATAAAAATAAAAACAGAAAGAGTGAAATAAAAGAGGGAGAGGGAGGAGAGAAGAAACAGAAAAAACGAGTTGAAATAGAAGAGAGAGACAGAGAGAGAGTGAGAGAGAGAGGAAATAAGACGCAGAGTAAAAGAGTGTCATTTTTACCATATTCTTCTTATTCTGAAAGTTTCTGAAAGTGGATGATTTCCATCATTAAGACCAACAAAAAATTCTTAAAAATTTGAAAGAAAATAACAACTAGAAATTGGCAAGAAGCAAAAAGAAAAAAAAGATTCCAAAACGTCAAAATAATAGGTATGAAACTATTTCTTTCAAATTGTTTGGTTTTTTTTTTCTCTTTTTGCAAGGAAACATTACACTAAGATGATCAGAGTGTCTCAGAGCAGATACAATCAGACTGCTGGAGTGGTTGGGGAATGGAGGTTGGGTGTCACCAAGGTGTTCTTGACAGAGAGAAACGTCACGTGAGAGTTGCTTTCTGAAGACAGTGCTGAAATAACGTTGGGTGTTCTTTTAAATGTCATGTCCAAGAATTTGTATTAGTCGAAAGAAATTTGAAACCTTTTTTTAATGGGTTTCATGGAGATGAAATGTTATATATCTCGAGTTATGCGAAGGCACTGTCCACGCATAACTCCAAAAATCATTTCAATACAATTCATTTTTGCTTACTGGTAGGTGCTATTAGTAATATAATAATAATGATAACCACAACAATGATAATAATGATAATAAATAAAACAAAGATGTTACCTTGCACAAGAACCTCTCCCACCAGCCTCACTTATGAGTGGCTAATGATTTAGGATAACTTTTTATAGATAAAACTTTTATGAGAAAGTATTTAATGCAATATTTTAGTTTGATCAATAATTTCCAATCTTTTTACTATTGCAAAAACTTCAAAATATTTTTTATGCATCAAGGAACTCTAAACATATATATATATATATATATATATATATATATATATATATATATATATATACTCACACAGCACACACCACTGATGATGGGAAGAATCCCGAAACATGTCTGGACAATTTACTTATAAGGATTAATAAACCTTACCTCTAAACACCTCACTCCCAAGTCTGTCTCACCCTCTACAGTAAACATTATATATATATATATATATATATGTATATATATATATACATATATATATATATATATATATATATATATATATATATATACATATATATATATATATATATATATATATATATATATATATATATATATATATATATACATATATGTGATGGAATAAGGATTCGCTACATAAACACGTTCATGTTTCTGCCTTTGTTTGGGCTTTTTCAGGTAAATGATTCGGTTCATTTTAGATTCCTATTTGGAACATTTTTTAGGAGGGTCTATTATTCTAGGTGGTAGGATCTTCCTTTTATTCTACTATATACTATTTATATATGTTTTATGGTTTAGTGGTTGGCTATAGCTAGCTGCAGCAAGCAGTCGCCAACCACTAATCCTAGTGAATCCTTACTCTATTATATCTTAAGCTCTTCTCTAAATCAACTTAATGCTTAAAGTTAAATGTATTGAGCACTTTATGAAATAAACCTATCATACATTGGTTATTGTATCATGCTATATTACATCATATTATATTGCATCTCTGATTTGTACATATATATATATATATATATATATATATATATATATATATATGTGTGTGTGTGTGTGCGTATACAGGACTGGTTCAAGGGTTTCCTGTACTCCTAGTTGAGACTTTGAATTTACATCCACATACTATGGTTTCTCAAACTAGGGGCTGTGGCTCCTTGTGGGTTACACAAAGATTATCAGGGATCACATAAAGATTATTGTGGGTGCGGGAGTCATAGAAACATCAAAAGGAAGAAACGCTCAAGAAGAAAAAATTATAAAAAATATGCTGATAAATCAAAAAAGATTCCGTTGTTAAATGATTAATTAAACTGTGGGTCACAGACAACTTGTTGAAATTAGCAATGATTGTTTGAGCAACTTATTGAAAGAATCAAAGAAAGTTTGAAATTTGCAACTTAGCTGTAATATTTATCTGCATGCTGTATATTAGTGTGATTTATTGTACAATGTTTTAATACTAATACAGTATAAGAAACAATAAACATAATCACACTAAAACAAACTTTCTATTCCACCTCTTCTGAATTATCTTGGCCAAGTTATTAAATTCATTGACACTGAAGGAGTAACAATGTTCTGTGTACAACAATTCGTACTGAAAGAAATGGCCAATAACAATCGCTACAATACATTTTTTCACTGGTTTTCTAGATTATCTGCGAAAACCAATCTCAAGCAAAAAGATTTTCAAATTTTTTTTTAATATAAGACTAAAGTGAATCCTAATTGTGTTTGTAAGTACTCATATAAAACAATGCAAAAACCACTTACTTTGTTCTTTCCTGCTATGTATGGAACTAGGACCTTTCTTTCTAAAACTCTCCCTGTTGACTGATTTCTATGCCAAAAAATATTCCCAGATTACTGGCACCAGTTCTTCGAAATTTCTCTTTATAGTGCCTTCTCAACTCAGGTCAAATGACATGGTCATTATGAGATTTACTGAATTCCAAAAGTCAGGAAGATGGTGGAATATTTAATTGCAAATATCATCTTCTCTCCCACTGTGAGTTTGATTGAATAAAGTATTAGTCTCCCCTATGCCTATAAGTTTGAAACACTTCAAACAAGTCAAAAAAAAAGAAATCTTCTAAAAATCATCATGTGAAGTAAACACTATTCAATTCAATTGTAGCCTTTTAGTTCATTCATTACCAAAAGTTTATATCTCTCCAACAGACACATTCTAATGGAACAGCCTCATTGGATTTGAAATTTAAAATTAGTCAAATAAAATCGACTTATACATGAGTAAATAGAGACCCTCAAAGTTTATATTTAGTGCAGGCTTACTCTTTATTCCCGATTGCATTATTATTAGGATGAGGAGGTCAAAATTTTCCATGGGTTGCAGGCCCCCATTTTCTGAATGAGCAAGAACTGAGGAACAGAAAACTTTTTAGTTTTTCTCGATAGCCCAAAGGAATCAAAAGTTATTAAAAAACTAAGTTTCAAAATTTGGAACTGATTTTGGAATCTTAATTCTGTTGTTTGTACAGGGAAAAGGAACATAAAAAGTACAAGAAGTAGGCTGTCAATACGTTAATCCATGTCCGTACAGTGCATAGTGAAATGCATAGCTCTAATGTCAACAAACCCTGCCATCAAGCCAAAATGTAAAAATTATACGGTAAGAAAAGTATTGAATCACTTTTGATTGAATGAGGGTCAAGGAATCCAAAATTTACTACTTTTTTCCACGTATGGATTGCTTATCTGCTTGAAAAATACAAAAAATTGGATAAAAAGTATTAACTTTTATCTAAGACTATTTCGAAGACTAAACAAATTGAATTTGTGGAGTAAACATAATTTTAAGACAATAAGTAGTGCAAATGAGTTACAGTACTTTGGTGGGGGGGGGTCTCAAATGTCAAATCTCACCTCGTTGCACCCCCTCACTGATGCCCATGGGGACCATTTTCTCCACATTGTACCAAAAAGTCTCCAATTATACATTGCTTTTTACAGATACCAAAATATTTTTACATTTTTGTGCATCCATAGCAGAAACCTCACCCAAACTACAAAGCCCCATGTGCCACTGATATATATATATATATATATGTGTATATATATATATATATATATATATATATATATATATATATATATATATATATATATATATATATATATATATATACATATATATATATATATATACATATATATACATATATATATATATATATATACATATTTATATATATATATATATATATATACATATTTATATATATATATATATATATACATACATATATATATATATATATATATATATATATATATATACATATATATATATATATATATATGTATATACATATATATATATATATATATATATATATATATATATATATATATATATATATATATATATATATACATATTTATATATCATCATCATCATCATCAACCTCAGCTACTAGAGGTCTAATTCTTCAACAATGAAATCTGGAATATTGTCGCTGAGCTATGGTCAAGTCAATCTTCCGTTGTGAGCTGGTGCTGAGTCCTGTTGTAATGTCTGATTCTCTCTATGGAACATTGTTTCATAAAGATTTTTAACTTGACCTTCAAGAATCTCATTGAGTCACACATGAGCAGTTGTTTTGACACCTTTCTCAAAAAAAAAGTGAAGCTGTGTTACACCTTTGTAACTCCCTCCCCACCATAACATAACCTGAAGAGAGATGGTGGCCTTGGATGTTTCCTTGGATCTATGAGCATAGACACTATCATTCTGCCAATTGAAACACTCTTCAATATTGAAAATCTTCTTTGACCATTACATGTATACAGCTTAAGCAACAAGTTTGATCTCAGCTCTCTAATTTTCATCAGAGCCAGACTTACCATGTGTCCAGTTCTATGATGATTGGTATGTAGTTCAAAGATCATATATGATTAACCAGCACATGGATTTGGATGAAATATTCATCATTCTAGCCATCATCTTCTGCTTTCGCAAAGAATTTCTTCAGATTCTATTTGCAACAGCCTTGATGTCATTGGAGGTCTTTACTGTTTGAAGACAGCCCAGTTGTTGAGCGTCATCAACAGTCCGACATTCTTTGTGGTACCATACACAAATACCTTGCAGATTCCCAGTGGTTTGAGCAGCTTGAAAAATAGCAGAAAGTTCATTACCATCCTTATGAAGGTAGATCACTGTGATTCTGTTTTCTTTATCAGCCCATTCCATCATTAAACATTATATTTGATGATCATTTACTTGGTAATAATGAGAGAGAATTCACAAATTCTCTATTGATGAATTGTATGAAAAATATTGAGAAAATACATAATATTAACTTGGTAAGAGTATTTATGGTAGCACTAGGTATAGATTTTTCACATGATGATTTTTAGAAGATTTTCTTTTTTTTAAACTTGTTTGAAGTGTTTCAAGAGCGTTGAAGAAATATATAATATAAACTTGTAACAGTATTTATGGTAGTATAACATATACTACACTTTCACACACCTAGCCACGGACGCTAGTTTTATCATTATAGAAAATATAGAAAAAAATACTCCAATTGACATAACTGAATTTCTAGAGAAACATGAGGATATGTGGATCAACAAACTCAAAACTCTGTATCCTAATGGATTAAACACTAAACTTAATGACCCTAATCACACAGATCTCTATTTCATAAAACTCCTACTAACAATATCCTCACACCCACATCTACCCACCCTCCACCCCGCCCAGATACATTCAATACAGGAAGCTTCAAAGTCACTCAGACCCATAGGAAAATTCCACCTTAGCCAGTTGTACCACTTATCCAAATCATAGCCAACACATCTTTGATAACTGCCTTTATACAATCTTTTACCCACAAGGCAAAGCTCCTGAGTGTAGACTCTGGTTCCACATGGAAACTTTAAACCCTAAAAACACATACTCACACAGTACACACCACTGAAAATGGGAATAAATCCTGAAACATGTCTGGACCATTAACATCTACTGATTAATAAACCTTACCTCTAAACACTTTACTTCCGAGTCTGTCTCACTCTTTACAGTTCATATTATATATATATATATATATATATATATATATATATATATATATATATATATATATATGTATATATATATATATATACATATACATATATATATATATTCATTATATGAAGTAAAGGATTTGCTACGCAAAAACTTTTCTGTTTCTGCCCTATTTGGGCTTCTTCAGGTGAATGATTCGATTTATTTGGACCCCTATTTAGAACATTTGAGGGGGGTCTATTTTTTCTAGGGTGTAGAATCTTCCTCTAATTCTATTTATATATCTTTTTTTGTTTTTCCTTCATCTTGGTTTTGTGATTGGTCATTGCTTCCTATGTTTTTATGCTTTAGTTAGTGTAGATACTGTGCTTGTTGGTAGTCATGAATTATAAATTAGCAGGATATAGCTGAGGCATTTTCTTTATCAGTATGCTGTTAAACTGTCAGCTCTTTGTGGTATGTTTCCTCTCTGAGAGTATTTTATTCTCGCTTAGATCTGTTTCCCAGTGTTAGGGTTCACTTTTACATGACCTTAGTTGTTAGTTTAATCATTCTAGGTTTAGGCTGTTTCTACATGCCTAATGAAATTATGGTGATTGGGTTGTTCTTCAAAGTGGCTGGAGGTATAACATAATAGTAATGTTAATAGTAATAATGATAACGAGGTAAATAAGATAGCTCGGGTGGTTAATTTTTAGTATGCCTATATGTGAGGTATTAAATCATGATGGTTCCTATTGAGTTACTCACCAGACCTGTTTTTTACAGGGTTTTTTTCAAATGAATCTCCCTGCAAATATATTGTGACAAAAAGGAAAAAAACAACAACTAAGATGAGAAAATTTGATCAAATGAACCAAAATACAAGAATTAAAACACCTTGCCTGAAACATTTCAGGCAAGAACCTTCCATAATGTTTATTTGGTTTCAGGGAAAAAAATAGAGTGGAAGCATTGCATCATTTGAAGTATAATTCTATAAAGAAGATCCAGGGGTAAATATTGAATAATGAATTGGTAACAATTTTTGACAAGTATAGGTGAAGCTCCTACTTTGTCAGCCTCTTCTTTAGACAATCCTATTCTTAAGAAGAAGCAGATGAAGTAAGAGCATCACCTGTTATTGCTGCCAGATTGGATAAAGCTCCCAGGTTATCCTTTTCTGTCAAAATGCATCTGTGTAGAACATGAGTTTTAAAAATATTTTTTTCAAATTTCATTTCTGTTGCTTTTTATCACATTTCTCAGATCGTCATTCTATGATTATTAAGTAAGCAAAAAAAAGAAAACATCAGGAATGAGATGAAAGAAATACCAAAGAAGCTGTGTATTGTTATTGCTTACTTTGGAACAGGGTCTTCTAGATAATAGTAACCGGCTGATAACATTAGTATGAAGGATATATAGAGGAATATATCTTCTTACTGTGATCATTTTGAATAAGCAATTAGGGACAGAGTGATTTTGATAACAATAACAGTTTGATAACATTATATGTGAATATAATAAGCAGCTTCCAAAAAAAGTTGATAACTATTAACAATGCTTCATCAAAGAAAGTTGAATAATTTTTTTTGATTGAGAAATATCAACGGAGATAACTCCTTCGATAATCAGTATGAGTAACCTCCCTTACTCAATTTTTCAACGGTAATAATTTTGCCACTTACCGAACCCCAAAATAGAAAACTAGTTGAATTTTATTATCAAATAGTCTGATGCGATGTCAGATGAGAGTGATCCAGCCTTCCGAAGGGTCCAGACCTGACTGTTTGCTTCAAAAATCGATATTTGAAATCCCACTTTACCTGGGTTCAACAAGTAGAAAAATCGTCAAAACATTGATTGTAAATATTGATTAAAGGGAGATAATCATTGTTGAATTGAAAGAATTTTTTTTTTTTCCGATTTCGAAATTGTCATATTAAAAAAAAATATAACAAAAGCAAAATCTGAAATCTATAGTGTACGCAATTCATGACAACAATATTTGTTTGCTGTTCTTGGAATGATAAGTCTTCAGGATTGCAAGATTTATTCCGTCAAGTTTTTTTTTATCAACCCATTTTTTTCCGAAGTAAAGTCAAGTTCGTGTTCTACGATGTAAGAAAAATAAAAATTCTGTCTTATTCGGAGTAAAGTTCAATTTATCATAAAACAATGCAACTGGTTAGTATTTGATTTATTGATTAATTTCAAATCGATTATTAGTTTATTTTGATATCTATTTGGTTGGAGAAAAATTGATTAGTAAGTTATGGTTGCTCGCCCCATGGCTATAGTTACGTAACGTATTTACTTAATTTTCTGCCAGGATCATTTGTCAGAGTTTGAGACCCGAAGAAAAAGATTATTTGTAAAGCAGGCTGTCCTACCAAATTTTGAAGATAGGATCAACATTATTCAGTCAACATATTTGTGCCAGATTTGAAGCTTCAAGTATCGTTCATTTTCAAGTTCGTATATATCCGTATTACCACCCGTATGCAAAAACAAAAATACTATAGCAGTAGCTTTTACAATAGTCTTGGCCTCTACAGAAATTTTAACTTTGAAGCTAATTTATCGAGAACACCAAAATAAAGAGCATAAGGCTTGAAATAATTTCAGCCGCCTCTCCAAAGGAAATTTTAGTGTGGGGACCCTCGCGCATATGTAGGGTTATGGACAAAGATCGCCCACTTCCCTCAGCACTTGCTTTCTTGGCTCGCCAAAGGTATTAAAAATCGACTCTGGCTCTAACCCTTTTAATGCAATAAGGAAGTGCAGCTGAGGGATATTTATGCCCCAATTGGAACTTGACATAATTTTTTAATCCTCGGCCTCAGATGACCAGGGTTCTAGCATAATTTTAGTATGATTTTGAAAAAAATGGCGATCATCCGTGAACTTTTCAAGGGAGATAACTCCTAAAACTGTGACTCTATTATCTCCCCTGCATTACTGATTTTTTTTTTTCCCCCCAAGGAGCTGTCCTAATTTTTATTACTTTCTCATTTTTCGATCCCCTACATTCTCTCGCCTTTTATGAGTGAATGTGCTCAGTACAGAGTCTTTTTGGTTTTATTCTGCTTACAATCTGATCTGAAGTTTAAATCCGGTCATTTTTTATCAACTTTTTTAGTTGTACAGAACATTAATTACCAAATCAGTTAATTTCATCCTTACGGCATTTTTTTCTTTCTTTCCTTGTTTTCCTCTTTCAATCTTTTTCCTATGGTTTATTTTTCGGTAATTGTTTGGATGTGGTTTGCAAATTTTAAAAAAGTGAGGCAATCAGTATAGACGCCGTACGTTATAAAACCTATACTAGTTACCTCCCTTTTCTTGGCGAACTTAGTCCGAACAATTGCCTGTTTTCCTCTTACTCTATTCTATTTATCTATTGATCAGAAACCGGCAACCAAAATGCCAACGTGGGTTTTGTCAGTTTTTTAGTTGGTCTGGCTGGCTGTACCGATGGAGTTATAGTGCTGAAAAATCTAAACATTTACAATATAAGTTTATGCTAAATTGGTTTCTTACTTTGTATCTGGCTGCGTTCGTACTTGTTACGTAAAACTTCAGACTTTTCAGCGATCCAATAAAAGGTAAGTACAACTTATTCATTGATCATGCCCAACACAACATGCTGCCAAATCACATTGATCACGTCTATTGACTGACTAACCAGACCTGTTCATCTATTTATTCAGTATTGCTTCATGTCTGCCATTGTAAATTTTTCTTCCTCTATTTGTATAAATTTTGCTTACTTCTGTGATTTCACCCAGGGCAACTTTGAAGGAAAAAATAGCAATATTTCACACCTCAAAACTTCTGTTAAAGATCAATATTTTTTTCTTTTTCCTTTTCTGGTAGCTTATCGCCTACTATCCGACAATAGAAATATGATTTCACAGGTGTATCTATGTTAGTAAATTTTAACTATTCGTAAGCATCACTTATCTCAGAAAATCTACCTGACAATAAGTTCAAAAACACAAGAATACTTCAATGTATAACATTTACAATTATGGGGTGGCTATAGCTATTGGGCTGGACACTATCAGTAGAAGGCCACTTCTCCAGCCCCCCCCCCTCCCCGGGGACAAACACATGACCTACTTTTAATTGTCTGACCGCAGGTTACAGGCTGACTGCTGGTGACAAGCTATTGACTGGATAGTTTTGGGATGCAAAAATGTGGTAAAAAAAAGAAAGATTTCATCAGTGGGCGTACATTAAGATGGGCTGGAATTGATTATGTTTTTGTTTTTTTTCTTAAATCTCTGGTGAATTGTTCCTGAGTTATAAGAGTTCAAACATACATAGACACACACATTACAACTATATAGAGAAAGATTAGATGAAGCACTGTCAATCAGTCCCCTGAGTGAAGTTACGAGGAAAAGCAACTAAAATGAATTGGAAACAAATACTAGTAAAAAAAAAAAATATGAACAACAAGCTTGGTAGTGCAAGGGTCAATTTCCTTTGCACCATTAAAATCTAAAAAATGAATAGAATAGAATTCAGTTCTTGATATTGTATTATTCTGAAACTGCATATCCCATTTCGACTCCTTTATTAGTAATTCCTGTAAATTGGATTTGCTAACATGGGCAAGATAAGCCAACTTCAGTTGAGAGAGTGAATTTGTCATCAGTTTTTGTGTACATGATGTCACTAGTTTTTGGTGAGGTCATTGTCACTGTGGCAAAATACGAAAATAAAGTGAAAACTCAAATAGTGGTTTGACAATATACAAGTATCAATGCTTTTATCATTTCAATCATAATATTTCAAATGGAGGGCTTTGTCCTGGTTCTGAGGTTTTAAATTGGACAGCATTAGATAAAAAATAAATGAAACAATGAGGGCAGTCTAAAAATATCAATTGAATATCTGAACCTCAAACAAGTGAATCACCATACCCCGCTCATGTACCGGAACTAATTATTAAAAAAATATCTATAGTTATCTAAAAAAGATAGATCTTCTATCTGAAATTATCTAAAAGAAGACCAGTACAAGATTTGAGCATTGTTGGTCCCAAAATGACGATAAATTCCCCCCCCCCAAAGCACTTTTTGAAAAAAAAGAAAAAAAGTGTTTCTAGACATGCCTAGTTGTGTACTCATGCAAATTTTCAATGTTGTAACCCCAAATATCAGCCGGATACACACACATAGGTAGGCCTATAGACACGTAGACACTTAGAGACAGAAGAATCTAAGGCCCACTTAGCTGGTGGGTCTGGCCATTTGTAGGGCTTCAGTGATTCAACATCTACCATTCTAAACCTGTCTCTGTCTCTAAACCTGTCCAATTCCCATATTTATTTCACGTTGGGTTAGCTGCAGATTTGGGGGCCTGGAGATCTTGGCTCCTTGAGCCCCTCCCTACTTCAAACCTGGGGGCCATGGACCACTGAGGGTCCGCAAATGTATTATTTGGGGTTGATTGGCAGACCTCTATAAAGCTCAGGGTCTGTGCTTGTTGAGTGAACAAACTTTTCAAAAGCCTAGCTAGAGATTTGAAGGTCCAGGCGGGGGGATTGAGGGACTCCCTCCAACATTTAGTAAGAATATTATTAGAAATACAATAGGGAAACAACAATTCATAAAGTTTTTTTTTATTACGGGACCAGGTGGAGATTTAATATCTCCCTGAAGTATAAAATTCTGTTTTGTCATTTATTTAATTTTATATCTTCCACTCGAAGTTTCATGAGGAGGTGGAGACAGCAGTCACATTATTTTCGTCTATCTTCTTCTTCCCTACTTCATTTTACATGAGCAATGTCCATATCTAACTTACTAGGCTTGTCGAAGGGACATAGGCCTCTCTTTCCCACAGAGACATTGGCAATAGGGTGATGGGCCTTACCCTGCCATATTAATCCAGGTGTTTCAGCAGGAGTGGGCATTAGTGTGAAATGAGCGCAAACTATCTCAGCCAGAGTTTGAACTTGCCAATCACATTCTGTCAAGCCTTTAACTGTTCAGCCCTTCACATCTCCATTATTTTTTTTCTTCGAAAACAAAGCAATGAATCATTTGTCAGTTTTTAGGTGAGTCTGGTGGGCTACATACGTGTTGTGCATACTGGCCACGCCAAATGAGTTGGAGGGCTGAAAATTTAAACATTTACTCCTTATTATGTCTGGAAAAACATTACTCTCAACCCCCCCCCGATAAATTTTTAGTAGAGGGGGTCAATTTACAATGTGGGTTTATGCTAAATTGGTCCCTTAGTTTGTGCATGATTGTCGTTTGAAAATTCTGATATTTTTTTGTGATCTCTGCCCTACAAAAGGCAAGAGAAGTAACTTATTCGTTGATCCTCCCTTTTTCCAACTTTTTAGAAGAGCTCTGCCAATTTCCAAGTCTGTAAACAAAACAGTATGGCCAGGAGTGCTGGAACAAACAAACAAACAAACAAACACACACACAAATGAAAAAAAAAAAGGATAGAACCCTTCACCGTCTTTGAAGACTATGGTTGTCCAATATAAGTCAGAATTATTTTTGGAATATTGATAATACTTCACCTCAGAATTGAAAACGAGGGTTGTAGTTCCAGTAATTTATGATAAGGCTTTTATATTGCTGTTAAGGAATTTGAAAAATTCCATATAACTTGTATTTCTTGGATTTTAATTTGAAAAATGTAAAAATTAAACCAAAAATAGATCGTACACATAAACAAATACATATGCACACAAGTATGTAACTCCCCACACATACACACAAACAAGCGATGTTCCCTCTAAATTTTAATAGTCAGTGGGCTAGTCACAAAATGTGTGTGTGTGTGTGTGTATGTGAACATGCAAATAAATTAGAGCAGTGGTTGCCAACCTTTTTATACCAAGCATCCACTTTTGTGAGGGTAAAATTCCATACCGCCCACAAATATTTTAAATCCAGTTAGCCGGTTAATGGCAAATTTTAAATGGCAGAAAATGGCTAGATTTTTCAACAAAAAAAATGGCTGAATTACGTACATTCCATCTCAAGGCAACTGTATGTGCTCCAAAACCTCACACAATGGCTTGAAAAAGTGAATATACAATATATTTATTAGATATTGAGACAATAATCGAAATAAATGTCATGGTTTTAGTTGACAATTTTTGAAATAATACACTGTTACCCATAACAAGAAAAAAAATAGTGCATTCCCGATTTGAAATACTTTATTCCAATCAATACGCCCCAGGAATTAGACAAATAAAATTACTTTAGAAAGAGTCAATAAAAAAAAATGAAGAGAAAGAAAATCTTTTGCTTATATTACAGCCAGATGAAAGATGAAGAGAAAGAAAATCTTTTGCTTATATTACAGCCAGATGAAAGATGAAGAGAAAGAAAATCTTTTGCTTATATTACAGCCAGATGAAAGATGAAGAGAAAGAAAATCTTTTGCTTATATTACAGCCAGATGAAAGATGAAGAGAAAGAAAATCTTTTGCTTATATTACAGCCAGATGAAAGATGAAAAGAAAGAAAATCTTTTGCTTATATTACAGCCAGATGAAAGATGAGAAGAAAGAAAATCTTTTGCTTATATTACAGCCAGATGAAAGATGAAAAGAAAGAAAATCTTTTGCTTATATTACAGCCAGACGAAAGATGAAGAGAAAGAAAATCTTTTGCTTATTTAACAGCCAGATGAAAGATGAAGAGAAAGAAAATCTTTTGCTTATATTACAGCCAGATGAAAGATGAAGAGAAAGAAAATCTTTTGCTTATATTACAGCCAGATGAAAGATGAAGAGAAAGAAAATCTTTTGCTTATATTACAGCCAGATGAAAGATGAAGAGGAAGAAAATCTTTTGCTTATATTACAGCCAGATGAAAGATGAAGAGAAAGAAAATCTTTTGCTTATATTACAGCCAGATGAAAGATGAAGAGAAAGAAAATCTTTTGCTTATATTACAGCCAGATGAAAGATGAAAAGAAAGAAAATCTTTTGCTTATATTACAGCCAGATGAAAGATGAAAAGAAAGAAAATCTTTTGCTTATATTACAGCCAGATGAAAGATGAAGAGAAAGAAAATCTTTTGCTTATATTACAGCCAGATGAAAGATGAAGAGAAAGAAAATCTTTTGCTTATATTACAGCCAGATGAAAGATGAAAAGAAAGAAAATCTTTTGCTTATATTACAGCCAGATGAAAGATGAAGAGAAAGAAAATCTTTTGCTTATATTACAGCCAGATGAAAGATGAAGAGAAAGAAAATCTTTTGCTTATATTACAGCCAGATGAAAGATGAAAAGAAAGAAAATCTTTTGCTTATATTACAGCCAGATGAAAGATGAAGAGAAAGAAAATCTTTTGCTTATATTACAGCCAGATGAAAGATGAAGAGAAAGAAAATCTTTTGCTTATATTACAGCCAGATGAAAGATGAAGAGAAAGAAAATCTTTTGCTTATATTACAGCCAGATGAAAGATGAAGAGAAAGAAAATCTTTTGCTTATATTACAGCCAGATGAAAGATGAAGAGAAAGAAAATCTTTTGCTTATATTACAGCCAGATGAAAGATGAAGAGAAAGAAAATCTTTTGCTTATATTACAGCCAGATGAAAGATGAAAAGAAAGAAAATCTTTTGCTTATATTACAGCCAGATGAAAGATGAAAAGAAAGAAAATCTTTTGCTCATATTACAGCCAGATGAAAGACGAAGAGAAAGAAAATCTTTTGCTTATATTACAGCCAGATGAAAGATGAAAAGAAAGAAAATCTTTTGCTTATATTACAGCCAGATGAAAGATGAAGAGAAAGAAAATCTTTTGCTTATATTACAGCCAGATGAAAGATGAAGAGAAAGAAAATCTTTTGCTTATATTACAGCCAGATGAAAGATGAAGAGAAAGAAAATCTTTTGCTTATATTACAGCCAGATGAAAGATGAAGAGAAAGAAAATCTTTTGCTTATATTACAGCCAGATGAAAGATGAAGAGAAAGAAAATCTTTTGCTTATATTACAGCCAGATGAAAGATGAAGAGAAAGAAAATCTTTTGCTTATATTACAGCCAGATGAAAGATGAAGAGAAAGAAAATCTTTTGCTTATATTACAGCCAGATGAAAGATGAAGAGAAAGAAAATCTTTTGCTTATATTACAGCCAGATGAAAGATGAAGAGAAAGAAAATCTTTTGCTTATATTACAGCCAGATGAAAGATGAAGAGAAAGAAAATCTTTTGCTTATATTACAGCCAGATGAAAGATGAAAAGAAAGAAAATCTTTTGCTTATACTACAGTCGGATGAAAGATGAAGAGAAAGAAAATCTTTTGCTTATATTACAGCCGGATGAAAGAGAAAAGAAAGAAAACATTATGCTTATACTACAGCCAGATGAAAGATGAAGAGAAAGAAAATCTCACGCCTATATTATAGCCAGTAATTTGATCACTGAATACTGAACGTAATTCCATAAATATCACAATATCTTTTTCAATTCTCAAAAATCATTGTAAGCCCATTTTTTCAGAAAAGGATTGCAAAAATTGACAAGGAATGATAAGAATTCAAGTATAGTACTTTGATGAAATGTTTAGTTTGTTGATAAATAGGTACAGGGTTGTTGCTGCTACAAATTCATTAAGGAAAACTAAGAGGATAATAGTTAGGGTCAGTTATTTCAGCCCAGCTAAGCTTAGTGAAATTTTCTCGAACAGGTTATATGATAAATCCTTTTCTCCAGACTCCTGTAATCACTTCAGATTTTCACATCTCTTCCAAACATTTATTGTATATTTGTTGTTGTATAGTATTTCCTGTTGAGTTTCTTAATAATTTGTCTCTCCAATAAAACATCTGTCTGTCTACACAATATCTCCAAAAGTCCTCAATGAATTTCAATTGAATTTTGTGGATAGGCGATGAGGTAAGGAAGAGTTGGTAAAATTTGGGGGCAGATCCAGGAATATTTTCCGATAGAGAGATATTTTTCCGGTTTTTTTTCATACATTTTGGTATACACTTAAGAATGTCTACACGATATCTCCAGAAGTTCTCAATGGATTTTTTGGCTTTTGCCATCATATTCAATAATGTGGAAGAATCATGTTGAATAATGAATAATGTTAGTACAAAAAGACACTAAAATTCTAGGAATCCTGGGAACAAAGCAGATTCTGGATGGACGGCAGGTGACACCATAAGTTACCGCCCCGGTTGATACTAACCATAAGACCCCAAGTGCCCTCTCCCCCAATCATTAAGTGCAAGCAGTATGAAGTAGAAATATAGAAGTAACTTCTGATAAGGCTTCAACTCACATCCCGTATTTTGGGAGCTCCTTTTATGAAATTGATCATATTACCACCTTTTTACTAAAAATCTTCATGGCATATTGTTTTTTTTTCTACCAACTAATAATAGTCTTTTACTAAATTCTGAGATGAACTATTTTTAAAACTAATTTCTGGCTAGACTCATAGTTGCTTTTTCATTGCATTTTCCAAGTTGAAGACTCTCCAACCGTTAAAGTAAGTACTTGAACTGAACATCCCATATCTTTAGAGCTTGTTTTTCATGGATCAAGCCATAAACAATTAGGCGAAGTCCCCCTTTTCAGTCAAAACCCTACCAAATACCTTGTGTGAACGGCTAAAGATCCGTGGACCGTAGGTTCGGACCTTGGACTAGAGTGTCCTAATTCTTGGAAGTCTGGAGATGGCCACGCTAATTTACAGTAATGTTGCCATCCTCCTACTAAAAAACTAGAATTAAAAAGTAAGCAAATAAAATTAAAATAAAAAAATTAAAATAATGGAAAGGATTTTGTATTTCAAACTAAAAAAAGTGCATTTTTCTATCATATAGGATTAAGAAGTTTGAGATGGAAAAATTCAAGCATTTGCTCTTCAAAGTACAAGAGAGGCATAAATATTACCTAATAAATGTGGACTAGAACTTTGACATTGAAAAAACTTTTTGTACCTAAGCAATCCAAAACATCTTAATTATGCCTGTTCTGCTAATGATTTCATGCATGTAACACTCACCGACAATTACTAATCATAGTGTAAATTATCTTTATAATTAAAAACAAGCTGTACCATTATAAAACTATTTGTCTGTCTTAATGGGGCAGTTTGTGAAAGAGAGAGGAAGAATAAGCGAGGAGGAAAATTCAATAAATTTACAAAACTGCATCGAGTGCGGAAGTGGCTGGATTATTTCCCTTGATTAATCAAATAAGAAATGAACGTCTTTTCTTGGACTTGTTGAGATCTCAATCCATGTTTAATTTTTAATTTTAAAAACTATTTTAAAAAAGATCTTCTAAAATCAGAAGCTGTAGTGAAGTTTTGAAAGTTTATAAATTTTTGTTATAGTAAAATGAACCCCAGAGAAAAATAAAATAAGCTGTTTGAAGAACGATTAATGCACTGCCCATCGTAATTGACGGCATTGGAGAGGTTTTTTCATTGGCAAAACATTTTTTTTAAAAATCAACCTGCCGACTACTTGTTAGGACTGGGGATTTCTTTGGAGGAATATATGAATTGTAATACCACCGTAGTGTAACAGTATTTTTTTTAATGTTCTCTGTTGAATGAGAGAGCATTTTTTGTTGTTGTGTTTGCCAATGTTTTTTTTCTAACCATTGAATAGTTTCTTGACGTTTAATAGTTAAGAGAGTCGTAAAGAAGAAAGAGAACGGGAGAAAAAGAGTTAGAAAAGAGAGAGTAAATAAAAAAAAGATTAAATAGGAGAGACTGCAAAATGACAAAGCAAGGGAGATAACTGATGATGCAATAAAAATCAGATAGACAACTATATAGCAGCACTGTCACCGAACGAAAAATATACCAATATCCTTCTAATATTATGAAAATAATGCAGTTATTACTACTGCTAGACTGTCTCTGAGTGATTAAAAAGAAAAACAAATTTTTTTCTCTGAGATGGATTCATTGTAATAAGACACATCAATCTAATATGATAGCAATGGAACTCAATACCACCCCCCTTATCTTTTTATGTATTGAGTATTATTGCTGAAGCTAAACCAGTTATCCTCAAAAAAACGGTAGGTACTAGGCTCCTGGGTGGGGGGACTCACTTAAGGGGAGGAATTTCATTCAGGGGAGTAACGTATAATGGAAAGTATAACGGTGAAAACGTTACTAGATAACAATTTAAAATGGGAGAGGAATTGTGGAAACCTGGAATTGCCGGGGAAAGAATGTGACCTGGGGCTGAGAACCACTAAGTTAAACCAACCAGGGCAGAGCATTGCGCAGTAAATATCTATGCTAAGTGATATACTAACCTCAAAGAGGAAGAGTCTTTTTTTTCTTTTGGTTATTTAAAAATTAATACACAAATGCATGACTGATTGATTAGCTGCTGTAGAGAAGTTTCATAAATCATTGCCAGTGTACCGAGTTCGATCCTCACAAGGTGTTCCATCATTATACCTCTGTGATTGGATAATAAATACGTGCAGTGCTCTGGCTTCTGGAGCAGAGTTCAGGCCATTTAAAACCAGACAGATGCTGATGTGGTGCCCAAACAAATGGGATTTTATCCCATGCGATGTTGTTCCACTCTGTGAAGTCCAAGGGGCTCAGGATTCGTCTAAAGACCAACGCTTTTATGTTCCACAATTTTTTTAGAGTTCCTACTCATAAGTTTGCACGTGTGGTATCCCCATGTCAAACCGACCTTGTGTCATGTCCTTTCTTCCTGGGGGGGTTAAGGTAAATAAGAACTTAGTTAATAAATGTGCACTGATATTTTATCACCTTTTTTTTTTTATTCAGGACAAAATCATAAAAGGATACTTGATCAACAGAATGATTTAAAAATGGTTGCTCACTGATACACTGGTGATCAAACAAAGGTGTGAGATTTTAGAGAATATTGTTTATATTTGACCTCTGCCATAACTTCTTAAAGAGAAGTGAATCTTACCATCAATCTGTTCCACAACATTGAAAAAAGCTGTGTTTTCCGGGGTTTGGGCAAAAGGATATATTTGAAAGATATCTTAATGGCTACCCCATTACCAGCAAAGAATAATACCATCATTTTACAAGGGAATAATATTAAGTTGGGATCAAACAAATATTAAGTTGGGATCTACAACACTGTAATTCTTTATTGAGCATAAGGTTCCAAAGTTTGAACCCACTTACTCTTGGTGAGAAGGCTTGATCCGGGAGGAAAGGAAGGAGAATCAAAATCCCTTTTCATTTCACCGCCACCACCAGCAGAGGCCCATGGCTATGTTATCACCATACTTAAGTTGTTTAACATGGCATTTTGAACTTCCAAGTTGAAGCATTGTCAATTATTATTAATTTTCTCCAAGCATTTTTCCAATCCCCGAAGCCCAAACAGGTGGGCAACAGATTCTTCTCTCTTCGAGTGTCTGTGTCTACGTGCCTATTTATGTATGCGTGTGTGTGTGTGCATCTCCAGGCCCTTCTGGTCACATTTTTAAGGCTATAATCTTAAAAATTTGCATGAGTACACCACTAGGCACAACATGAAAATGTATATTTTGTTTCTTCACAGAGTGCTTTTTTGGGGGTCTCTACGGTCATTTTGGGATCAACAATGTCTACATCTTGTGCTGGTATGTTTTTTAGACAATTTTAAATAAAGATCTTTTTTTTTAAAGATAATTTTAGATAAAAGATCTATTTTTTTTTAAGATGATTTAAAACAAAAGATGTGTGTTTTTAAAGATAATTTTTGATGATTTTTCACAAAATCAGTTCTGGTACACATGAGGACGTACACTGGCTATGGTCTATGAAACTTCACTGGATTTCTTAAAGGATGCATTGTCAATTTTCACAAGTATGTCTTTTATCCTAATTTCCGTTGTTTTTTATATCACAACTCCCAGATGATCATTCCATGATAATTAGTTAATATTGTGTATCATGTATGTAAATAGAGAATAGCTATCTTATTAGATTTGAATGACAGCAGTCAGTAGTTTTTACAGTCTTATTGGTAAGATAGCTCTGGGAATTGTGATGAAAAGCAAAAAAAGCACAAATTACTGTAATACATGAAGAGTGTGATTCCAAAATGCAATAAATGCCATTTAAAAAATAAATGTGTCTAACTGATTTAAAAATCAAATTCTGGATTTGAATGTTCTAATCTTATTACTACTTTTATATATATATATATATATATATATATATATATATATATATATATATATATATAATGTGTACTTTAGAGAGTGAGACAGACTCGGGAGTGAAGTTTTTGGTGGTAAGATTTATTAATCCTTATATGTCAATAGTCCATACATGTTTCGGGATTTCTCCCATCATCAGTGGTGTGTGTTGTGTGTGTGTGAATTAAAATGTACCATGTGGAACCAGGGTCCACTATATATATATATATATATATATATATATATATATAAACAGTTTATAAGGTTTTGATAAGATGAAAAATCAAAACAAAGAATTTGAGTTTTAATTTAATTAAACACATTTATTTTTTTAAACAGTGCTTATCATGTTTTGGGACCAAACTCATCATATGATATATGATAATTATATAACTGCACTTAAATATACAAAATAAACTTTATCACTATTATTACTTCCATGAATTACAATAACACTATCTTCTACTGGCAGAACCAGTAGCTGAAGACCAAGACCAAGTAACATACCTATTAAAATATATTTTTGAATTTTGACTAGAAGGTCACTTCTGATACGAAGAAGATAAAGAGTAGGGGCTCAAGCAACCCCAGTGCCCCACCCCTTGAGCACATGCATGCTCAACATACACTGATAAGTGCTATCGTTTTGCTTAAAACATGTATTAGATGATATTGTCCTATGATTATAAGAGGTCCTTTTCATTAGTTATAAATAGCAACATATTTTTTTGTTTACCCACAATAGAGTGATTTCAAGCATGAACTTTAAATATTTTCACAGCCAAATCAACATTATTATGTAACAATTCATCTGTCTTTTAAAAGGGATATTTGAAAAGAATTTCTCTTACATTTACATATCACACTGGACTCCATTTTGCATTTGAAAAAAGAAATTTCAATAGTTTATTATGCGAGGGAATAGGAAAAAAATCTAAAGGAAGTTTCAGGTGTGCGTGATAATTGTGTGTGTGCAGTAAATCACAGGAAAATAAGCTTCTCATAGTTAGAATGGGTAAAACCAAACGTTTTCTTATTTAACATCCTACTTTGCACCAAACATCGAAATCTTGTGCAAATTTCATATATATAAATTCTATTGTAGTTAATCCGTTTGTGAATTTTTAAAATCTCCATCTCAATGAGTAAATATACAATAATGCATCTATCCATAGAATGAAGTAAAAAAGTTGTGTCAATGAGAAAAAGTAGGGTTGGGTGTATAGTTCCCACTAAACTATGAGTGTACATACGTGCACACATGTTTTGCAACCAGTGCACAAGGGAATTCAATGTATGTGCCAATGATTTCAAATTCTACTGAAGGTTTACTGAGGTTTTATTGAAAAAATATATATTTATTTGCTCTGTTGATTTCATAATTGCGCACATTCTTTAGTCACGGGAAATAATTTTGTACAACGTAAGATCTCCGGACATGCTGACTACAAAAAATTAGATAGAACATTGGTCGGATCATTGTCATAAATGGGTCTGTTTTGTAGTATATGCTGTGAGTAATGAGAGTTATTTGCTATGATTAGAAAAGATTCCTGGGGCAAAAGGGTTGCAAGTTAGAGTCTCTTTTAGAACTTATTCTTTATATCTGATCTTTGCTGTTTACTCAGTCACAGACTGACAGTTTAAGTAGCTTCAATGATAGAACAACTAAAATTAGAATTAGGAATATATATAATTAAAAAATTCATTGTTAAAAATTATCTGTAATTTTGTGTGTGACAGAATATGTCTTTTATATATAAAATAGGTATACACGTATATTTTACTCAGGAGACTTGTGAAGGTTCCATAGAGCAGCGTAGAAGGGATACAATGCATATTGACTCATGTTCCCTTACTACTCTCAGATCCAATAAGGATCCAATCGGGATGAGAAAATTATACCATTCAATGACAAAAGCACAATGTCTGACTTTCAACATGGTTGTAATATACTTGCTTTGTATTTAGCAAACAGCTACACAATTTTTGCTTCTCTCCAGCCAGTTTGTTTATTTGCCTCTTCACAGTAAAAGGTGAGTTTAGGGTGGGATCCTAGCCAGCAAAAAATGGCTCTTGTCCCCACAACTGTCAGGGAAACATTAGAGCAAGCTTAACCTGATCACAGGACAAGTCCTGGGCAAGTTTGCAAGAGTTGTCTTTGCTTATGCAGAGTCATACCATGCCTCAGTTAACCCTTACAGGCAATGGAATTGCAGCTGCGTCCGGCTGGTCAGGACCACCAGGCGATAAGAGCTATTGACTCTCATGCCAAGTAAGTACTTTTTTTTTTTTTTTCATTATTTCTAGTTTTCCTCAGCCAGGGAATGACATAATGTTGAAAAGAAAGTATTATCTTTTTGTTCTAGAAAATTAAGAATAATACGATTTCTTTTTGTTTTGCTTTTATTAAACAATGTCACACATATCACATAATTAGGTAAGCCATAATTTATCTTAATTTAAAAATGTATATACATACACTGTATCTGCGGCAATGCTCTAAACTAAGTTTTCATAAGGGCTTAAGCGTAATTTCAGGGTTGAAACAGTACCACAAAGTGAAAAAAGAATCAAATGGTGATAATGGTATCTTAGGCTGAGTTATCTGAAGTTGGAGTGGTAGGATTTACTGTAGACTGAGATTTAAAAAAGAGAGAGAGAGAGAGAGGGTGTGCACTGCAGTTATAACGTCTTATAACAAAACAAATGCTATTTTCACTTTTTGTCTCTTTTTCCTAAAAATGAAAAGAGTGAACTTTTAAAAGTGAGCGATACCTGTCTCTCCAAATGCTACTACATTTTGTCAACTAACTTTAACCACATGGCTTTGAGCATAACTTTTCATTTCTAGTCTAGTTATGCAAGCTTTTCAGTGAATCCACAACGTACTTCAGAATTAATACGTCTTTGATCATATTCTATCGAAGCTGGCATCATTTGAAATCATAAATAACACACCGTCACAGTCAATAATTGAGCGACTGATATGTCAAAATTTGAAGTCAAGTAAAAATATTCCATCGAAGTATAAATATGGTCAGAATAAATTCTATCTATGACATCACTGGCTTTTTCCACATCTAAAATAGTGTTAAAAAAATAATCTAGAGACATCTAGATTATGGAGAATCTAGGTGCTATTAATAAATCCGTCAGAATAAGGCCCTCAAAAAAGGTCAGAAAAGTTTTTATTCCAAATAGTGAAAAAAAATATTTTTAGAAGGGGTGTAGTGGAGTACTGATGCCAGGTTTTATGTCTGTAGACAAAACAGTATGGTCAAGAGCACTGGAAAACACAAACTTGTAAACAAACACACACAAATATAAAGAAGGATAGAACACTTCACCATCTTTAATTTATACAACAGCTAATGAAATAAAATGTGATTTTATTGTTTTCAGTTTTTATAAACTGAAATGTATTTTATTCTAAGATGGTCGCAATGAATATACAACAGCAATACCTTGAAAAGTATGGTTTTGAATGTAGCATGGTCAAGGTTAACCCTTTTTGCCCCAGGTAGTATAGGCTATCGATAACACTGTCAGTGCACTCAGCTCTAAGCAGTCTTCTCTAGATCCCTACATGATTAAAATATTGCTGTACCAATTAATATTACTAAGTATAAGCTGAAAGAAAAAAAACCCAATAAATTATAAGATTTGAACAATGTGGTTTTGAATAGTACAGAAAACTTTGGAACGAATTAACCACATTAATCAAGGTATACCTATACTTAAATATGAAAAAGATATTTAGCGAGAATGAAAGGCATCAACAACAACGAAATAGAGAAAAAAACAACTAGGCCAGTCAGAACATATAAAAATACCCGCTGGACGTTGATCATTCCAGTAACATTTGGATGAATATACTTCTTGCCTAAAGCAATAATTCAAAAGGAAATTGATATCAACATCTGAAAATTGAAAGAAATCAAGAAGAAAGAGAAGTAAAAGTTGTTTTGTTTTTTTTAAATTGTATCGTCAAAGAAAAAAAAAAATCTTTTCCAGTTCTTATTGAATTGTTTAAGCAAGATAATGTCGTCCCATTGGTCGACAAATAAATTGGTTAACTATCATTTATCAGTCTAATTTTATCAGAAGTCTAAAAAACAGTCAGACTAAGGCAAGAACAATAGATGAACTGAATGAGAGATATCTAACTCTGACTAACGTGTAACGTGTGAGGCAATCGGCAGCAAAATAAGGGTAAAACCAATTAGACCAGGACTTCCAGGAATGCCAACTAGATGTAATATACCGACAATGAAAATTCAAGAGGATATCAAAATCAAAGGGGCATCATCTTTGGTTGATGATGTTGAACTCAGCTGACTAATAGACTTAGTAACAATCATTTTCAAAATGGTGTAGAAGAGGCTGAATTTCTTAATAGCTTGGTGATGGTATGTATTGACAAGAATACTCTTAATCAAGATTTACCATAATATTTTTACATTAATTTCTATAAAGTTAAGGATTTTTATCAAGCTTGAAACTTGGTGTCCAATGACAAATGAACTCACAAAATCTGGGCAATAAACTAATCAACCACCGAAAAGTATCAACGGTAATTTTAGTGGGCTTAGGTCAGTCAGGTCCAGGGCCAAAATAGTAAAGCATCTTGGGAGAATCATTCTCACTATACTAGAATGGTTTTCAAGATGAGCTCATAAACCTTTGCTCTGTGGTAGATGCCATTAACTGAGAATTTGTAATGATGTCACTCATGAAATTTTCACTAATTCCATCACTTGAATGATTTTTTTCCTAAAAGCTTTGCTATGTTTAAAATGGATTTTCAGTTTAAAATTGCCATGAGATTTTTTGAATTTTTAAAACAATTTTTTTCCATTATTAAATTATATATACGAGAGAAAAATAGAAAGATATTCTTACTCTTCCCGATTTCTCAATTCCTGTATTTCCTATATGTCTAATGTCAGATTTTTCCACTAATTAGAAATATGGGGTGAATGAAAGTATATTTACATGGTATTGCAAATTTATTTGTGAAAAAAACTGAAAGCATGTTTCCTATCATCTTGAGAGTGTTCATAAGTAATTTGATCCAGTCTTATTGAAAAGGATATTTTCTACATCAATTTCTTAGGGTGGACTAAATATAGGCCTACAGGAATAATACGTTAACATCTTCAGTGCTGAAATTATTATTTTTTTTTTTGCACTGAACAGGTGAAGTGGCGAAAATGTTAATTAAGGTCTTAAAGCACTGAATGTGTTAAAGTACGCCCATCTCTGTTACCATGGCTACTTCCGACTGTCAACACAAATATGATTGTCAGAAAGTGGGTGGATGTTTAGCAGTTGTCACAGAAACAGATATTTTTTTCTAATCTTTTCAATTTTACATAATTTTGGTTCAACTCAATATATTATTTTTCTCCAATAGATTTTAAGCTTCATTTTTCTTTCAGATATTTTGATCAATCTGGAGACTTTGATAACTATCTTCAATAAATGTAAATGAAAACATCCTTCAAAAAAAAAAATGATTGCAAACCTGATTTGGAGGCAGAAGAAAACCCAGCTCTAGAAGCAATGGATATATTACAGTAATACCTCCCTGCTGGGAGTTTTGGATTAAGAAAAAAACAAAACAGCTGAGTATATAATAATCACTAAAGTTAGGATATAGATTTCTTAATTGAAATGCAGTTTAAAAAAATAAACATATGCATTCAGATGCCCATCTGCAAAAACACTTGAAAATAATGTTTCACTTCTTTTGGTTTCCAAGGTACATGCAATAGCCAGGGTTTCCAGATGTCTTTTGCCACACAAGATCAAAATTATATGGTCTTGAGACCAGATTAAATTACTCTGGTACCAAATTAATCAAATACTTTGGAATCTATGATCAGATGAAGCTTCTGGGAAAAAATACATTAAAACATTTTTTTTCACTTATTCCTCATTTATATTCCCATTTTATCATACCATTCATGCATAAGGGATTGTAAATTTTCCCTCTGTACTGAATCTGTATTTCACGGTTGACAAATATCTTTTGCCACACAAGAACAACTTTGTATGGACTTGGGACCAAATTGTGAACCAAATAACCAAATTACTTGAGATTCATCAAACTAAGCCTGTTGGAAAAATGGATTAGCAAGCCTGGCGGCAAATTTCGCTCCAACTTCTATTCCAACTGAAGATAATCACGGCAACTTTTGTGTTGTACATGAAATAAATAAATCTTTAGGCATATAAGACTCGTCAATTTAGCTCAGTTGGTAAGAGAGCTGCATGGTCATGATTTAAAATCATGGTAGGGAAATGTTAATTTTATACAGAGTTTTAGTTTAACATGACAGGATAGACAAACGGTGAAGAGTTTACTCCCCTAAATCTGGTAAGGATTGTTCTTGTCATTGTTATAGGGGAAAACAAAGTTAACTCTTACTCGGACAATACACATTTTTTTTGTCATCATGCATGTATATCTTATGTCACATGATATCATTTGCATGTAAGGAATTGTTATCTTTTAAGAATTTTCAGTCAGTACCAAATCTTTACTTTTGAAACTAAAAAGCTTTGTCCAGTACCAAATTTGCCCAATTTTGGTATCAAATGGCAAGCCTGGCAGTAGAAATGCTGTAGCAAATAAAATAGCTTACGCTCTTTGTTTGTGAAAGGATTTCATTGCTCTGATAAAACTTGTTATTTAATGTTAATAATTTGACATATACAAGGTAGATGAGATTTTAACTCCCTTTTAGAAATGAATGGCTTGCATGAAGCCCTGATCTCACACCCATGACTTCTTTCTTTGACAGGAGATGGGGGTTGAAAGAGAAGATGTACAGTACCAAACCACAAACTTTGGATTAATTGGTAGAGCGTTTCAACAGGCTATGGCAAACATTATGACAGACTTCCAGCAAAGGCCATTCTGAAATGCTTATAAAAATTGATGGACTGTCTTGAATTTCAACACAACAGGCGAATTCTACCATTGTATGGTCCAAAGTAAACCTAGTTCAACTACAATCGACTAAAAAATAATAAAGGTTATTACCAAAATTTCCAATAAGGAGTTTCTTTTCACCCACCCTGGAGAAGTCCTGGCAGATCAAATGAGCTTAAGATTCTATCCTTCTGAAGTCCCAAGAATTGAACAAAATAATCTACAACAGATTCTAAATTTTTACTGTAACATCTTCAGTACATTTTGCTTGTCTAACCTGTATATTACTTCCATCGCTAATTCGTAAACTCCAAAACAGATATTATAAGCATTGTATATACAAGCCAAATACCTGTCCTTAGGATAGGTTATTCATATGATTTTACATAGAAATTAAAATTTCTTTTTCTTTTTTATAAATCAACATTAGATTTCATTTTTCTGCAAAACAAAATACCAGTATTTTGAGACGATAAGTATACAGGTTCATAAGTAAAACAAAGTCTGTCAGTTAATTATTAATTTTAAAAACATTTTAAAACATCAATAAAAATGTTTTTGATGGAACATTGTTCATGTAGACAAAACATTTGTCAGTGAAACATTTGGACACAGTTTTATCAAATATAAAAAGTTTTGGTTATACATATTCACTTAATCATTATAGTAAAGAGGAGATGGGTATTGATGACTATTCTTTCAGTAACACTTACATCATATCATGGCCACTGGCAATCCCCTCTATTGCTTAACCTTCCGAAACTTTTATCAAGAAGAAATATTTGATGGGGCTGAAAATGAGCGAAGCTAGGGATAAGAGTGGAATAGTGGTAAAATCAGTGGGCAGTGATTAGAAGAGTAACCTTGCCCACAGATACTGAGTTCAAATTCAGTTGGTGCTGAACTATAATTACTCTTTTCTATACTGCGTCAGTGTATGCATAATCATAAGAGAGACTGAAAGTTTTGTCATATTACAAACTGTCAATATAGGTTTCTTCAGTTTTTAATTCTGTCTATCTGCATGAGTGCATCAGGTGGACAGGCTATACCAATGGAGCTAGAGGGCTGAAAATGTAAACATTTATTCCTCAATTGGTCTAGAAATCTTTTTGAAAAATACTTCTAAATAGGTTCTTAGTGAGGTATTCAATGTAAGTTTATGCTGGATAGGTCCCTTTTCCGGAAGCATTCATACTTGTTTCTTGAAAATTTAGACTCTTTCTAGAGTTCACCAATCAACAGGAGGTGAGAAAAATGACTAATTAATTGAGCACCTCCTTTTCCAATTTTTCAATCAGTAACCCAAAACAAGGCATGGTGCCAAAAGACATTGGACGGTGGAATATTCAGTTTGAAAATGGGGGAATTCCAAATTTTGAGGCAATGTTTTTTTTAAATATTATCTTACATCAAAATAGAAGTAGGAAAGAAGTTTGAGCCTACTACAGCCAGGCTTTTTTGTATGAATTCAAGGGTTAATGCAAAGTATAATGGTGAAAAATTATCAAAGGAATCTTCTCAAGTGGAGGAATTGAGAACACCTGTAATTGAAATAGGAAGAATATGACCTGGAACTGAGAACCACTTTTGTAAATGTTACACGTTCTCTGTTAATTGATGTTTTGGTTGAGATTGACCATCCTTCACCAAAATGAGCCCAATTTTTCTTTTTTGCTCAAGCATAGTAACCAAAATAACTCACTAAATATGTTATTTAAAATAACTAAGGCAGTTCCAGTTCCTGAGGCGCATATCTGGTGTATGATACAGCCTGCTATAATTTACACGTAAAATAATTATCCATTTGTTGTACAAAACTATGGCTTCAAAATATTCAGGACTCTTAAGAGCTCTTTTCAGGTTCCATGGCCTCCTGTCAAACAGAGATACAACAACAATAGATAGAAATTCATTTATTATTATCTCAGTCTATGGCTCCCTTCAAATTTGCCAGGGCCCCTCATGGAGTCACATAGGTACTGTTGAGAATGGCTGAAAGTAAAAATAGAATAAGACATTTTGAAGACAAGTATGGGATTATAATCTCATTTTCCTGCAATTCAAAAAATATACAGAATCTCAAAGTAATTTCAATTTCCAATGTTTTTTTAAAAAAGATTTTCATCAAATAGTTAAACTAATCAATTTTGTTTATCTTTTTCCCTTTCCCCATATATATATATATATATATATATAGTTCATAATATATTTTTCAATTTGTAACATGACAAAAAGATATAGGAAATAGATTTTATCCATTGTTGATGATATTAAATCATAGTGATCAATATTTATCAAAGTAAATAGACCTATCGATATATAAAAATGAGATTTATAAGGATATATACCCAGTGAATGTCAGCATTTTGTTGCTAATGAACCCTTCAGCAAACAGCAATGTTTTGTCCTTGTAAATCTTATATATATATATCTTATTTGATTTGTATATGTCATGAGGAGATAGCTCCAGTATCATAGAGCAAATGAGGTATTATGATTTTTGAGAAAGTATGAGAGCGATGGGTGTTTTCTTTCATTGTGAAGAATAATGTAAGTTTGGGTCATGGGAAAATCTAGCATAGGATAGTCAATACAAGACCAACCTCTTCCCCATATTCCTGGTTGACTGTTTTGCCAGATTTTGTAAAATCATTTAGGAAATAAGTAAAAGCTAAACTTATCAATTTCATATTAAGATAGAAATTCCTAATATTGTCTCAAATTCTGATATGAAAAAAAAAGTCATTATTTCAGCTATTTATTAATAAGCATACTTCTAGCTGTTAGCACAACCTTTTGATTGACGTGTTATTTAGATGCGTTTTGTCTACAGTAATCCTTGAATCCTGTCCTTTGCAGAGGGTCAACTCCCACCACCAATTGAATTAATTCAAATACAAATATCAAAATTTGTACCACAATAGAAATTCCTTATACTAGGGCAGGGCCCATTCCAATGGTGCATCTTTGGGAGGAGCCGGACTTTATGGTGCATGGAGCAGCCTGCAATAATTTTCCATCCGTTGTACAAAATTATGGCTTTGATGTATTTTGGTTACTTTATTTCAATGTTGCCAATTTAGATATTTCTAAAGAGCAAGAGTCAAGGGAGATAATTTGTAGAAACTATACAGAAAGATCAATAATCTTGAGATTTTATTTACTGTTTATTAGATATCTCAAGAACCACTGATCCAAACAACTTTAAACTTGACACTGCAATGCCTTGTTTGCTGACTAATATATCTGGTGAATGTCAACTTTGTACACTTGCCTGTTGTCAAGTAACCCCAGTGCTTACATGCATCCCTACGGGCAGGGATTTCTCCACTTGCACTGTTATTTATGACTCAAAATCATCCAACACATACAAGTCTCCCCAACTATCAGATAGTAGAGCGTTCTTATAACCTTTTGTAAGCCGAAAAGGTGTATAGTGAAGGAGCAATTACCATCAATTTATATGGGAAAATCTTTAGAGCGTTTCCAATCTCCTAAAATCGTAATGATTGTATTTTAGGCAATCTCATCAGAGGTTGGAGTGGGGGGGGTACAAGAGACTGGTGTTTAGCAGAGTGACAGGAAGAGAGTGTGCTCAGCTTCAATGAGAGTTTGCCGCAGAACAAACGCTGAAAGCTATTTTTGCCTTTTATCATGACATAAACTGAACTATTGGAAAGAAGAAGATGCTGGTAAAGACATTTTTATTCTTCAAATTCATTAATTTGCATTGCATCATAAACCTGACACTCAGAAGCAAGGTCACATTAAGGCGATGAAGGTTGAGAGAGAAAAACAAAATGGACATGATTTAAAGGAGCAGTATACACCTGAAGATGGCTTGAAAGATGTGTAAAAAGAAAAAGCAAAAAAGTGGGGGGATACCTGTCCAAATAAATCATGAAATATATTAAATGTTACTTGATGCAGGCAATTTCCCTATGTGAATCAACCAGATTGAAAATTGTATGGAAGACTGTTGGTGAGAAAATATTAATTTCAAGACATGGTCTGATCCCCAAGGAGGCTTTTGAATATTATAGATTATTTGTGTCTTTTGCCTAAGAGTTATTTGCATTATCATTTTTGAATCAAGTTTGGTAAACAGAGAAAATATTGTTGATAGCAGAAAGCAAATGAATCTAGAACTAATGGAAATTTCTCTACAAACTTGGAAAAGACCAATGCTCTAGACCAGGGTCTCTCAACTGTTTTATCCCCCCTATTGCCTTCTCTCCATTCAAGGTTACTTTTAATGTAATTGCCCTACCCCGATTCTAGTGGAATTAGAATGATGTTTCACTTGTGTTGTTTATTCAATGCAACCCTTGTGCCCAATGCTATGCTGCTAGATTCTGAATATTTGGATTGATATTTATGAGTTTTAGTCTTATGACTTTTGCATGCATATATTAGATCTATTTCTTTCCTGCACTAAAGTTATATTCCATCAAATATGATGTTGGAAAGTGCAACTGTACTTTAGCCATTTCAGACCACATGTTTGAATGGAGCTGTTTAGTTGTATTTGACAGCCACAATTCAGTCTTTGTAGCTCTTTCAAATCTGTATATACATTCCTCATTGGATTTTAGTTCAATAGGTTCCTCTTGGATGTTTTCAAGAAATTGTACAGTACAATCTATCCCCAGCCATAACTCAGTTTTTGTTCTCATTGTGAATGACTACTCAAGACTAACAGAATGATAGTTAACATGTTAATCCTACATTGTATAGCAAAGGAGCTTGCTCTTGATTGGGTACTTAATAACTGGAGAAGTGCATCAAAGTTGGTTTAGTCCAACAAATACAAATTCAGGTTGTCAAAAACAGGGTTCTTAAAGTATGGGTCTCTACCCATCACTGGTTGTTGTAGGTAATAGGTTCACAATAAGTAAATGAATGAATAAAGAGCGAGTGATAGAAATACTGGTGGCAATCAAATGATTATGTAATCTTATTACATAAGTAGGATGTGCAGGGGGCCAATGGATTAAAAGCATGAAAAATGGAATGGGTAAGCTAATTTCAAACTCTGAGATTGGCACTAATGCCCATGGGAAAGTCATAAATCTGATGGAGTGACTGATGCTACTTTGGGTGCTTGTCACCTCTAAGTCTATTTTCTCCATGTTGCAAAAACCTTTCCGAACTCTGAGATGAGGAGCCCGGGAATTGATAGTTCTTGCTGTAGCCAGTGCAAAGGCACTTACAACTTATCACCCAAGTCATCAATAATTTATTTGTTTAACTTATTAAAACATAAGTAAATGTAGCCTTGGCATGGTTGAACAACAACAGTAGTTCAATAAGAGAGTTGTAGATTCATATGCATATAGTAAAAGCACATTCCACACATCTATGCCTTTGAAATGAATAAGTTGCATGTGATTTGAGAAAATAAAGGGGGGGTCCTCCTGTTAGCTATATCAAGTTTATGCCCCAACCCAGGATTGTGTTATACATCAGTGGGTTATTGAATTAATTTTAAACTGGGTCGCGATCAAAAAAGTTTGAGAAACCCTGGTCCAGATGTTTGCTTCAAAATATTTCATTTTAAATCCATTCTAGAGTTATTCATATTGTCCAAAACCTTACTAAATGTTCATAGGTTCAAATCATGTCAGTCGCCCAATAGAAGATAATCATCAATTCAGATCTAATCTGAGTGGCTCTGGGATTTTTTTCCAAGTCCTATTTCTTTAACCGTATTTTCTATTAGCAATTTTATTTTTCATTTTCTGATGCAAAGCCTCACTGAAAAACAAAAAGAAGTTATAACTGTCACCCAACTAAAAAAAAACAAAAAACATATCCAATTTGGATAAAATTTTTCTGCTTTGTCATTTGAAATAATATCTCATGTGTCAGTTGTGGAATTTCACAACCTATAGTTCTTTCCACATTTCTCCTACAGCCTAAATTAAGAGAGAGAAAAAGAAATTCAAATGAATAAACCATCACACACGGCTTAGAAAAGAAAAAATCTTAAATGAAGGTATGAGGCGACTGAGTGGGCAAGGGTATGGAGAATGGATTCAAGGAGCAGACCTCAAACCCCTGGCTGTGGTGGTTGATGTTCACTTCACACAAATACTCTTGGGAAAGACATGAATCTATCTCTATCTCCAGCTATGGGTAAAAATAGCACAGGGTAAAGTTAATGCTTGTTGTCTTATGTGATATTATGACTAAATGGGCTGAGTATGTAGTAATTTTATAAGTGGAGCCCAAGCTAAGAGAGCTGAAGTTGAATCCATATACAAACAGTTGAATAGCTAACTGTGTTTCTGTATGTTAAAGTCTTAGACTAATACAATGCAAGGCAACTTACCTCAATTTATACTAGAATTTAATTCACATTATGAATATGAAAAGAAGAAAAAAAAATTGTATATTTCTTTCATTTTGAAATGTTCATATACCATGCAATGAAACAAGAAACTACATTAATATCACACTACTTCCCTAACCAGCGTGTCATACTTCTAGCAGTAAAATAGTCTCATCTTCATTTAGGCTCAGTTACAACCTTCAGATGAAATTACTTCTACAGCAAGTGCATTTTACAAACTAAACAGACCTAACCTTGATTACAAGGTAAACCTTAGGATGCATTGGATGAATCCAAGGGAGGTAACATTTTTCTTTTTCACCCTAATTGCAAAGTTGAACAAGTAACAATTTTATGGAAGATTAAACAAGTCATCCTTTTCTTTTTACCAGTTTCAACAACATGAAAACAAAAAAAATTTTCATTTTCTGATAGCGCTGGTCAGCGTGAATCAAAAGTGGTCTATCTGTAAAAATAAAAATCAAGCAACATAAAACAACAAGAAATGTACCCCCCCCCCAACCCAGCCCTGAGTAGAAGAAAATATTTTATTTCTCATTTTTTTTGTTTTTCAAGTACCACATATTTTGGTTTGGTCTTTTTCAAGGGGTCTTTCGATGGAGTCTTCTTCCAAACAGGTGTTTGTCTTGATTGAAGTTTGGTTCTAACCCCCCCCCCCCAAAAAAAAACAAACAAAGGGAGTACCTGTTCCAAAGGTGTATCTTTGGAAGGGGCCAGATTTTATGGTTGCGCAGAGCATCTTGCTTTAATTGTCATGTAGAATGTCTGTCATACAGAATTATGCCTTTAAAAGATTTCGGTGTCTTTTCAGTGTTGCCAATTTAGATTGCTTCAACTAGGATTTCTTGAGAATTGCAGGTCCAAACAACTTCAAAATGACACTGTACTGCTTTGTGTGCTGACTAATACATCTGTAGAATGTCAATTTTGTACAATGCACTGCAATTACTCAACAACTGGTCATACAGATTTTTTTTTTTTTTTTTTTTAATGGTATTTAGATATCAATAAAAGTTTTGGACTATGTGGCATTGGCTTTCTTCCCATAACTAGGTATCTTGGTAAGTTCTGTAATTGGCTAATGCTTTTTTCTTCTTTTTTTAAGGAAGTAATAATATTACATTTTATACTTTTAATGAATATATCAAAGCAATTAGTTTCTATTCAAACTAATAGTAAATTCAATATTTTCTTTCAAATCTTGTATCTGTAAGGATGATACATAGTTTATACAAAGAATCAGCTGACAAATCAAAGCCCGATGATAACCGCAAATTAAACCTTGAAATAGATGCATTCAATTTGAAGTTGTATTAGAGGTGTAACAAACAATAAAAAAAAAGAGCATTTACTCAAGTGAAATATTTACTCATTGAATCAGAATCTTATTTTTTTTATTTAAAAGAAGTTGAGTGCAAATTTATGTTTCTAATCTAAATTTTGTGATTTTTCGATTCAGTTGCCCGATTTCAGATATATGGAGTTCTTGCTCTCAAATCTAAGGTATTTATACATATTTACTCATTGAATCAGAATCTTATTTTTTTTATTTAAAAGAAGTTGAGTGCAAATTTATGTTTCTAATCTAAATTTTGTGATTTTTCGATTCAGTTGCCCGATTTCAGATATATGGAGTTCTTGCTCTCAAATCTAAGGTATTTATACATATGTATCGGTTAGCCAAAACCGTTTGTTCTGTTTTTATTTTATTGTTAGATGGCCATAGGAGCATTTACTTTATACTAACTATATATATATATATATAAAAAAAAGAATTGCTTCTGATCAAACTGTGGAGCATGTTCCACCATTCACAGTACGTGTCAGAAATGGTTTGTGAAGTTTTGAGCTGGTGGTTTCTTGTTGACCGATGTCCTATACTTGGATAGACCAATTGGAGTTGATAGCAATTAAATAAAGACATTACTTGAGAAAAAATCCAGGTTATTCGACGCAGAGGGCCAAAATATTAAAAATATCTGAATCAAGAACAGAAAATTCCTTGCTATGTTAGTCACAATGCTGTAATATTCCCACATGAGCAAAAAAACAAACAAAAAAGACCAGCATATAGTATTACCTTGCTATATGGAACAATTTCATTTGTGAAAATTGTGAAGGGCAATGAAAAGTGGACACTATACAACAATAGGAATGAAAAAGTTGATGGAAAAAGCGAAATGAACCATCATACCAAAAGCCAGTCTTCATCCAAAAGAAGCTGATGCTGAGTATTGAGTGTGTTTGGAAAGAACCAAATGTTCAAGTTCCAATTTGACCAATGCTGCTAGTGTTTGGAATTAGTTGGAAGAAAGAGCATAATATTCCATAAGGATAATGCTAGACCACACGTTTCTTTGGTGATCATGCAAAAATTGCTACAAGGAAGTTTTCAGTCATCTACTGTATTCATGAGATTGAAATAAATGGTAATTTGATGCTGGTCTTCACAGGATTATTCTAATGAAAGACACTAGAAATCATCAAGTGCAGTTCTTTGCCGAGAGAGAGATAAAAACATTGAGAAAAAAGAATTATGAACTTGCCTGAAAGATGCCCCCCACCACAAGAAAACTTATGTTATTCAGTAACATTGAAAATGAAATAAAAATCTTTATTTTTTTTTTTTTACTTCATTAACCTAAAGGATGTTTCTTGGCCACCCAATATAATTTTCTAATAGGTCATTATTTTTTTCATTTCCATGAACCTCAAAAAATATTTCTAATAAGTTAGGTTGAACCATAACAGCTGTAAACCCTGGTGATAATAGAATATAAGTATAAACAAAATGGACGCTATTTTCAACGGAAAATTGACGAACAAAATTTTTAAAATCTCGTAAAAATCGGCATATTAGATTTTAATAAAATTTAATACTCATTTATCAGAGAATTGATTCAAAAAATAAAAAAAAAATCATTCATACTTTCATGCACATTTAACAGCTAAATCCCACAAAATGGAAAAGCATTATGACCCATTCGAATTAGAAGCCTTAACTTTTTTTTTTTTTCTTTTCCAAAAGTTGGCATATTCTTTAATTTCATTTGATTAATAATAATTCTGGTCTTTGATCAGCAGAAATTTTTTCTTCCAACTCAATATTGAAAAAAAAAAAAAAAAAAAAAAAAAAAAAAAATAGATGACAGTTTTTATTGATTATAATCCAATATTTTTTATAGGTCTATATTTCTTATTCTTTCTATATCTTGCTTCTACTGAAACTCCAATAATATTTATGGATAAATAATTGAAGATGGCAAAATCATGAAAAATATTCATATTTTTTCTGTTTTAATACTTATTTGAAATTATCGAAAGTTATGAATTGAAGCAAACGATATGTATTTTTTGCAGTGCACAACTGTGGTGCATTTTCATGTAAATTCCACCATATGTCTGCTCTGTCTTACGACTCAGCAGAAAATATTTTGTGTATCAACATGAATCTTAATAACATCCTTGGAAATGTACTGATTGATCATAAATTGGAAAAAAACCCCAAAAAACTTAACTAAAAAAACACTAAGATATGAGATATTGTATAGTTTTTGCACAGCTTAGTTGACTGATGATTGAACTAAGTATTTTCGCTGAAATTATCTGAATTTTAAAAGAATTTTTTCTGGTAGATTTTGGTAAAAAATCATTCATTGTCATCAATAATGAAGTCATTACTGATTTTTAGCTGAACACAGTAATCATTGGATTTATAACAGTCAAAATCTTAGTTGTAATTAATGTAAATGTTTTCTTTTTTGTTTAGACTAAAATTTGTGCTAATTCATTATTGGAAAAACATTTAAAGAATTGAGAAGATGAAAATTTTTATCATGTTTTAAAATCAGGTTTTGGTTTCACATTGAAAAATTTGTTCAAAATTGTTCAGGCCTGTGATAGAAAAGAAGAAAAAATGCAAATCCTGAGATCAGAGTCACTTAATTTACAAGCCCATCTTGCGGCTGACACAGCTGTGTATCTTCCACAGGTAACAGTGATTGGTGGTTGAGCTCAGGTAAAAAGGCGTAATTCAGAATGCTGCCTCTCAAGGCAGGCACACACTCCCCACTTGAAAAATTGGTGCAACACAATCTTTCTACTCCTCTCTTACTTTAGACTTTAATTCATTAGGCCTTGTTTTACTTGGAATAGTACCCTATTTCACCATGCATAATTCGCTATTATAGATAATACCCCCCCCCCCACTGAATTTCAATTTCAAATGAGAAATGCATTTTCTCATGTGTACAAACAAGTATAATAAGTATATTTCCATAGATAATGTACACCTGGATTTTTTAACTCAAAAATTTTTAAAAGAAAAAGCTGACCGTACATGGTGGAATATGGTGAATATCATAGAGGCAGTCGAATGTAAGAGAGTTCTGATTGAAAAAACAAAACAATTTGTTGAAGCAATGTTAAAAATAAGAGAAAGAACAATTTTGAATCAACTTAGTATTTTCAAGCAAAGTCAATTAAAATCAGTGGCCATCGCCATGATAGTGAATCATAGTAGCTGTTCACTGTAACCCTAGATATCGATTCTTTTTCTTCTTTGTACTTTAAAATGGTTGCTAGATTGGAGAGGTCAGTCGTTGTAAATCAAACCAGGGTAAAAACAGAATTTAGGTAATGAAAGCCATATAACCAGAAGAGGCAATTACATGAAAAAAAGCTACAGCTGAAGGATAAAAAAAAATGTTATTGTCTGTAGACATAACAACGAAAACCTGAAGACCGAATTTAGGTAACAAAAATTAAAAAGCCAGGAGAAAAAATTGCGTAAAGAGAGCTATATGGCGGAAGGGAAAAAAAAATTGATTTCTGGGTATGTAGTGAAGTGCTAACACGATTCAAAATAATGAAGTTGATATAAAATGATTTGCTTTCCTTGCATTGGAGAAATTTGTTCAAAGATGAAATGAGATCCGAAGTTGTTGTGTTCTCTTCATAAAAGCAGCATTAGGTAAGTTTTCTTGAAAAAACAAATTTCAATGCATTCAAAAATCTTTTCTTTTTTTCTCTGCACTCCCTAGCCACTTACCTTGAAGGAAACAAAGCAGAGCTAAAAAAAACAAAGAGAAACAAATGAAATGTAATTATAATTATTCATGTCTTTCTGTTTTTATCTTTATTTCTTACATTGTTTCATCTCCCCCTCCTCCCCCAACCCATTTCATTTGGATACCTTTGTAAACCAACATTAACAACAACAATAATAAAAATTCATTTTCTTTCTTTCGTGTTTTTTTTTTTCTTTTTTTTTTTTCAAACTGTTCTATTTTTTTGTAAATGCGTACCTGGGTAGGGGAGTTTGTTATTTTTGTACAAAATAAAAAAATAAAAATAAAAAATAAATAAAACAAAATCTTTAAAAAAAAAAAAAAAAAATCAAATAAAAATAATAAAGAAACAAAAAGAAAACAAAACAAAAACTTATTAAAATTTTTTTTTTTATATATTTCCAGAAAAAAACAAAAAGAAAAAAATTGCAAGTATATATATATTATATATATATAAATATATATACACACAGCTATATTATGTACACGTCACACGCTCATCAGTATACACACATATATACACATGCTCGCGCACAAGCACACATACACTTATGCTCATATAGATACAAATTGCTTTTGCCTGTTCTCAAAATCTTATCATTTATACTGAATCTTACTTCCTCTTGAAAGAGAGAAAGGAAAATTTACACAAAAAATAGTTCAAATGGGGGAGAAAAAATATATGTATAAATTAAAATGCTAAAAATCAGTAGTAATAATAGCTGTTTTGAAAAGGCCTGTATCATAAAATATGAACTGTCCCTTGCTGTCTCAATGAAGATATTCCTCTTTCCTCTTCGCCTTTCAAAAATATCATTTATTCTCAAGTCTATTTTTTTTATTTTTTTTTCAATATTTCTTCCCAACTTTCCTTCTCTTGCTCTCTCTTTTTTCCTCTTTAGTAGATCTGAAATATAAAACTTGACCCCCTAAGGAAACCATCAAACATCATATTGAATCTTTTTTTTGAGAGAGACTCTGCTTTAATAAGCAAGTACCAATATGGTATTACATAGGAAAAAAAAAAACAAAAAAAAAAACAAAAAACAAAAACCCCTCCGTTATTAAATCTTTGCCTGATGGATCACCCTGTGCTGACTAGTAGCAATCAAAGATAGCTTAAGATATATTGAGCCCAAAACGGTCATTACACCTAAGCAAGAATTATGTACATCATATGACGCTTGGAAACGTTTCAAAGGTCATCATGATTATTAATGAGGAATTAGCATGCAATCTAGGGTAGATATCTTTGTTTTTTTCCTATACCTATTTCTTTTCAAACAGAACACTATTTTCAGTGACAGTTAGGCAAAGGGTTGATTTTATTTTAACGAAGAAAATGATAGCAAACTGAAAAAATTTACTTTCCCTTTGCTGTTCTTTGCGATTAGTCTTCAACTTCTACAGCTTTGAGCAAGAAAAATTAAAAATCGCTTAAAAATTCTCAAAACATACAAGTCCTTGCTGTCAATGTACATTTGCAGTTAATCAACTAAGTAAAATCCCTTCATGTGATATAAGAATTCTAGACCTAGTTAGTAAAAGCGTCTCCCCAACTTTTCTATCGTTGTAATGTCATGAAAATTTTTTGAAAATAATAAATAAAAAAATTGATGTTTTTAAAACAGTTTTTCTCTCCCTTATATTAATTTTTTTTTTTTCTTCTTATTTTCGTGTAAATTATGGTATCCTTAATGATCAAGTAAACATACAGGAATGGGGGCAGGGGCATAATGGGGAAAGGGGGGATGAATAACCAAGAAAAAAAATTAAAACTTTTTTTATCATAAATAACAATTTCTTTTTGTTTTTTTCCTCTTTTCCCCAGTCATTTAGTTTTGTGGTTGCGAATCACCCCTAGGGTCAGGTCACGAGTTTTGTAATAGAAGCAAACCAGCTTTGACGTAGTCAACATGTTCTGAAATACTGCTCTGCAATGAGATTGTCTTACAGTTTGAGTTGAGAAGCTCAATGAAGTCTTTGCAATTTTCCTTCTGGATGGCGGCCTGTTCAGAAAAATTATGCGCCTTGGTAAGGTAGTTCAGGATTTCCATATAATTGCGCGTGATGGAATGGATACGCTTTGGAATTACGACAGTCTGTGAAGATGACGGAGTAGAAGCGTTCGTAACAGATGACGGGTGAGGGTTTATGGAAGAGGAAGAAGTAGTGGAGGAGGAGCAAGAGGAAGTGGTGTTTGTCGTGGTGGAGGGGCAGGAAGTCGTGGTGTTTGCAGAAGGGGTTAATCTGGCATCAGAGGTACTGCTCCCTTGCGATCGTATAGAGTCAATGCTGCCTGAAGGGGAAGGGGTTGACCTAGACGAGGGCGTAGAAATGTTCAGATTTGGTCGGACCGGGGAGGGAGTGTGAGATTGCGCTGTGGCAGACATGGAAGCGCTGCTTGAATACTGCTTGTAGTGCTCATCCAGCGCCTGCCACAGGTTCTCAGCCACTTTCCTTTTGAGGTCGTAGAGCTTTTTGCAGATGGCAGACATGAGCACAAGGCGTAACACCGCGAGCTTCGGCTCCTGTGGATATTGGTGATAGTGCCCGATCTGTTCAAGCAGCTCGAGCGTCTCGCTGAACATTTTGTAACAGTCCTGGTGCTTGCGGGACTTCTCCATTGCCATGCCGCACAGTACATAATAGACGACTGATCTCATGTACAGATATGCCTTTTCAAATACGTCTGTCTTTTTGTTACCTTCATGTTTCATTTTGGTGGCCTCCTCAAAATAAGAACTCACACTATTCTTTTGTTTACTGCTGCTGCTACTACTACTATTACTACTACTACCACTATTATTACTCGTGGTCGTTTGTACCTTCACAGGTGGACGGCCACTTCTGATATTATCCGAAGATCGTTTTGAACTGCTATTACTGTTACTAATAGTGCTGCAATCCCCAGTAGAACTACTATTACTGTTAGTATTCAGGGTGCCGGAAGTCGTGGTCGACATCGTAAGTCGAGGATCAGCAATGTTGGCAGCAGATGAGGCTCCGGGGGACGATAATGATGTGGATGATGGTACCACAACTGAAGATGATGACGATGTAGAGGTGGACGATGAGGCAGTTGCTGCTTTTGTCATGTCTTTCAAGGAATCAAATGGAGGTTTTGACAAAGATGAAATGGATGGTGCAGATAGGTTTTCTTTGGCGTTTTTGTCATTTGACACAGAATTGGGATTTGGCATGCTGTTACAGTTCTCGTCAACTGGGGCTGACACAGTAGGGTCTATGTTATTGTCATGGCAAGTTTGTCCATATTTTGTACCTAATGGCTTCAGCTCTTTGGACAATTTATTTCCTTTGTTTGATGCAAACAAATTTTCTGGGGGAAGAAGTGTACTACTTTTATTAGCAGCAATGTCTGATTTCTTGCTTGAATCTGTCTTAACTGGATCCGTTTTGGCCACGGATTTCGATGACGGCACATCAGTTTTCGTCATTTTCAGTCTGTGCTCCTGAGAGTCGGATTCAGCATTCCTCTTAGGAATCCGGAAGTTGAAATCTTTTTCCAATGTTGATGCTGTCGATGTTGTTGATGGTGGCGCCAAGGGTGGTAGCACAGTTTTTGATGATGCCGTCACCATGGAGGTATTGGATGATAAAGTTGAAGATGAACAAGATGGTGGTGTTGTTGCCACTGTGGTGGTGGTTGTTGTTGGAAGTGGTTGTAGTGATGGTGGCATTGTTGCTGTTGGAGTTGTTGTGTTCGTCATAATTTCTGAGGTCAATATCGATTTGGAAGGTGCTGACTTAGGTGTGCCAACAAGAGGTTTGTTTGCGGCAGACGGAGACACGAGGTCAGCGGGTGATTTGGGGGTTTCAGTCTTTACAGAAGTGAGGAGCTTTCCTTTACAGTTCATGGGCACCAACTCCATTAGATTGACATTAATTTTCACCATGATAGGTCGCTTGCGACGAGAATTATTCCCTAAAGTGTTTCCATGTTTTAGTAAACGTTTGGGGCAGATCTTTTTGTCAACAGCTGCCTCTGATGGTGACTGTGAGCAAGGGACAGGTTCTAGCTTGACAGCGTTTAATTTCACGGCGGGTTGGGACGGTTCTGATGACAATTTGAGTTTTTTAAGTAGAGGTAGGGACAGAAAACTGAGATTAATGGAAATGGGTAACGACACTTTGCGCTTGAGACCTTTGTCAATCGATAAAGACGTGGGTGATTCTGACATTGGTGTGGATGTTGGGGTCAAATTTTCCTTCAGAATCTTGGCACTTGGCCAATCTTGAAGGTTTGTTGTTGATGAAGTAGTAGTAGTTGTTGTTGTCGTTGTTGTTGTTGTTGTCATCAATGATGTAGATATTACAGTAGGTGTGATCTTAGTTGACATGTTGCTGACAAGGGCTTCGTTTTTACTTGCTGGGGTGACTTCATCCATTGCAGATGACGAAATGCTGCTTCTCTTCAAGCTGCCACTCTCTTCGGGTAGATCCTCACTGTCACTCAACAATGGAGACTTGTCTGGGGATGCAATAGGCAAAGACTTATCACTTGGATTCTCTTCAGAGTCAGAATTAGCAGAATCTGATGAACTGTTATCAGAGGAGTCCTTATTACTGGGGCTACTATGATTGCTATTGGCCACACTGCTGCAGTTATCAGACTCTGATTTATTCTGTGGATCAGTCACCTTCGGTGGTTTTGTAATAAAAATACTTAGACCCCAGCTCAGGGTTGGACTCTTTTGAATACTACTTGAAGAATCACAATGCTCTCCCTCAGTTGCAGGTTTTGCTGGGTCGGACGGAGGAGAAGGGCTGAGATGAGGTTCTTCTTCTTCTTCCTCATCTGACCCATCTGATTCATCTTCAGTTGATTCCGAGCCACTTGTTGAACAGGACGACACCTGGTCAACCTTCTGTTGTGGCTCTTCTGGCCCCGCACTTCCTTCATCTTCACTCTTCATTTCCTTTTCTTCCTCCTCATTATTATTATTGTCATCATCATCACTATCATCATCATCATCATCCTCCTCACTTTCCTCGTTGTCACTATGTTTTTGAGGAGATTCACGAGAACCTTTGCGAGCAGTTGGTGCGCACAGCTTGGGTGTGCCACAAAAATGTATCGGATCTGTTGGCACGGCAACTTCAGTTGGCACCTCGGAGTTGTGCACATCGGCAGCTGGGTTCTTGTAGACATCCTCCATTTCATAATCACTATCATTCTCTTGGAGAGCAGGAATGTCAAAACCACTGGAATCTTTCCTCATTTTCAAACCAGCTTCACACACAAGTGATGGCGGTTGATTCTGTGAACTTGGACTGGAACCAGATTTAATGCTTTCATTGTCGGAATCACTCATCTGAAGGTCCCGTGACAGATCCTCCTGGGGACTCAATGGTTCAACATTAGAGGAGACAGGTGGTCCATCCACCATAGGGCTCAACATCATTGGCATATGATTCTTCACCTCTTCGGTAATTGCTTCCTTTTCCTGAGAGAGATCAAGTTGCTTCACGTGTAGATTCATATCTTCATCTGACGATGAACTGTTGCATGGTTTCTCATCAGACGGCCGTCGTTCATCGGCATCACTTGCAGAGCCCTCACTGTCACTGACAGCCAAGTCAGAATTAATATTTTTAAGGAAAGGAGGCTGAGCATTTTTTATCTTTTCTGGCGTATAAATGGCTGTGATTGGAGATTTGATGCAAGTCATTTCAGCGATTATTTTGTCAAGCTCATTCTTGTTTTTTTCGTCAGTGAGATCAGCATCATCTGGAGACAGATTATCCACATTACAACCTTGGAAATTTCTAGAAATTTCCAGAGGAGGGAGTCCTGGTCTTGACCTGTTCTTGTAGCGTGGATTCTGATTCAAAGATAAATCAGGCATCGATGCCTTATCGCCCAAGATGTTATCTTTTTCGGGCTTCTTTTTTACTCGAGGTGACACGTAATTTTTCACTGGGGTTTTGATGGCCGTCAGTTTTTCTGGTTGGCTAGTCATTTCACGAACAATGCGATTGACATCATTATCCTCATCGCTAAACAAGTTCTCCGGAAGATGGGGTGAGAGCTTTGAACTCTTGTTTGTATGTTGAGGGGTCAGCTGAGATGGCTTCATTCGAATATTATTCGTTGCATTAAAAATAGATGATGGTGAAATCGTGGGTGAAGAGTGGTGATTCTCATCACAAATGTCAGAGCCCGTGGTAACTGGAATAATGGTTGGAGGCTGTTGATGTTGGAGCTGTGGCGGAAGTTGCTGCTGTTGAGTCTGCTGGGGTTGCAATAGGGGTGGTCCTTGACGATGTGACTGAGAAAGTTGAGGGACAGCCGTTTGGGGTTGCAAATTTGGGGGAGGTAAAGAGGCTGGAGATAAAGACCGCCTCTTTAATGAGGAGTGGACCATGGTTCTCTCACTGCTGCTTGAGTGGGCTTTGCCATCACTGGTGGAGTGCCCTCTGCCATCTCCATGGTGTTTATCACTATATACTTTGAGATCAGAGTAGGTTTTGTTGACATTACTACCGTGATGTTTATCAGATGCACTGCTACTTTGGTGTTTATTGCTGTAGTTCTTCTCACTGCCACTGTTGTGAACAGATTTGTCCGAGTGGTGTAAATCAGCACTTAGAGAAGAAAAGGGACGGCTAAATTTAGTTCCTCCGCCCCCACTACTGGAGCCCAGGCCACTGGCACTGGGGTGGTTGTGTGATGATGAGATTGATGAGGAAGAGGAAGAATGAGATTTGTGGTTGGGATACGAGTGTGTATATTTAATTTTCTGCTGGTATGATAAGGAGGAGGACGAACTGTCCTTCTCGGCACCATATTTATCCGGAAGCTGTCGAGAAGAACCAGACAGCCGAAGGCTTTGTGAACTCCGCCCATGAGAGCCAGTGTCAAGAGAATTACGTACATGGCCACTATTCTGAAACAACTGTGGTTCATCGTGCATTATCTGAGAAAGATCATTGACTGTATGCCGAGTCTCTTGCCCAACACGTCCACTGGGTAAATTATTGTTGTTAGGAGGCCGGTTCACACCGTTGGGTCGAACCCTGTATCTTTGCTGATTATTAGCGTCTCGTGTGTTGGAACGTACGTTCTTGTCCATGTCATACATGTGACCAGAACGCTTTCCGATTTCATCGACAACCTCCTGGTAATTACCCAGAACCTTGTGAATATGGTGCATCATTGGGTTGTCCGAGTTCTGCTGAACTCGTCTAGGTTCATTGAAAAGTGTCGAGTTCATGGTGGGGGGTCGCTGGAGAGATCGCATTGCTTGAGCACGTCTAGCCTTCTGAGCCTCTTCCTTCAGTTGTTCCTTTTGGTTGTGACTGATCATGGTTCAAATCAAAACCAACACTACTCCTGACCTAATATGGCAGATAGTAGCAGTAAAAAATTTGCATATGTATAAAAGAGTGTTGTGTGAGAACGAGTGAGCAAATTAGTGAGCCTGTGTCTATGAAGATTATATGAGTGTGTGTGAGTGTGTGTGTGTAAGTGTTTTGGTGTGAGAAAAGGATAAAAATGGAATTGACTCCTTTTTTTTCACCCTTTTTCTTCTTGTTTTTGTTAAAAGAGCAAACAGTGAAATTCTGTTGGGGTTATCAACAAAGTTCCACAATCCATTGTGAAACTATGACCCAAGAGAAACAGGGGCAAAAATCAATGTAGTTTTACATGATGGAGGACTTTTTTGTTTGTTGCTTTTACTGTTAAATCAGAGGCTTTGAAAAACTATGAAGTAATTTAACAAACAAGGTAGTGATTGCATCAAATGGGGCATCAAAGTGATCAAAGCGAACATAATCCACAATGGGATTATGGTTGCTGAGTAAGTGGTCAAAATCAACCTCGGGCAGTTTCCAAGTTTCTATCTGAAACGAGAAAAAAAAACAAAACAAACAAACCATTAGATTGTTTCCATCAAATGAAATAGAAAGTGTTGGTAGAGATATATGGCATTATACAAGACATATTTATGAATTGGCATAGTACTTGTCATTAATGTTGGGATTATTTACACATGGACATATTATACAAAGGTATATTTTAATACAAATACATTTATTGGAAACAAGAAAACCCCCCAAAATGTATCTCTTGAACGGAATTAATCATTTTGTTGATTTTTGACTCTCAGATAGCCATTCTACAATTGTTAGTTAGCAGAACATGTGGTGAAAATTATTTCCAATCTGTGCTGCTTACAAATGATCAGAGAACAATGATATGAAGGTGGCAATAAAAAGCAGCAGAAATAGACAAAAAAAAAAAAATAATGATCAACAAGGTTTCCTAGAAATTTTAGAAATATTACAACTGGTGTATGTGAATAAATATGGAAGCATATCAGATGTCTGGGGAAAATAAATGAGAACTACATGGTTAGATTTGAATTTCAATAACCAATTGGTCTCCATAAACAAAGACAGGCAGGCTTCCAAAGGATAAGGAAAGCAAGTATGAATCTTGCCAGAAACTTTTTCTTAATTTTCAATCCACACTACTTACTAAATGATTGTAGAAAGACAGCCTGACATTTTCATTAAAAACATCAGAAATAACAAAGAAATGCTAATTATAGTTCAATTTTTTCTTTGGTATCTTACTGGTTACCGTTATATGTAAATGAAGTATCTGTCCTTTTTCTCCTCATATGAAAAAAGCAATCTTAAATTATAATAGTTTTTAGGAGTAGGGCCTAGAAATAAATTAGCCTATTGATCTACTGATGAAATTTCCATGATAAGGAATTTCAGACTGGTGAACATGTACAGAAGAGAATTTCACTAATGGTCAGGAGATTTTGAATTTAAAAAAAGGTTCATCAAGTTTTTGTTTTGTATCACTACTTAATTCATCAGCTAACAAAGGAAAATTATCTTTTTTTTAAACTGAGAAGTTCAATGATTTTAACCCATTATCTTTGAAGGTGGTAAGTGTAATTGTTGTCCATTATCCAAGCCCCGACTCTAAGATGGAACTTAGTTGTCATCGATCACAATAAAAAATAAAAAAATGGAAATTTTATTAAGTGAGCCACAAAACTGCAATGATTGAAGTCTCAGTGTCATTCACAGTTAATGAGTACATATCAGTTTTAATACCCTATTAAACAAATAATGAGAACGCTTTTTCCTTAGCTCTCAACTCTATTTATGAGTCTGAACTTTTAGAATTGCATATTTCAATATAAGGAGTTTATAAACCATATAAGTCTTGGCACAATTAGTAAAGTTAACAGTAACAATTTTTAGAAACCATTACTATAAAGCATTTCAGATTAAGAATTCTACGATTCTTAATATTGGTACAACTTATTTTTGTTTTTTTCCTACCATACAGACTGGGCCATCATTTACAGAAACAGACATGTCAAGCTTGTCCAAGCCTGCCGTCTGATTACTGTATAATTAACAACATAGGACATGAGCGTAAAGAACTTCCAAGCATTGTCATTGAAGAAAGGTAAGTATAAAGAGAAAAAATACAGAAAGTTAAATGTGGGACAGGAAATGAAAAAACAAAAAATGTGCACATAACCTGGTGAAGAACAAAATTAAGAAAAAAAAAAAAAATAAATACAAGTCTTCATTTCAATATGAAAGTTACAATTTGGTAAGGCTAGAAGAGAGCCAAGTAAATCATGAGAGAGAAGAGCACATGAAAGGATATTGTGATTATATGGGTGAAAGAAAAAAAAAAGAAAGAAGACCTAGCTTAGTAAAATGGTTTATAAAATGTAAAGAAAACATGAAGGAATGTTGAATAGGTACTGATGGAATGAGAAAAAGTAAGGGGTATAACCACTAGAGACAGGATGGAAATAACATGGCAAAAGTAGAACAGCTAAGGGTACCCTGCATTGAACACTAGCTGAACGACAGCTAAGGGTACCCTGCATTGAACACTAGCTGAACGACAGCTAAGGGTACCCTGCATTGAACACTAGCTGAACAACAGCTAAGGGTACCCTGCATTGAACACTAGCTGAACGACAGCTAAGGGTACCCCTCATTGAACAGTAACTACTGATTTGAATATCACCTAGGAGGTACCCTTTTTGAAACAACACTAACTACTGATGTGAATGACAGCTAAAGGTAACCTACCTTAAACAACACTAGCTACTGATGCAAACAACAACTGATAATTACTGTTTATAGAATAAAGCAGTATCAGTGAGGCTAAAATGTACATGTCATGGGGATTTCTAAATAGAAAAGAATACATAAAAATATTATCACCAATGGAGATAAATATCCCACAGGGATTTTAAAATTCTATTTTGTATAACTAATATTCCAATAAAAAAAAACTAACCCCTGTACATTAACGATACCTTCATTCTCTGATATAGTAGGTACAGCAGAATTGTGAATTCTATAAGACCATGGACATGGTTCATACTTGAACATGGAGGAGTTCAAGACATTTGTAAACTAGAAACCACTGTTTACTCGATAAAACCTGAACTTTGATTCAGTATAAATAAGTATAGTCTGTTTCTAACAGGTCAAACCAAATAATTGCTATCTAGAAATTAATGAGAGATCATCTGTGTAAGGGACAGCCTGCAAATCTACTCAAACTCTAGATGCCCATTCAGGATGACTGGCACTCATAAATTACAAAATAAATTCAAGAACAAACCCAATACTTTCACACACCCTTAAAATAGCAGGTTGACAAAATTCATTACCATGTTTTCAACAAGTAAAAAAGGTAGCTATTCTGAAATCTTAAGACAATATGAATGTTATAATTTAAGTCTAGTGAAACAAGCCACAGGAAACTTTCAAGTTAAGCCTTTATATGGAGTGGGAACATTCTGAATCCCCAAGTGATATGAAAACAAAAATTAGTCTTATATCATGTTGGTATGACATATTATACATCACTACCACTGTCCCATGGCAGTTATTACATTTGCATATAAGAAGAAAAAAAAATCTAACAACTAGGGACAGAGGTAGCGTTAAAAGAGAAAAAAAAAAATAAAGCCAGACCAAATAAAAAAGAATCATATAAAATGAGAGAAAAAAAGAAGAAAAAAAATCAATATGCCCATTCTGAAAAGGAAAAAAAAAAAACAAATAGAAAAACTAAGCAGATGAGTTTTTTTTTGTTTGTTTTTTTTCCAGTAGTCTTCAGGTGGTCTGGGTAAGAGGAATGCAGAGGCAACACCTTATGACAAATCAGAGAGGGCAGGAGGGTTCAAGTGTTGAGAGAGAATCTGTGTGGTCTATAAGTACCATATACTGGTATGAAGGAAAGAGTGAGAGTGACAGAAGGTGGACTATCAGTGAACAGGTGTTAGGTTGACATTGAGTTGGGAAACAGACGTTTGCCAAAGCTATTTGTTTAGCAATACATTTGCTAAGGTAAACAGAAATAGTGTAAACCTCTTTATTCACTGCTGATGAAGGATACTTGAATTACCCTGATCAGAGTCTACAAGAGTCAATAGGCAACCTGGTTCCTAAACCCCAAGCAAGATCTCACTCGTACCATGGAGCGAAAGTGGAGGTAGATGATGTTTTAAATAAGTGGATAAAGTCTGGGAATCAATAGAGGAACCAAAATGCTGAATGGTTAATACATTAATTTTTCCCTGCAAAGTCAACACGCAATTGATTTTATGTCACTGTATCAAAATATACTGATTGAAAATGTTTGGAAAGCCACAAGAAACATATTTCAGCAATATATAAGTGTAGCACTTTCTCATAAGCAGACTTTGGGGGGGTCGGGGTGGGGGTAACAGAAAGCTATTGAAATGAGTATAAATGAAATGAAATAACATTCTTGAGAATTTTTGTGCAACGAATTGTATAATTGGAAACGACAGAAAAATTGTATTGCTGTTATTTTATTCATAAAATCATACAAAATCTGATCCAACAATTTACACTCCACACGTAGCATTGGTCATCATTAGTATAGCTTTTATGACTATCAGAGTTTGCATTTATTTAGCTCTGCCAACAATGTTGGAAGAGGTATATCTATTCATTCACACCTGATTGTCCCCCAAATACGTTCAAAAGTTCTCAAACAATAAAAGGGTAAACAATGGGGTAAGAAAGAATAGGTGATATAAAGAGCAGATCTGGAGAGGTTTTGTTGAATGAGAGAGGATTCATTTTTTTTATTCATACATTTATGTATTCGATCATATTTGACCACACAACATCTCAAATACATTCAGCAAAAAGGTGGGCCATTGGCTAAGGAAGAGTTGATTAAATTTTGGAATGGATCCAGGAGTATTTTCCTCTAGCATCGTAACTGTATATGAACTTATTTTCATTCAATTTTTAGTGACAACGACAATAGCAGAGGAATGTGCTCTCTGAGTGCCCTTCAGTTCATTTATTGCATCACTTCATTAACCAAACCAACGATATCATCTACCCTAAACCACTTTGTTTTGAGATAAAGTCAGAAGCTGCTGGGCAGTGAGCAAGACAGTCGCTGCTTTTGTACGGGAACAAGAGGAAATGTGTGCCTATATTTCAAGTGTTCAAATCGTTTGGGTGAAAGTAATTAAAAAAAAATATATAAAAAGTATACATAATAAACAAACATTCCTGCAACTAATACTGATTACTTAGAAGCCATTTTCTTCACTAATTCTTTAAATCACTAACTTATATACAAACATATGAGAATTAAGGAAGGAGAAAGAGACCTGAAGGAATGAAAAGTGTGGTATAAAAGGGAGAGAGGAAGAGAGAAAACCAGAGAGAGAGAGAGAGAGAGAGAGAGAGAGAGAGAAAACCAGAGAGAAAACCAGAGAGAGAGAGAGAGAGAAAACCAGAGAGAGAGAGAGAGAAAAAACCAGAGAGAGAGAGAGAGAAAAAACCAGAGAGAGAGAGAGAGAGAGAGAAAACCAGAGAGAGAGAGAGAGAGAGAGAGAGAGAGAGAAAACCAGAGAGAGAAAACCAGAGAGAGAGAGAGAGAGAGAGAGAGAGAGAGAGAGAGAGAGAGAGAGAGAGAAAACCAGAGAGAGAGAGAAAGAGAGAGAAAACAGAGAGAGAAAACAGAGAGAGAGAGAGAGAGAGAGAGAGAGAGAGAAAACAGAGAGAGAGAGAGAGAGAGAGAGAGAGAGAGAGAGAGAGAGAGAGAGAGAGAGAGAGAGAGAGAGAACCAGAAATGGTCCAATAATAACTGTTGCTGTTTTTGTCATCGTCTCTGCATTCTTCCATCTATTTTTGACCTACTTTCTAGTGACATCGGAAGTCAAGGTCACGTACCTTGCTTGAATAAGAGTAGTGTGGAGTGAGTAGTGAGTAGAAAAGAGAATATGCTGGGCAGCGACCGAGAGAAATGTGAAACAGTTACATTTTGACGGGGGTGGTGACATGAAAGAGATAGAAGGAAATTGGTGCACCCTTCTACATATGTACATGGCAGGGCAGAGAGACAGGCGTGCACACTAAAAGTGCACTGATCATACACACGAGGTACGTTTGGAGAGCGAGACACTGCTACACAAGTGAACTCAGAAAGTCTTGAGCACCAAAACAAACTATAGAGATTAGTCCTGCAGATATCCCAGTAGGGCAAGTTTTATACACAAATTAGGGAGAAAAATAGGAAGGAATGTTGGATATGTTAAGAAAGGAAATGAGCAGAGAGAGAAGTAATGAAACAACCTTAAAGAAATAGATACGCAGAATTTGTAGCCAAACAGTCCAATAGAGATAGACGTATGTACATTACAATCTGATTAAACACTCAAAACGTTTAGGCAAAATATATTTACTTTTTTTTTATGTACCTTATATCACCTTATATTCCCTCAAAAAATGCTAGTGCGTATTATTCACGGAAACAATTACATACACGGGATAATGCATTTTTCATTCAAAATTGAAGCTCAATCAGGGGTAGGGTGCAGATCATCTATGGTGGCAGATTATATAAAGTGATATAATCATATATTTCACTTTTCAAACTTAAAACAAAGAATTAGGAAGACCACTGTAGCACAATGATTGACAAGAGGATAGTTTTGTAGATCAATTTGGTGTTATAGTGAGTTTGATCTCCATTGGGAGCCCACTATTGTGACCTATGCTGGACTAAGGTAAGCCTCATAAATAACAAAGCACTTCACCATAGAACAATGGTCAGCTGACTAGCCTCTTCCCATTAATACTGTACAGAGTTTGATTTTAACTAAGTGCTTGACACTTGTGGTTTTATGTACAACTAAGCTAAACTTAGTAAGTACCTGATTTTCACATCCACATTTCTCCATCACAGATTTGCACCATTAAAAAAAAGGTGCATGTACATACAAGTATAAGAGGAGACGAGACAACATCTAATTTTTTGAAATATTTTTGGGAAAAAAATGGATGATGAATATTTAAAATCTAATGACTCAATAAATGTAATCTTAGTGTATTGATTTATAATTTACTCCAAGAAATTAGAACTGATTGGAAGTGCTCCAAGACCAAGAAATAAAACTGAAGTGTTTTCACATTCATCAAGTGCTCATTATGTGAAATGGAGATCAGAAACCATAGGGTAACCTTGAAAAGATAAAAACAGTTTTGCCACTTGCAGATTCAAAAGGTGCTAAGGGCACTAGTAGATAATAAGAGGAGAAAGAGAAAAATATGAAATCAAGTCAACATGCATAAGAATAAAAAAAATACAAAACAAAAACATGATAGTTTGAAGAAAAAAAAACTTGGGATATAAGTGCAACCTCCACCCTGCCAAAAACCATGTGTAGTACAAGTTTCAATCTCTGCCCCAAATAAGTGCTTAGGCTATGAAGTAATGGAAGTAGACAAGGAAAAGAAAAGAAATAAGTAAATGGTACAACATATGGAAAAAGAATATCTAGGTGACTGTTTAAATACTGCATGTGACTGCAATGTGCATCAAAGTGCAAGGTTTATGAGAGCAAGCTATGGCAGATTAGGTGGTGTACATATATTTTGTGGCAGTGGAGAAAGTTGAAGAGAAAAACAACATTGAACTAGCAGTGTTTAATATCATTCCCTTTCATGAAACTCTGTTTATGTTCACTTTGCACTAGAGCCTAAATAAATGTCTACAAAAATTAGAGGTAGTAGTTTGGCCTAACGATTACCAGCACAGAGATCAGAATTGCTGAACTGGGTTCAAATTCCAGTTGAGATAGTTTGTCTTCAATTGGAACTAATACCCTTGGGAGAGAATATCCAGGTTTCCCAACATAGGGATCATTCCCACTGCCGGTACCATGTGCCTCAGTACTTTTATGTTAGTCGGTAGGTGTTTACAATGGGCACACAATTTCACCAGAGATATGTAAAATATGGCAAAAATCAGCATACTATCTGATTTTAACAAAATTTTCAAAAGAACAATTTCTCATCCCAAACATTGGAAAAAATTTCTTCACATACGATTTCTTCTATATTGATTTATTTTATCTATACATAGCTATTTTCATTGATTTTTACACATTCACCAGATAAATCCTGAGATATTAACTATGTTTAATCCCCCCCTTTTTTTTCAGAAAAGCACGCAGGAGTTGCTTAAACTGGGAGTCTTTAGGAATTAAAAATCAATAAAATCAAGTAAAATGTATTTCTTCTCGGCAAATTATTTTTGTATGATTTGATTCATTTTGATTTAGACTTTTGATCAGGGAATTTTTTTTTTTTTACTTCATATTAAAAAAATAAAAGCAAAAAGATTTTATCATTTTTATTGATTACCCTAAGCTCAAGCAGTTCCTGAGCACTTGAGAAAAATAAATAAATAAAAAAGGTACACATTATTAAGATCAGTGTATAATTAAAATGATATAAATCATCAAAATGATACAAGGTGAAGTAGGAATCATATGAAAAAAAAAAAATCATTTTCTGATATTTAGAATGATATACTGATTTTTTAAAATTTCTCAGAGGTTGATTTACCAGTGAAATGGTGTTTGTTTTGTACTTATCTATTACTCGGTGAGTAAATGGGTACTGCCAAGTTGACTCCCGTTGCCTTGAGAAATGTCATGAAACACTCAGCATTGTAGACTTACAATCTACTAGGTCACAGCTAATTTGATTTGTGATCGAAAATGCGAAGTAATAAAGTTTATACAGACAAGCAATTCTACAAGAAATACTTTATCAGATCGTCCACCATGAACTCGTCAGGGCATGACGGAAACACGGTATGCGAATAGCCAAACTGACGTTGCTAATATAATGGTTAATAATTAAAGAACGAAATTCATTAATTTCTGATGAATACGTTGTTTAATGATACTTTTCAATAAAAAAAAAATTAAAGAAACTTTTCAAAGTCTTTATATGCTGATTGAACGCCGTCATAGGTTTACGCATGTCAAACAAAGATTACCGGACTTTTAATACGTACATTGTAAATGTTTATGTAAATTGAAACATTTTCTGTATTCGTGAAAAAAACGTATAGACCACTGGGTGCCGTTCCGGTAATCTTTGCTTCACATAAACCTACACCTGTGCCGGTGTTTGACTCCAAGAAGTAAGAAAAATATGTAATCAAGAAGTATAATTAAACAACATAATCATTCGAAATTAACGCAATAATAAAATTAAACGCATGTACTGTGTTCTTCAGATCAACCACAAAATCGTACCAAACCAAGGTTGATTCTTTTAATATAGTGTTAAACGTTAATGATGTGAGATAATATAATTCATTTCTGCCGAATATGTATGCGGTTTAATTATACTTTTCGATTAAAAATATTTCTAGAGCATTTGTTTATGTAACATGTAAAAGAAACTTATAAATCTTTTACGAAGATCCACTCAAACGAATCGTAAGCGTTGTATATGTACATTTAACATTTTCTCAGATCGTCAAAAAAACAAAAGTCACAAATAGTTAATTAAATTAAACATGATTCCAATCTATTCATGTTATCAATTTATATTTCATATCATATCACCTCGTCCGTTAAACTTGTGAATAATCAATTGCAATAAACCAAACATTCAACAGAAATAATGCAAAATTACTTCAGTAGAAACCTTTCCCTACAAGGAAATCTATCAATTTTAATGAAAGTGTGAAAATGGGAGAAGTTAATTTCATTACCCACTTATCAAATCTTTTTTTTTTTAATTGATAAAAAAAAATGATAACGTTCCCTGAATTAATTCGCTCATTGCAACAATATATTACTTTAGTGCTAAATAAACTTACCGGTGGAAAGTTGATCGCTGGTAAACTGATTCGAAGATGGCTTCAATGCTGCAACGATCTTGTCGCTGTCGCCCATAAGAGAGAAATGACAAGATCGTACGCTCGATGCCAAATGTGAACTTCCCGCCGGAAGACACATTTCAGCCAATCATGAAGGGTCGCACAACGCATAGGACAAGCACGCCCATCCGACAATTTAATTTGATTTCTAATTCCACCTTGTATTTCAAGATTTAAAAAAATTATATTAGCTTTAATTATTGAAAGTAATAAAATAAAGTTCTCCCAAGTGATGTTTCTCGCGTAAAATATTAAATGCTATATTAAAACGTTTCAAACAGTAACAAGTTTAAAAGAAAATGGTTTTCAAATGCCTTTAAAAAAAGTTAAAACCATCAAGTCAGAACAAGGAAAAAAAATTATCGATTCAATCGCATAATTAGGTGTCATATAAATTTAGTCAATTTTAGATTTTAAAAAGATGTTCGAGAAAACATTGATAATATATCTCGGAATTTTTTAATAGATGATACCTGACGAAGGCCGTAGAGTGCAAAGGCCGAAATGTTGTATGGGGAAAAAACCAAGATGAGGATGGTCCGAATATCAATAGAAATAACATTGATAATGTATAATTAAAAAGTATGTAACCGATAAAGGTATGAGAGAGATGTACATTGTTGGAGATCTTTTCATTTTCAAATCTAACACATCACTTAGCACATTCGACAATGAATGCAACAGGAAATTTTTAGAAAGAATTAATGAAAAGATTGTTCAGAAATACTGAGAAAAAAAACTTAAACAAATGTAAGCGTAGGTGTAAACAACAGAGAGAGAGAGAGAGAGAGAGAGAGAGAGAGAGAGAGAGAGCGGGAGAGAGAGAGAGAGCGGGAGAGAGAGAGCGAGAGAGAGAGAGAGAGAGCGGGAGAGAGAGAGCGAGAGAGAGAGAGAGCGGGAGAGAGAGAGAGAGAGCGAGAGCGAGAGAGCGAGAGAGAGAGAGAGCGAGAGCGAGAGAGAGCGAGAGAGAGCGAGAGAGATGATAAGTGTACAAGATTACAAATTCACTCAGGGTTGCCACACGTTGGGCGGCATCCAGAAGTCTTCGGGAACGTCGTATTTTTGTAAAGTCATTCATGTTTTGTAAACGAATGGTCACCATTTTAAAAATAAACTTGTCATCTTATATTAAAGATAAGTTAATAGCTCATCATACATATATATATATATATATATATATATATATATACACACACACACCCACACACGAAAAAAACAGCAACCCAGAAGTAAAGAATTAGACAAAATGCCGATTTACTTCAGCGACATCGTCCTTTATAAGTTGTGGGTGTGTGGTCACACCTCTTGCAATCAGTGTGCAAAGAATAATTATGATCGCACAAATATCAGTTACCTAAAATGATGGGGTAAAAAAAATTCTTTCCCACAATTTCGATAAGAATACTCATTTCCAACAACTTTAGTTATACTAATTTGAGAATTGATAGTTGTTCTTTTCTTCAATTCATCGACATGACATCACATAAAAGTAAGAAATGGGCATTAGCTTTTTTCATATCTTAAAGAAGTAGGTAAAAATATAGAATAAAATCTGCTACCTCGTACAATGCGATCAAATTTATTATATAATAAAACATGCCAATTCAGTTTTATCAGCTACAAGAGTCATCAATTTTAGAACCTTCACTAGTTTCCCTTATGAAAGTTACCTTTTCTCAAAAACAAAAAGATTCCGAAGAAATAAAGAACGGATTCAATCAAAGCGGTTCACACTGCATGGGGAAAAGTATTTTATCATGATTTCGCGCAAATCGTAAGCGGTGTGTATATAAATTTTGAAAAAAATCGAAAAACATTCCTTACTAATACAATGGTTAAAAGTTAAAAAACGAAATTCGTTGATTTCTGATGGACATGTTCAATTATACTTTTCAACAAAGAAATACTTTTTAGAAGCTTTGTTGTTGCTGCATGAGAAAAATAGTTTTTCAAATATTTTTTTTTCGCACGTTCGCTCGAAAGAAAAATCAGCGATGCTCATGTACATTTCTCCTTAATCGTTAAACCATAAAGTCACAAGTATTACTTAAAAAAAAAACGAACTAAATTAAACACTACTGATCAATTAATTCAGAGCTAAATAAACTTACCAGGCAGAAGTTGATGATCTCTGGTACCGTGAATCAGTTGGCTCAAATGTTACAACGAACTTGTCGCTTGGGCGCATGGGAGAAAAATGTCAAGATCGTACGCTACACGCAGAAAAGAACTTCCGTTACTACCGGAAGACAGATTTCAGCCAAGCATGATGGTTGCATGGCGCAGAGGCGCTGCTGAGGGAGGGGGACTTTGAATCGCCCCAGTTTAATAATAGTGTTATGATTATCAGTTATGATTATTAGTTCATCTATTGCATTTCTACCAACATTATACACCAGATCTCATTAAATGCTATAGGTGGCTCTCCGAAACTCCGAACATGCAGCTACGCTCCTGGCCGGGTTTTCCTCGAATATGTGCTCCATGGAATTTTATCTTGTATTTGAGCAATGACTGATAGTAAAAGCATTTTGATAAGTCTAGCAGACTTATATAACCTTAATCCTACTCTGACACCCACCTAAATAACTAAAGTATATCCTTCGTAGTTGAACTTATCAAAAAAGTTTTAAATGGACTATTTTTCTGCTTTCATTTGTTCCGTAATTGTATTGAAATGTGCGTGCGTTCTAATGTTACCCCCCAGCTTTAAATGGTGGATAGTTTACACAGCTTCAATATATTGGGTATACGTGGTGACCTATTTTACCTAGTTTCGATGTATAATTACCCTAACAATTATTTCATTTGTGATTTATACGAATGTTGTCCGATGGGAAAAAAGTTCAGTTTGAAATCGGTTATAAAGAATTATTCTGTAGAACTTACAATACTTTCTGCTCAGTTTCATAAGAAAAAGATTTTCTTAGTCTCCCTCAAGATGAGAATAATCGATTTTAAGATCAGAGAATGTCAGTCATTTAATGAAAAATCTATTTACAAACAAATGAATGTATAGCATTGGTTTTCAAATGCTAATTGATTGTGATGTCATAATCAAATTTATTGAAGTAATGTATATTGTCGAAATTTCATATTAACCATGGAGATATTTGAAAAAGATATTTTAAATTTTTTAAAAAGATATTTACATCTATAGTAGATAAAAAAATGATGCTTCAGCCCCGTCAACATGCCTGACCGAGTAGTCATCTGATGGAGATTTCTTGGTGGCATAGCTGTCAAGGCATTTGTGACCGCCCAGTTTCAAAATGACCGCCGCTCTAGCGCTAAGTGGAAGGCACTGATGGCGGATATAGTCAAAGCAGACGAAACCAACCCTAAAAATAGTAACCCTACAAAACACCGATCTTTCAGCTGGAGCGACGTACATTTTGCAACGGGGAAGTGGCAATTGCCACTGTTTTTCTTTCTTTTTTTCAACATGTGTATGAAATTATCATAGATTATAATCATACTAGTTGGTACTCGTGAGGGGGAAAAAAAAAATCACGGATATACTTGAATTTCTATGAAACAATTTTTCTAAGAAAAAAAAAATGAATTTGTTACAATTGGAAAGACTAGTTTCAAATGATAGGTAGAAGGTATTTTTATCAACAAAATTTCTACTATACAGCAGAAGAGTCCGGTGCTTTGAAGAAAAAAAAAAACAAAAAGGTCACACTTCATTATAAGAGTAGAAAATTTTTTTTAATGACATTTTTCAGGTAATTAGAATAAACAAATGAAAACATCAGATTTGTGATTGCCTTTTTTTTTCCATAGGGATGATGCCCCATGTCAAAGCCATAATATAGCAGTTTGGTATCTGACCATCAATAGTGCACGATCCAATGAAGACCAAACCCACTAACTACAATGAGCAAGATTAGCTATATGATGTGTGTTTTGAACTCTTTTTTTTTCTTACTTTTTTTTTTTTTATAAACATGATTTATTGACTTGGTGTAGACTGGTCCAGACCAGCAATAGTGGTATACCCAATGAGGATCGAACCCACAAATAGAGGCCAGCAAGATTAACTAGTTGATCAATGCCATACAGCAGGTGTCCCTATCAGTTTTTCTCTCTATATAATATACTTGTGAAAAAGAAAATTTCTTTACAGGAAAGAGTGCAAAGTTTAAACTGGTGGGTAGGAGGTATTTTTATAAGCAGAATTGTTACTCCAGATGGAAAAACCAAGCATTACAGATAGTGAACCAAGAAAATCACACTTCATTATTAGAGTAGATAGTATTAACATACACATGTATAGAGGGAGAACAGAGAGATAGAGAATCAAAATTTCATTTCCAACCATCACTTGATATTAATCAGAATGTTTTGTAAAATTGCTGCTATGGCATTTTGTTCAGGACTTGGAAAATACATTCTACAAAGCCAAAAATGTTATACATTCCAGTTTTAAAAGGGGGCAATTTCAAGAAACAGGAGTAAGAAGAGCAAGTAATCTTTTGGGGTCAATTGATTCTTATATTTGTAGAATATTGCAGTATAAAAATATTCTGCAAGTATAAAAAATTGTATAAAAATTGTATAAAAATTGTGAAAGGCTATTTTGGGCTTGACAAAAAAAAAAAAGAAAAAAAAAGTGGAACTCTTATGACATCATTAGCAGTTGGTAAAAAAAAATTCATCAGATTAGATGTTCTTCTAATGACATCACTCTTTATTTCTTCCTATTTCCATTGTTTAACATAACTGGGAACAAGAGATATGAGGACACATCTAAAAAAAATCTTGAATACAAAAGTTGTCTTTAACAAAAAATTTCATAATTTATTTGCTTATGAATAACATATACTGTATTTGATAATACATAAGACACCCCCACCCCAATTCAGCAGGAAATATTTAATAAAAAACAACATTCCCCTGAACATCTATTTATCACACAGTTTTTTCAAAACTCAAGTTTTAGCGAAGGGATGAACCACCAAGATTACACTCACTTTTTGAGACATCATTACCATCAAATGTTGTGTCAAAAACCACGCACTCAGTAGTGTGTAAAGCTCATCAGGACCCGATTGTCAATCATAAATGGTTATTCCAAACTTTTCTGCAAATGCTGAAACTTTCAACTTTTTTTATTCATTTTCCTTTCAAGTATCAGGTAACTTCTCAAACTTGAGCCATCAATTAGTACCAACCACATTCACATCATGAGTTTTCAACTCAATTATTTTCACAACTCATACTAGTGCCTTCTTCTCGCGAGTATTAATGTGCAGAGTTCAAAATAACAGGCAGGCAGATTAAAGGCAGAAGTAACAAATTCTGTTTGGAATACATTTAAAAAATAGTGACTTATAGAAACAGGCAAGAAGTAAATAGACACTCTTAGTTTTACGTTGTGAATAAACCTCGTTTGAAGCTTCAGAAGTAGCATAAGAATTTCGAATTAGCCAAAGAACATGAAAAAAATGATCAACTTGCTTATAATGGACAAGCAGCTAAGAGGAAGCGCCTTTTAACCATAACTAATATAAAGATGAGGAATGAGTGGGCAATCAAGACGAGCAATGAGCCGTTAGCTTTTTGGCATAAGTTTCTTCTGACGAATCAAGATTTGCCCAATTTTTAGATACTGCATCAAATGACTTCCTTAGCCAAGTCATACCCCGACATGAATCCCATGGAATATGTGTGGGCAACATTAGATTAAAACTTGTGTAAGGAGTCTAAAAATAGCTAGAATCATGTTCAGATTTTCTGAATCTTTTGCGCCAAGAATGGTCTAAAATACCTCAGACTGCAATTTCAGAACTTATCAATTCTATGCCAAGACAAGTTGTTGCTCTTTAAACAGTTAAAGGAAAGTGAAAACTTCACTTAGTACTGTAAATGTTCAAATCAAATTGAGGCAAAACTGTAAGTGTCTATTCCACTTCTTGTATGTGCCTGGACAGTTATTCCTACTTGTCAACTCCAACAGTCAATTGATAACTCTTCTTACCTTGCGCATCCTTATATCAGTCACACTGTAAATAAAGAGAAAAAAAAGATTACATTAATTGTCATGAATATTTAGAAATAATCAAACATAGAAACAATTGGAAAGTTAAAAATTATTTGGGATAAATTATTTGAGATTTTGGGGTAATAAAACATTTTCAACATAAAAGATTTTTCACAACATTCTTCAGCATTTCTATCAGAATTGCATAGATAAATAGATCAAATATTAAAATAGTCTATAATTTCTGAGATGAAGCATTGTCAACTATTATCACTTGTTCAGTCACCTTCCTTTCATCTCAATTTCAGTTGCTTTTCATCACAACTCTCAGACTGTTGGAATGCTATTTTGTACACAGTAGAGCGAATGTAAAAATACACACATAATAAAAACCAATATGAAAAAAAAGTTTATGAGTCAACTGAAAGTTCATGGTATAATCAATACTATTCTCTCTTTATAAAGGATTTGACAGTTGGAGCAATCAATCACTCGCTAATGTCACAATATTTACTTTAATTAATATGGATTTTTAATTTTAATTATGGTCAATGTAACATGGTTTCCATATCAAAAAATATATCAACTAAGAATGCTATAACAATGTGACATATCTAATTGGCATTTGTTTATACTATTGAATATATCAAAAACTGATTTATAAAAGCAACTATTTTCATAAGGTTTACACACAGCAGTTACAACCAGAGAAAAATGCTTTAGTAAGAATTTGCAAAATGCCATACCTACTAAACAAATTGAATTTCCAAGAGTGATTCATGTATTATTATCTTGAAGCATCTACTTGAATGGTAATTTGGGGCTCAGAGGCAATAAATTGAACAAGATCACCCAAAATTTCAAATGAAGTTGAAGGCAGTTTTGACCTTATAACTCATCTTAGGGGGAACATGTTGACTCTCAAAAAGTAGGTTGTCTCGGGTCAACAACACTAAACTTCGAAACCAAACTTGTGGATTTAGTGTACGAAAATTAAATATCCTGATTTAACGAGATGAGAATTTATTATAAACCTAGGCTTTCATCATTTCCATGAAATTCTCTATACTGTTTAATTTATTAAAATTCTCTATTCTGTACCTAAACATTGAACAATGACCACCTTTCAATTAAACCTTTTGCTTCTATACTGACTCCTTTCAAATGTACTGATCAAACATTCTTCATAGGTATCATAATACATTAGTAGTTGAATAATCACAGCAAGATTCTTAGCACTTAGTAGAAAATGACTGGTAACAATAGTAGTAATGAGAGCACTATATGATGAATACAGTCATATGCACACTTGAACGATCAAAGAACTGAACCAAGACAATGTGCGTAAAGAAAGAATTGAGAATAAAAAGTTTTCACACGTCACAATTCTATTAGGGAGGGGCAGGTGGCTCAACAGTTAGCCGCACCAAAAACAGAACCGATGAACCTAGTTCAAATAGTTCAAACCCCAGGCAAGGAAAAAGTATGAATATATCTCTTGATAGCAGGAGAGACTAGGCTCTTCAACTTTAGTTGGCAACCAGTCTAGGAGACCGACAACCGATTCCAAAACCAGGGAAGACGACCCTCTTCTCCAGTGCCACAAGGGGTGTCCAATGGACAGAGTACGGAACATGTTCCTGAAATGAACAGTTGATGAGGCTCTGGTAAAGCTTTGATGGGATAAGCAAGCTGGAAGTGGATTATGATGAATTGCTCAAGTAAAATAAAGAATGAAAACAGACGGATGATATAATGCAAATGCTGTCTCTAGCTTCCTCACAATACCTCTAGTACTAGTGAAAGACTGAAAAGAAAAAAAAACAAAAAAACAGACAAATCTATAAGACCAATGAAATAGGACTACCACAATAACATAACATAGAATTAAAATCCACTTCCGCAGCATTCAGTGTTAGATGATCAACTTCATTTGTAGCAAGTTGGAAATCTTAACATTAATAATTCATTTGATTAATCATTTGTCCATCAGAATAGAAAATGCAGAAAAAAAATGATTCAACAACTGTACAAGCCGAGAGAAATGGGTAATGGGTATTTGTTGACAAAGTCCATATATGAGACAGGTACACTTATAGAGAACGTGTGAGTGATAAAGCTCACACTCAATGAGGCTTGGGAAACTAGATCACAAACCACCACAAGTGTTCATCTATCATAAATATAAGGGTTTCCCCTAGTAATCAAAAAGTAGAGCATTCCTATGAAGACCTTTTGTAAGCTGAAATGGCATTAATTTATATCACGAAAATTTTGGAGCGTTCCCAGACATGAAAAAATGTTAATGATGGTATGTTTGGTTGAGTCATCTGAGATTGGGATGTGTGCAGGTGTTATGGCTTGCTGCAAAACTAACGCTGAATACTTCCTCTTTTCATAGAAGAGGAAAAGTGACATAAAGCAAACTTTCACAAAGCAGGAGATACCTATATCATTCACTGAAAAGATAAATCAGCTCATACGACTCCTGGATGTTACCATGAATAATACTTGGGAGAAAATGGCTGTTCTTTTATGCTTAGAGGATTAGGTTTTTCTATTTTTGCTAAAGTCAAATGATTTTTACATTTTCTTCTTCAAGAACAATGACAAAATGAAGTAGAAAGCAGATTCAAAAGATAAGATTAGTAATAAAGAAAGATTAATATATGCAGTGTTAGTTTTTCTGTTTACAGTAGTCTCTTAAGCTATGAAAAAATAACAGATCTCTTATAACATTTCAGAATTTAACCTCATTTGACATAATACATACTCTACAGGTACAGAATGAGTATTCAACCAAATTCAGATGTCAAGAGTAGAACATTTGTTTGTAAAAATGCCAGTGATAACTGTTTTTTTTTGGTTTCTTCAATAGCAAACAAATATTTGGCAGCGAAGGTTGAGAAAAAGAAAATACTTGATAAGCCAAATAAATACACAAGAAAAATTAGAATTTTTTTTTTCTCCTAAAAGAATGAGCTAAGAAGTCTTTTAGTAAAAAATACTTTTGATTTCTTTATTTGTGTTATTGATACATGAAGGGGCGATTGGAAAGTTCCCAAACTAGATGAAAACAAAAGAATAAAAAATTGAAATTTCTAAAATGAATATGCAAAAAGATACAACACAGTCCCATTAGTAACCTCAGAAACTTTGGTAGCCATAGTTTAAGCCATCCTTGAGTTATGCGATGACAGACTGACAAAAGACACTTGGTGAGTTAATTAATAATCTTGAACCAACACTAAACTGGTGTGCAACATTTAAAATCCTGTGTTCAGCCCGAAGAATGTTCGGCAAAAGCCTGACTATGTATTTTGAAGGCCTTGGTGACAGATTTGCGGAGCTTACGGAAAATTTGGTGCAGATAACATCACAAAAACTTGCTTAATACGAAAACATGGAGTAGATAGTCCGCCAATAGGCTTCATGCCGACACAGTAGGCTGGATAACAATGAAGGTCATCTGTGCACACTTTTCTGATACCATCACAGCATATAGAGTCCAGGAACGTTTTGTGAGAGCCTCATATTAGAACAAAAAGAACCTTTACTCTGAAGTGAATTATATCAGCAGCAAGAAATGTGATTTGTGTCTATTCGAGCCAAAATTTAATTAACTTTAAGAAATGGCAACTATCAGATCATCACATAAGTATGTCTGAAATTAGGGTCAGAAAAAAAAAAGTTTAATCAGAATTTATATATTATCATTGATTTCATCATTATGAATAAGCCCCTTCCAACAATTTTAAAGCTTCAAAATACCGTTTTTGTAAAAGTCTTGGTTTGGAGGAGAAGAATGTAGATCTGTTTCAATCTCCTCGTATGTTATAAGAACTAGTCTACCTAGATGGTTGTGTAAAGTCCACGATAAGTGGCAATGAAATGGAGAAGGAGGATGTGGAACTTTGGCCAGTCAAGGCCTCCAATCTTTTCAGATGGGAACATTGCTATGTAGGAGGCAGGGGATGCATCATCATGATGGAACATCACAACTTTGTGAATATCAGACTGAGCCTCTTTTCCTTCAAAGCAATATTGAAAAGATTTAATTGCTGACAAGACGTCTGCTGTAACCATAACATAGGCTGGTAGAAACTCAAGTAGAACGTAACGACACAATCCCACCAGACACTTACCAAAACTCTCCTAGATGGAGGTCCATTTTGGGTTGTGCATTAGCCTTTTCGTCTCCATTAAGCTATTGTCTGCATTGCTTTATATATGTGAAACATCCATTTTTTACCACCAGTCATTAATCTGTCGGAAAGGGTGAGATACACTTATGTCCACTCTTACTTCATGGTTTGCTTCTCTCAAATCATACAGTACCAACTTTTCTTAGTTGAGACACTTCATGTTTACCGATAAGGGTTGAACGTTGAACAGTTTGATTTCAGTTTTGGAGTAAATTCTTCAACTGTAATCGCAATATTTCTATATAGTTCAGACAAGAGCAGGTCATCTTTAAACCCAACAGGATGACCCGTTGGTAGCACAGCTCTTAAGCTAAAGCCATCTTTTACAAACCTTTCAAAAGATTTGCGGCAATTTTCTGTAAAAAGAATCGATGTCATAAACACTATGAATATTCCAGTTACGTCGACAGCATTATTACCTTTTCTAAAGTCATAAAGCACTACATGCCTTATGTGCTCCCTAGACACATTCATCTTTAGGAGGGTTAAGTTGGTAACTGAGTATGTTGAATCATGTAGTGACAAGGTAATGTGCTTGTTTAAAACTGAATGGATACACACTAGCATGCATTGTTATCATTTAGCCATTTTAAATAACAAAGAAATCATTCAATCTATCATTATCAGATTTCAGACAATACTTATGAGATGATCTGCTATATCACCATCAGTTTGTTAATCACATAGATATGGCTTTATCTTCTGATGATAACCAATAAATTCCAAACAAGCAGACCAATAGTATTCTTACATACAAAAATTTTCCTAAAAGACCCTTAGAAAACATGTTGGAAGATGATTAGCCCAGCGAGAGAGAGATTAATGTGATGACTCAAGTCAATAATTATCCTTCCCATGATTGCCAGTTTCCTATCAAAAGTATCAGCATCTCAGACAAAAACTGAAAGTAGTTCTACAGTGATGAGAAGGATTCGTCAGCTCATCAAAACTTAAGCAACAAGAATTATTTCATCAAAAATGAAAATCATTAATAAAAGGTCTGGTTAGTCAATCAAAAGAAAGCGTCATATGACTAATGTTTTGGGGCTGCATGTAAGTGATGAACAATAAAATAAATTCGGAAAAAGGGGGAGATAAATGAATAATTACTTCTACCAAGTGGTGATCAATAAAAAAGTCCAAATTTTCAAGAGTGAACACTGCTGAACACAAACTAGGGGAACAATTAAGCATGAACTTATATTGTGAATTAAACCTTCCATTAAAAACTTTAGAGTGGGGTGGTGGTGGCTAGACCCCTCCCCACCCCCCAAAACAATTTTTTTCTAAATATATTTTTCGTGAGCCAGAATCACTTGATTTTCTTTAGGTCCATTGTTTCAGCCTGTGCATGTGACATATACATACATAGCCAGACAGAATCACTTAGAAACTGAAGAAACCTACATTGACAGTATCTAAGTATGATTATAAAAACAAATCATTGCTATGGTCATATTCATTGGGAAAAAAAACAAAACAAAAAAACTATGACACAAGGGCACATTCCTGAGCACTCGGTGAGGTTCAAAGTCCCAAACAATGGCTCTGGAGAATGTTAACCTGAATTAAGGAGGGTGCTCCTTTCTTGGCCCAAGTATTCTGACATATTTGGTAGATGGTGATTTATTTTATTACATATAAGACTCCTTGTGTTACCCTCTATGAACTAGCAAATGAGAAAATATTTTCATTCATTCACACAAAGGAAAAGTCAAATAATGAAAAAAATTATGCAAGTAGTTGACAGAAAATTTGAGATCAAACTTTTCTTTTTTTTAAAATGGTGGCAGCAGAATATCTTGAAACAACAGTACACAAGCCTGGCCACTGCACGGTCAAACTCCACTAAATTCTATTCCATCTGAAGATGATTACTGTGACTTTTTTTTTTTCAATTGTGTATATAATGAATAAATTTGTGGGTATGTAAAACCAGTCATTTTAGCTTGGTCAGTGATCACAGCAGGGATGTACAATTTGATGTATCTGTTTGGTTTGCGATGAGATAGACAAATGATGAAGAGTTACTTCCTTACTTGAGTTTGACAAAACTTACTCTGCACATGGACATAAAATTGTCAAGAACGGGCGTAACACTATCATGAAGTATGCCTAAACTCAATCATATTTCACTTCTTTATTTTATTTATGCTTTTTTTGGTTATCAAATAAGTCACTTAATGTCCTGTTAGTGACAGTGCTTGAATAAATTTTTTGTTAACATGTTCGTATGTATTATATGATAATTATGCTCAATTCTCTTAAATTAGAGGGATACATTTAACCTGCATTCATAGAGTATAGGTTTTAGTTTACCCAAAACGAGCACATGACTGCATACCTTTACTCTTTATTTTTTCATCTTGGTTTTTCTTATGAAGAATACAAGAGTTTGAAATCATCATAAAAACCTTTTGGTTCAGAGTTACACTTATTACAGATTTGAATTCTTCCATAATTTTGCAAAGAATGACACTTAATCTCATCTAACATAACAATAATAGACAGGTAAGTAACGATCATATTTAAATTAGATATCAAATAGAAATAAACCAATGAAGTGTTATGATTCAAATAAACCAGGACAATTGTACATATGATAAAAACAAAGAATCAAAATTGAACAATGACCTACAAAGAAACACTTTTACATCATATACTGGCTTATAAAGGTGGAAATGAAAGGACAAAAGCATATATAGAAAAAAAAAATTTCTATCATCCGAGTGTTACACTGCATCCAATGTGTTAATATCGATAGAAGATCAAGTCCTAAAGGCTTTGTGCATACAACCAAGGGGCTGGGATGAGTTGTTATAAAGCCCCGATTCCCCCCAAAAAGCTTGCTTCCAATGGACTGGTAAAACAAGTACATAAATATAAGGAAATACTAACTTTAGATCAGTATGTTGATAAAATGCCTTAATTCATCTACACATGAGATCTTCAAAAATGCAATGATCATTTCTAGGGCTTGTCAGTAAACCCAATAAATTTACTACTTGTATTGGACTAGTTAAAGAGTGAATTAGGAAAATAATAAAGATGTAAATACAATGAAGTAGGAAAAAAAAGCACATTGTAAATCATGCTATCCTTATTGCAAAGGGCACCTACTATAGTGAAATCATTAGCAAATCTGTCCCACAGACCTATTTACTGATGTGAGTTTAATCCTCACTAGGTGCCCAACTATAGAGATCTTGTATCAGACTAAGCTTAGCAAAAAATTATGCAAGTATTGACATGATCTGACTTGAAGCCACATTTTCAAGATTGGGTGCCAACCTGGCTAATGGTCAGCAAACTAGTTTAGTTAGAACAAACAAACTGAGAGTTTACAGATATAGATCTTTTTATATATATGCCTGATTAAGTTAAGCTTGGTGGTGCACCATCTTTATTAGTAAATAACCTCCACTCAAACTTTAAGCAATAAACACAAATAAAGCCTTATATACTTTTTTTTCCTTTTTAACCATCAAAAAAAAATATCGATCTTCCTATGGTGTTGGTTGATATTTCTTGATAATCATCAATAAAATTAAGACAATATCCGTGAATAACCATGTTGGATAACTTTATTGAGCTGTAGCATTCCCAGCCTGCAAATCATAGTAATGGATATTGAAAATACAAATGCTAAATGGTTTTTTTTTTTCCCCGTCTCCCACCAGTGTTTCTCATTAATTGGGGCAATATCTTAATGACTGTCTATCACTGTTTTCTTCATGTCAGCTCCAGTTAAAGGGAATCAATAAAATCTTTATTTTGTCAGATGAAAGTACAACTAAGAAACTTCAAAAGCACAAAGTGAAATTTCTTAATAAGTACTTTAACAGATACGGACCATTAACTTTGAAAGACTTGCTTCAAGCCTAGATTCAAGTTAAACTAGTTAAAGAATCAATGTTTTATTTTCACATGAGCTCTTGCTTTCAATTAAATCAGAAGGGGTCGAAGGGGGTGAGAAAGAGAGAGAATTGCTAATTAAAAGAGAAGCATCCTTTTTGCTGTCTACAGTTACTAGACTCTTCAAGTCTTCATCGACAACTACCCCTCAATGAATATCATAGGTTTGAGTTTGGAGCAACACTTAGACTGACACTTGCAAGTTGAGAACCAGTGATGAAAGAAAGCCTGAGTAGTTACTCAAAAATTGTTATTTTCAAGTCAGGAAAAAAAATTGGATTTCAAATCAGCATCTTCAATATTAGAAGTCAGTATTGTACTATTGTAAAATGTACTCAGTAATACTATGAAGAAATAGATTTGCTTGACTGATTTTGTATGAGACTTAGTTAAAAATCAGTACTGACAGTCTGTCTAAAACAAATTCATCCATCCTTGAATATTGGTTGAAGTTCCGAGATAAGTATCGTTATTCCATAAGTTATTTAGACTGGTATAATCATTCTAGTTGAAAACAGGATAAGAATAAGCGGTACATTCTAACCAATGTATTCTTTAGTCTTTCTCAAGTAGGAACTAATAAAGTAGTTTTTCTTTTCTCCTAAGATCTGGGTGTCAAAGATTTCTGCACACACTGATAATTCACTAGTCAGGAGAAAAGTGCAAAACACTGACAATGCCATTCTTCAATTAACTTTTGTGGTTGTTTTTGCTCTACTGATCACAGATGCCTATTTAGCAATGAGTTCTATATTGGCTTTGCATATGCAGCTTTTGTCAGGTTCATATATGCAGCAGCCTCTTCCAGTCTATGCACCTTCCAATGAGGTGCCCTATCTATCATTTTGATCTCATTCCAAAAAGAGCCATGTGTCCCCTCTCCTTTCTATATGTTTGGTTATGCTCAATCTAAAGGTATCACCTAAGATTATGTCTTCACAAACTTCATCAAGCCTAATTTTTCTCATTTTTTTACAACAGCAAGGGAGGCTTATACAGTTTTGAACCATACTTTGCTTACAAGAAAATATGACGTGAGGATGCGCTACATTCTTGTTTTACTGTATGAAAAAAAAAAAAAAAAAAAAAAAATGCACTGACTACAAATTTGTTTGGGATTTTTTCAGCCACCTCTCTTAGGTATGTAGCATAGGTTCACTGAAACCTTATATTTTTGCATTTGTCTTGTTATCTGGTTTTGGTGGGTAATTGTTCTTATGAATGTATCAACATGAAAATTTAAAAAACTGATGGAAAATGTTGATATTTGTATGCAGATGATGTTTCCAGTTAAAATTCAGTATATACTCCCCAAGAATGCCTGCTTACAGAGTCACCACTATTTTCAGTGATATCAAATATCTACATGGAATTTTTCGAAGAACTGGCCCTTAAAACAACACTTAAAAAATGCTGCAGGCTGTTTGAATATGCTACACTGGTGCCTCTGTCATATGACATGACCAAAGACATCATTTACCCCCAATCTGGGGGGCATATCTATAAAGGTGAACCCAAAAGAATTTGCTCTCCCTCCCCCCTCTGTTAGAGCAACTAACATGTTGCATGCCTTTGGTTAATTTCAACAAGGAGACTTTGTCTCTTGCTCATCCTCCCTTTCCTCTTCTCTCTCCTCCTTCATTCAGTTTTTTCTTCATAAGTGGCTTTTGGAGAAAAAAGAAAAAAAAAGCACATCACTTATTTTCATCATCCTACTTCACAACTTTTTCCTAATGTTGAAGGCTCTAAACTATTTGACTCTTTACAAAGAGGTGATACACATTAAAATTCAAGTACAATTCCATGCTTATTGACTATTTTAAACCCATACTATAGAGGTCATCAGGATATTCAAGAAAGCAAGTGGTTTCTCCCTCCTTGATGTTGGTGTAATAGAGTTAACATAATCAAACAGTACCTGTATACCCTCCAGGCAGAGCCAAATATGAAGGTGTCATCTATGCATCTGAATCAGAACACTGAGCAACTATCTAGCATCAGCTATGTGCCTATCCTAGCAGTGCTCATATGATGACTGTTGTACAAGCTGTTTGCAAAGATTTAGGGGAACTGAAAATAAGGCTCTACAATTGAAAATTATATTCATTACAATGAACCATTTGATTTTGAAATAACAAATCAAAATTCAGCTGATACCTACGTGTCAGGCTACCGAATTATTGATCCATCCTATTACTAAAAGAGCAAAAATAGTCGTAGAACAAATCCCAATAGAAGAAGAGAGGAACCCTGGGAATTTTGCAAAATCAGTCAAACTAATGTTGGCCATATTTTTGAATACTCGAATAAGAAATTTCACAAATAAAAGAAATTAAGACAAACAGTAATTGATCTAACTGGGGCAGTACACTTCCCAAAAGTTCATGTTTGGAAGAGGCCAAACTTTTTGATGCTTGGAGCAGCCTCTCATAATTGTCACATAAAATGAGAAACTACTGCTTATTTCAGTTACTTCTCTTCAGTGTCATCAATTTCAATACTATACATTAGATTTAGATAATACTAAAGAGCAAAAATCAAGGGTGGTAATTTAAAGAAACTATGAAGGAAGATGTATAATTTTATTTTTTATTAGAAATCTTGAGAACCAAAGATTCAAAACTCGACACTGCACTGCCTCGTATGATAACCAATATAACTGGAAAATGTCAACTTGACCAGTTGTCGGATGATCACGATGCACATACACACACTTCAATTGTTATGAAATGTATAAAAATCATTTTCACATTTGTATACACAGGTACACAGAAACTCCTCAGGTATTCCTTTTGAAGAAATTTTCACAAGAACTTGAGAAAATTTTTTTCCCAATCATACATTTTAAACAACAGATATTAAGCTTAAAAACAGATTTATAGTGAACATTATAAGATTACCACTGTCATCTGTATTTTAGCATCCAATGTTGGAAATAGACCTTCACCGAGACTTGCCATACTTCTCCATCATGGGCATCTCGGAGTCAATACTTTCTGAACTTGTCTAGTTTGTCACACCATTTCATTTTTTGCCAGCCAGTTCTGCAAATGATTTCTGGTGATTCATGTCATAAGTCATGTCAAATGGTTATCTGACATTCAAGCAACATGACCAGCCCATTGCCATTTGAGTTTTCTAATGGATAAGACTGAAATGGATACACCTTTCCTATTTACTTAGGTGAGGAAGATTTTGAATTATACTTTGATATTGTTACAATAAGTAGATAAAATTTAATAAGTTACTGTTTGTGATCTTGAATAGTACTGCACTATCAGTTTATTATCGCTTTGCATTTAACTTTGATGTGAAATACTGACCAGACAAAGTGATAGTAAAATATGATTTTAAAAGCCATCAATGCCAGGTATCTTTGCAAGCAATTAAACCAAGAATAAAGCATGGATTATCTCAAATAATCTGATATGGATAATCTCAATCCTGTCTACATATCAACTTTTTTTCTTACATAGATATTCAAATATTTTCTTCATAATTATTGGATAAAAGCTTTTAAGTTGCAGAACATATTTCATTATGTATATTCTGCTACCATGGATGAAGAAAAGAAATTGGAAAAGACATGATGAAAAACAGTATCTGAGAGAAAAACATTTGCAATTTTTCTAAAACAAATTCTTTTAATCATAAGAATGATTACTATCTCAATCATCTATCTAATAAGTATACAAAAAATAAGTCATTATCAAGATACAAGGATAAAAGAAAAAATAAAATGAAATATTTACAAAATACATAAATCACATCTATAACTAATTTTCTCTTTGCTTCAGTGATAAATAATCTCAGGATATATTTTCAGATGGCTCCACCTCAATAAGATGTTTTCAGTTGGTCAGTCAGTCGGTCATCCTAATTATGTTAAATAACAACAGAAGTAAGAAGAGGTGTGACACCATTAAAAGAACATCTATCATAATATCATTACAGAATGTCTGAAGTCTGCATTATAGTATTGGAAAAGAAAAAAAGAAAAAAGAAAAAAAGAAAAGAAAGAAAAAAAAAAGCCCAAAATGGCCATCTATGATTTTTATAGTTGCAGAATATTTCCATACAGCAATATGCTATGAATATGAGAATGAATCGGTTCAAAGAAAGACTACTTGCTAGCTTGTCTTCCTGCTACTACCACAGATGGTGGATGCATTATTGAACTTATGGTTCTTTTAATTATATTAAACATATTAACAGAGGATCTTATGACAACTGTATGATGGCATAGGAGACCCCTCCTCAAGCATAAACTTCATTTGTCTACCTACAGTGTTTGGCAGATTTTTTGAAATAACACGAAGGGACGATAAATGAAGAATTCAGGGAAGTACATTTTTTTTTTTTCTTTATTATTCCAAGCTGAAATAAAGGGGATCAGGTTCTTATAAACCATCGAATATGGTAGTTTCTATAATCAATCTCAATTCCTTCAAAATGCGAAACCTTACAGGACCAGGACATACACGTGATAGATATATATATAAAGGGTAAAAGTTCCAAAATTGATACTTGATAACTGCATTGCTGAATGAGCCTTAGAATAAAAAACTATTTGGTCTTCACCGCACATTGTATTGCTTTTCCATAAGTATACCTAGTAAGCATGGTCAAGAGATGTACTAACTCTAACATGCAGCTCAGGAGGAGGATTCCTATCATTCAAATAATTTTTTTAAATTATTAAAATCAATCTATTTGAAAAAGCATTACTGCTACCAGTAATTAAGAAAAAAAAGAAAAGAAAGAGTCATTTCCTCAATCTGTGTTCAGATTGACAGAAAACATTCATTGTTTTTCTAGAAAGAATTCTCCAAGACTAGCATTCATCAAAATTTCTTTCCAAAGTGTAAACCAGCTGTGAGTGTGCTGGTTGTTTATCAATCAAGTAAAAAGTAAGAGATTTATTCTTGTGCAAATTTGGGAAGAAAAGGGATATGTACATCGATTCGAATGCTAGTATTTTTTCTCATAAATGAAACTAAAAATAGTCCACGCTGAAATATTCATTTTATCAGCTGATATGATTGAAGGGCTGACATCAATATAATGTCTGGTGAGGGAAAACACACATATAGACGATTTATCATCATTCAAGTGGCAATAAGCTACTGAAGAGAATCTTAACACTATTGTTACAATTGGTTATTCTACCTCCTTTCACAGGTGGGTCAACTAAAAAACCCATTCACACATTGAGTTTGCAATACAGCCATGTGTCAACTTGCGTCATGTTACATTCTGGTAGTATGGACGGAACTTGACCTCGGTGTAAGTCAACCATTATAAAGTGAAGTGAAATATACACACTGCACAATGTAAGATACCATGACACTTACATATTTACCTAGACCTCTATACTGTACATACATCTTTGCTTTCCACTTATCAAAAAAAACAAAACAAATGTCATCCCTTACGTTTCTTTTACCAAGTTATTAGTTCAACCCAGCAAGGTGTCTGCTCATTTGCTGTTTCCTTCTCTTGAGAACTTGAAACAAACATGACAAGTACAGTGTACAATGCATTCTCTTCAGCAAGCTAACAATAACATAATGGAAATTATCATCATTTGCAATAAAGCCATAGAACCGCAATGACTGAAATTCCCATCATCCGCTGTCAACGGGTGTAAAGCTCTTATGGGGGCGTATCTGCGATCGGATGTAACAACTATAAGAACAAAACTAAAAAAAAAAAGAGAAAGCAGACTGCATAGTGTTCATTACTCAACTTCAAACACCAAAATCAGCCATAAATATTATCTCAAGTGTGTACCTCAATGCAAAAAATGTAGGCCCCACAAAAAGCTGGAAAAAAAAAACAGCCACTACAACAAAAAGTAAGAGATAACCCAGTTATGTTGCATGCATAAAAGGATTAAAATATCAAATCTGACTATAATGTATCAGCTACAAGCTGGAAAAGAATTTCAAGTCTACTTATGGGCATGTTTGAGTTCATGAGCTTGGAGCTGAAAATGTTGGGTCTTTTTTTTTTTTTGAATGAACTTAAGAAAACATGATACAATGTAGGGAAGGTGGCCCATGACTGCAAATTGTAAAGTTTATAAACCTGATCACTCAAAGTTGAAAAATGATGCACAAATAAGAAATGAGTGAACCAATGGGCAGAGAAAAAAAAACAAAACAAAAAAACAAAACAAAAAAACAAACAAAAACAAGAGTAAATACATGAACTTTTGTTATTTCTTTGAATAACTTTTCATTTGCTTGCAGTTTTTAGGACTGAGTGAGCAAAGTTGTAGAACTTGGGAATTGGTGCCATCTTCCCTACATTGTACTGAAAACGTTAAGAGAATATTTTTCATCTTATTTTTTAAGCGTGCACAAGTTACTTTATTTCATCTACATCAATTAATGACACAGACCTCTTCCTTCAGTGCAGAGAAAGCAGTCGCACATGGGCATCCATTGCCACCAGGGCAGTAAGTGGCAAGAGTATACATTTCCATAAGGTTGGCCAAAAGGATAAAGTCCTAATACAATATCTTTGTGACAACAGTTACACGGTAGGCAGCATTCCACCAGCCAATTGTAGTGAAAGTAAGCACAACTCGTTGTATGATTCAGATATCAGATGGTGTACTTGACCGTCGATAGACACGCATGACCTGACCCTGAGTGACACGATGAAGTGGGTTCCAGCGAATAATATACAAACTTTATAAGGGAACATCAAGTCAGGTAGAGATGAAACGGTTACTGATTTAACTAAGAAACCGTGGTAAAATTCCTCACAGTTAGTACTACAAATTTTAATTATCATTAATACCATGTCAGTGTTCGATTACCGATTATTATAGCGAATGCAAGGTATGTCACCTTTTAGTTCAATGCATGAAATGGGAACTTCTGAACGGGGGAAATATAGTTAGTCTAACTTGCTGATAGTTAGTCAACTGGGATCAAGAGAATGCGGGGGGAGGGAATAAGAGTAGATCAGTAAGCAAAAGAAAACGAAGGAAAAGGGAAAATATAAAAAGTAAAAAGTAAATGAATGACTTGATATCTGTGTTGCCGTTTGTAACTCTTATTCATAAATTCAATTGCTGCCACTTTCACGTTTTCTTTGTCTTTGTACAACTTTCGTCTTCGGTTTTCATTTGAAGATCAAAAGAAGACATTGATGACAGGTCGTTTACTTCATAACGTGAGAGGAAGTGAATTGATAGAAAAAAACTTAGAAACTGATACATGGATAAGCTACATTTCATTAAATTTTGGAGTAAACAACAACCACAACAACAAACAAACAAACAAACACAAAGCAAAACCCTGGACAGGCATTGAGAGTTGAAGTTGAAAACTTAACTGGCGGCCTCTCTAGCATCGTACCCGTCAAAATGACTGAATTATCTACGTATGAATAAATAGTTAATTATTCATCTAGTTAATCTGTCAAGCTATTTAAAGATGCAGCAAAAATAAAAGAGTTGAACGAACTTATCTATAAGACGATAAGTTCAAATTAGATGCGTCAATCATCTTGACTGGATTAAAAAACAAAATCAGCCAAAAATGGCTAATCTGGTAACCCTGGGGGATGCATACATGCACACAAATCTTTACATCTGATAAACTCAGTTATTTTCTATGAGGAAGCTTCGGAAATTTTCCAGTGAAAAATGTCCCTCCCGAAAACTTTGAACTTTTTGAGCCCTGATGGTCAATAATGTGGACTGAAGCTTTCATTATAGGTTAATAAGTCAAAAATTTCATACTCATTTTGTGCAAGTTTGGTTACCCAACAGATGTGACCAATAGGTTGGAAATGGAGATGCCTATCAAAATCTATTGAGATCTTTGACTATATCAAGAGAATTGTTGAATGCATTTATTGTTTTGAACATAGAATTGGATATTTGCATGTGATTGCTCATAACTTGGCTTTTTGAATAAACATGCATCAGACCTGTAACTTGGATTTTTAGTCTTAACCATTTCAGTTTAATAGAAATTGGTTTGTAATAATTGAAGAGAAGAAAAAAGTACATTTGAAACCTAATTTAAAACTGTTTAGTAAATTTTTTCAAAAATTTTGTTTTTATTATCAGTAATCATATCTCATTTACTCCCCCACCTCGTAGCAGACACTCATACTGTTACTCCTTTTATCAAATTTTTCTATTCAAAAAAAAAAAAATGTTTTAATCATTTCATAGATCATGTTTCACCTCCTTCAAGTTCTGGAAATAAATTACTGAAAAACTTACTTGGATTTATATGGAAGGAGTTGGTACATCAAAAAGTATATCTGACAAAAAACCGAAAAATGGTGAAAAATTGTCTTGCAAGCATGCCAGGAAATGTGTATAGAAGTGAGGTTTTTATGCCGGCACACCTCTGATGGTGCTCAGACGAACAAAGATAATGAGGAAAAAAAAAAAAAAAAAAAGACTTGCTTGGGTGAAGGCCCATCAACCCTGGATATTTAAGTTGATGAAGGTAATTATTGATAATATTGCATAAAAATTTACATAACTCACAACGATTCATAAACATTTTTTATGCAATACTATTGATTACCTACATCCAGATCTCAGATGTCCAGTGTTGCGGAGTCCTACCCAAGTGAGTCCTATCTTCATTACCTCCGTTAGTCTAGGTTCTTTCATTTTTAAGATCTGAAGGCAAAAAAAAAATAATAAGCTGACAAAGCTTTGTTCTTACTGTAATTGGACTGTACACCACAGGCCCTTGCATAGATTTGCCAAGACCCTAGAAGAAGCTGATAACTATTTTCTTGCAAAGTACAACAGACTGCAAGTGTTGTCTTTGAGTTGAAACACACTTTCATCCACACTTCTTGGCATGCAGAGGAGAAATTTTTTTTTTTTTTTCACCATTTTTCCAGTTTCTTAGTGTTGAATACACTTTGATATTCCAACTTTCAGATTAACTTCCACTCGGTACCTTTTCCTTAGACTCAAATCATTATTATTATGATAATATGGACAAGCATGCACGGTAATCACAACTACATGAGTAATAAGTTTGATTTGAGATCTGTTATTATAATGAATTAGATTAAATCGACCGGAAGTTGAAAGTCTTCAAACGGCATGCTAGTTAATCTGAGGTAAAACTACTATTCTTGGGTAGGGATAAGGTAAAAAGAAAAAGAATTTAAGGATTTAAATTCTCCTTGTACAGAATACTAAAACGAACGCAGAATCCCAAATGCATAAAAACACTGTTCACATCTTCATAGTTTAAAAATGAAAGAGACAATTTTGACAGTACAGTATAGTCAGAAGTACATTATTTGTTTTAGGATGGAGTATATTTTTCCAAAGTTGTGCAAATAAAAATCCAAATAGCTTTGAAAAGTTTCTATTTTTATAAGATTTGACAGTATTTTGTTGTAACTGACTGAGTGCAGTGCCCTCACAGCAATCTTGATAATTCAGATACTGAACTACAAAGTAGCTGATACCTTAACATAAAACAGACAAATAACAAAAAAATAACAAGAAAATTCTTAGTAGTTGAAATTATTTTCTCTATATTGACATGACATGCAATTAAAAGCATTGCAATATCCAAAGACAAGATTGATGAAAATCATTTAATTGCAAAATAAGTGTTTCCTTACATCATCTACTGTAGTAATGAAAAGAAAAATTAGATAGGATGAATATAATATCTAGTGCCCACAAGATTATATTGAAGTAAAAGTTTTAAAGAAAATATTCTGCAGGAATATTTGTTGATCATAAAATAAGGTATCAAATAAACCAGGCAGAAATAGCTCTGACCCGACACAGAGGTAGTGGTGTGGAACCTGCAGTGATTATATATATATAAAAAAAAAAAGAAATTAAAAAAATTCATATATATATATATATATATATATATATATATATATATATATATATATATATATATATCAGACCTAGTGTCGCCACTGTCATGCACTGAAAAAACTTAACAAATGGACAGAGGTGTGGTGCTGTCATCAATTTAACCCAAGGTGAGGGTCTTGCAGAAGACAGCATTGAAGCATTTTCCCTGTTTACTGTGTTATTGATTCTAATTAAAATCTTTACAACACATAGTTGATCATCACCTACAGCTACAATTGCTCAACATAGTAGTTAGTTAGTAATTTTGATAGCACACTCACAAAAAAGTCAAGTTTGCATCTCGGTTCATCAAGGGTTGCCATGAAATTAACTGCCTATATATGAAGTTTGAAAAAATTCAAGGACATTGTCGTGTACATAAAGTGTACAATTATTATAAACTTTTGTTAAAGTAAGCAACAATACCATCATCGATTCTCTTTATGTTCAGTTTTTCAAAAGTTAGAGGATTTTGTGGGAAGAAAATTGTTTGGAACTAAGCTGTTTGAAACTTTTCTTTCTTTCTTGTTTTTTCAGCTTTTTTTTTTTTCTTTTTCTTTATAACTGTACTTGTTATTAAAAAAATGCACATTAATATATGCATGTTCTAAGAATTACTGTTTATATATTATTAGCAGGGACATAGATAGAGATTCAGAGGCTTGGCTCCAATTGAGACCCCCTCCAACATCTAATGAGTTTTTTGTAATACCGGTAAGAATGCAGTGAATGAGCTATTATTTATAAAGCCTTTGGGAGTTTTCAAACAGCCATCCCCTCCCTCAGCAATGTCTTCACTTGTATCCATACCTTAAAACTGTTCTAAAGTCTTCTATACAAAGAACAGCATGGCTAAAGAAGTCAGAAGCTTTTACCCGACAAAAGTGAAGGGAAGACGATGCTCAAACCGTTTATATTTACAAATCTTTCCCCTGTCATGATTAGAATTATTCCGGTTTGGGCCTGGTATAATACTAAGCTTAGCAATGCCAAATCATAGACTAAATAAATCTATCCATGGGGACTCGTTAACCATTATTACTGTAGTGAGTACGGTCCTCACTAGTTGCTTCACGCTTATAGTCGTATGACAGTTTAAGCTAAGCTTATTAAAAAAATATGTAGACCTACCATGACTAACTAAATATCTAGTCCTGAAACACTTCCCGGCAAAACCTGCGATACATTCGTACTGCCTATGTGGGGCAGTTTTCAGAAATTGTTCCATCAGCAAAACGAGGAGGAATACATTCACAATAAATATGAACCGAGAGAAAGCTCACAGAGCAAAACAGAAAAGCTATTAAGTTGATAGCCTTATTGGCGTAGACCCCACCTGATCCAGACTATAAATAAAGTGGGTTTCTCAGTCTATAAATAAAGTGGGTTTCCCCCTAGTCTAAAAAACAGACTATAAAAAAAAAAAAAGAGAGAGGAGGTAGTCTGAAAACAACAATCTAATCTGTGTTTTGTGTCAGTAGGAAATCTTTCTTTGTGGTTAGGGAGGTAAGGAACCTGAAGGAAAGATAGCTACAGAGCTAGAATGATATGACGAGTAACAGAAAAGTTAAAGAGGCGGACATACAGACAGACAGACAGAGACAGAGGGGGAGGAGAGAGAGAGATGGGTGGAGGGGATGTGCTAAATAATTGTAGGAAGGTTTTCTTTCTTTCTAGTGAACAGATTATATATACAATTAAGCCACCACCCAAACAAAATCAGATGAAATAGATTAAATCATTTATCAGAAGGCTTTGATTTTACAAGTACCAAACTGATTACCGAAAGGCGAGGTTGGGAAATTGACAACTCTGTCCCAATTCAAGGTGTTAAAGAAGAAAGATACACTCTGCATGTAGAAGATCCATCAGGGACCCGCTATGTTGTAATATCCAGATGTACATAGTCATCCTATTAATCTCCCATCCGACGCTACCTTAATCAGTCCTGGGGGGGAGGGGGGTTCTAACTTAAATAAGTTAATTTGAAAGCTCTGTCCCTCAACAAGCTAACGTAGCTCCTGTAATACCTTTGTAAACTCAAAACGGGTTCAACAGTCCGGTTTGAATTTGGAAATGGCCACCCTATACTGAAAGATATCCTGCATGAAAGTAGATTTTATATAACCTTAAGGAGTTTTTGAGTTTAGGACTCAAAGTTTTAACTTGATACTGAAGATGGCAACCTTAAACATAAGTCCACTGCTCTAGCTAGCATTAGGCTGACAATATTAGTCTAATTCATACAAATGATTAATTGGTTAGAAACGGGTTTATGAAAATGAAACTTCTATTCATCACAAAAGTTTCAAGGTTTCCTTTGAAACATTCTTGCACTTGAATCTTTTATCAGCTATTTTATACTACTACGTTGTTTGACACAAAAGTATCAATTTTGTTTTAAGATTGACATTTCTACTGCTATTTTTCCTTAAAAAAAAAAAAAAAAAAAAAATACATAATCCTAAAAACCACATTCTCATGATTATGTATTTTGTTTTTAAAAATTGATTGTTGATTCCGTAGAAACATTCATTTCATGGATTTGTAATATGTTATTAGGTCAAAGTTCAAGCTGACCCATAATGAAGCTGCAACAGGAAGCTATTCCCATTTGGTGAAATATGTATTATTATTTTTTAATTTTTCTAATAGCTTTTAATTATCAGTTTCCACCACGGTTATTGCGTTTGTTCATTATGCAAACACACGCAGGTCATCTTGGAACACCAGTTTTGTTAATTGGTATAACTACTTTCATGACATTGGATGCATGTATATCATTGACCATCACACCCGTATTGGTGGTGCTGGTGTAGAAGTAGAAATTGAAGGGTCTAATTCCATGCACTACAAGTACCATAGGAAGCTGATATCATAAAAGGCATTGGGTGCTTAGTCTCATAGAAGGAGAAACCAATAATTGTGTCTTGATTCTCCGTACCTGATTGCTCAGCATGCACTTCCAATTATCGTCATTGCCTTCCAGGAGCGAGAATAATTGCCAAAGGATGGGAAGCATACAATGTGCTACAGAATGATGCTATGGAAAATCATTAACTTCGTTGATACAAATTATACCAACGAGTATACTAACACTGTTGAAGGCAACATGTCCTATATCAAACCTAAGTGCCATAGCATGCATGGCATGTTGAAATGGCTGATGGATGGCATCTAGGAGTTTATTTTTTGTCAGGTTTTTGCAGACAGTTGGGGATAATGGTGTTAGTTGTTAAAATGAACTAAGTCTCAAAATTCTGGAGAGAGAGTGGAGATTTCAGTTTAGAAAATCAGGAGAGAAATCAATCAAAACAATCGAGCAATAATGTAGATTTGTAGGCTATGATAGAAAATGATCCAAAATCCTCAGTTCTCAAACTGAAATGGTTTTCTCCACTAACAGTAGTTAAGGGCCAAATGTTCAATAAAAATGTTTCATTTGAAATAAATGAGGCCTGCATTAATCATGCTCAACAGTATGAAATTGATCCCCTTGACGAAAATGAAAAATTAATTTTATCTAACAACCAAAAAAGATCTGCATACATCATAACTTTCTTCAAACTGATCCAAAAATTAGTGCTTAGATATGGAAACCAGCTTAAAATTGTACATTCAAAACTCATACAGCATCTAGTTTGGTTAATAGAGTGTCAGTTAGTTGCACAATAGTATCTGCTGTTGTGTTTAAGAAGTAGTTACTGAAATTGAATCGGTTAAAGATGGAGATTTTACAGCACCCAACCTATTGACCTACCCCCCAACTCAGATTTTTTTTCAAGCATCTAGACCACTTCCTTACAGGCTGGGCAAGAAGTCCTCCATTTTAGATTAATTCAAGGAGTATTCAATTAATTCATTGGTTCTTCAGGGGGGGGGGATTAGTGACTTGTTACCAAGGAGGAATATACTGCAGAAGGAAATTTTGTCTATGAATTTTTCAACCTGTTTTGTTCAAATAATTAGGTAATTTCATGTTAAACAACCTGATATTTTAATTCTTTGAAAGTTTGTTATTCTTCCGTACAGAAGAAAATTTAAACCAAGAGCAATACAAGTAAAGAGATTTAAGAGATCAACACAGAATAAAGTTATTTATAATATCTGTCTCCCTCTTCTATTAAACAGTCATGGAAATGTGACAGGATATAATGAAAATCATAACAGGTAAATAAGATAATTTTCCATCTCAAAAAAAGCACTGCTGCTTCAACATAGTATAATTTTAAACCAAACATAGAAATTGAACCCATTTATGGGTATTTACACAAGTTTGATAAAACTGATACCACGTTTCATACTGCCCTTAATAATTTTATTGAGTTTTCCTCCAAAGATACTTTGCTCCTGCAATTTGCTTTAAAAGATAGTTTTCACTAAAAAGATGTAAGAATCAATTTATTTAATAGCATTTTTGTATTTATTGTGTGTAAAGATGGTCATTGTCAAATTCAATTTATGGCGACACTGCTGGAAATTACATAGAATTCAATTATATAAGACCTCCAACAGTGCAGTTTAAAATACAGAAAATTTTGGAATAAATTAATTGCATCAACTAATCAAGGTACACTTGTCTTGGAAAATTGCATAATGCTCCTTTTGAAATTTTACTTTCACCTTGAAATTTATTGATGAAAAAAAAAAAGCAACTTAACAAAAACTTAAATAACACTCCTACCATGCTCACTAAAGAAAAAAAAGAGAAAAAGATTTTCCCCATTTAAGGAGAAAATTTTTTTAAAAAGTCAAGGTTTTCATTACCTGAATCTTTTCTAAATAGTTGCAATCTAAAAAGACAGGCACACTGAGACAAATCTCATCTCCTATAGTACTCACAAAGCTTACACAATCCAAGTTGAATTGTCAAAAATGAACTAACAAGTCTATTTCTGCACATCAATTTCATTTATTCTCAGTTTGTAGAGGAAAAAAATGTCATTAACAACAAAAGATAAAAAATAGTATGAAACAAAAGAGTCTTATTTAGATGCTAGCATAAACCCCTTCCAAATGACAGAGTTATTTGTGTATGGATCAGAACAAAGCTAATTTATTAGGTAATTTATTTTTGATAAGTAAAATATATTTTTTTAAATTTCAACTCTCAACTCAACATTAAACATTACTTTTAGTTACTTACATACACTTTTATTTTCAAACGTCCAGCCAGTCTGTGACATATTATTATATATTGTTATAAGTCATATCTTAATACAACCCTAATTGTTTTTATTAGCTATATTAATCTATTTCACATGGACCAATCCATTATGGCAGGACATACAATTATACAAATGAACATACTAATTGGCATATATGGCTTTAACAACATGCTAACTATTATTAGTTCAAGAAGGTAAATGGCAAAGTTATCTAAAAACAATATCTAGGTATGATTGATTATTAACTAGTAAAATTACTCTGTCTTGTTCTACTTTTAACAGTTAAAACCAGACTGAATTCCAGCTTTTTACCAACGACTACATCCATTAAAGAAGCAAAGTGCTGACATCATCAGTGTAAGCCTGGTTCTGGATAAATATGTTGCAGCAGTGTTTTGACAGAGAAAATCATGCTAGTTCTTTTCATTAATATGTCAGCAATTCCACAGAAGTCAGTCAGTATAGGACAGCAAGTTTATACTGGATGAGAACACTTGAGTTTCAGTCATTCTATCGATATTTTTTTTTTGTTTTTTTTTCTCCACAAACTTCGATGGTTGAGCTAAAACAGAGCCTGTGTTATAAAGGGGTCTTAGATGAATTTAAAAAAATACAAATATTAGAACACAATTTTTTTTTTCTTGCATAGAAGAGAAAGACAATTTTTTTCATGTGCTGTTACAGGCATATATATATATATATATATATATATATATATATATTCTGGTAATAGTATTATATCATTTTTATTTTTGTGCAACAGCTTTGACTTGAATTTCATAAATATGAAGATAGCACATAGACACCACGGTCCCATTAATTTTTTAATTCTAAATAAATCAATAAGATAAATTTTTATTAATATTGAAATAATAACATCAATAAAAAAGTGACAATTTGCTAAAATCACTAACCTTAAACACCCAGTCATTCATAGACGTTGAAGGCTATGTAGTACTATTAGTAGATACTTCAACTTTTGACTATACAAACATCCTAAACCGGTCGCAGTAACCTGTCAGTTTTATTGTAATCATCTTGTTATTAAAAAGAAAAATTGTAGAAAATTTTTATATAAACATTTTTCATTCAAACAATATAAATTCAGAGATATTTGTGCTTGAAAACTTGTTTATATTTGAAAAAAAAAACAAAACAGTGTAACATTATGGTCACTGCACAAAATAAAAATAAAGCAATGCTTTTACTGAAATGTCAGACATATTTGACCTATATTATCTGGCTATATAGCAAATGAGAAAATTACAATGCAACAACAATATTTATGTGTATTTTCTTTTAAAATTCAGTGCTCATTTGTTTCGTAAGCTATACACCTAGCACTATATTAACTATAGCTGCTTGAAGTTTGCTAACGCAAAAACAAAAGAAAAAAAAATTGATAGATTGACTAAAACTTACCAAATCTTATTCAGTATAACTTAACCGTTTTATACTGAGAAACTGTGCAAAATTGCAGTTGAAATAATGAAAAAAAAAGAACAAAAAAAACAAACAAGTGTGATTTTCTTTATGAAAACATCAATGTGACAGGTTTATTCCGATTATTTTATGCTGATGATGCCACACTTTGCCATTATTGAAGTGTAAGAACTGTATCCTCCTACCACCCTCCCACACTCAAGTGAATTCGGGAGTGGTGGTCTGTGTAAATCTTCTCATGATTCAACTCAAGTCATTTCAGGATGTAACTTTTAAACCTGTTATAACTTCAAATAGCCAATAAATTGATGTGTGACATGGGACCCATTTCTCTTAAATCTATCAGTTGATTTATAGGTTATACATGCAAAATTTGATGAAAATAACTCAAAACTTTTACCCTTGAGTTATGGCCTTCAAGTACAATCCGTTATGGAAAAACAGAGGTAAACTACCTTAGAGTGGAATTTGACGTATTACCCTGCACCCAGTCTCGAAGTAGTTATTTCCTTCAGATATGTACCTAAACAACGAAAATTCATTATAATATGTAACATTTTATTAAGTGACAATTTACAATATAAAATAATGATGCAAAATTAATTTCACGAAATTTACTGCAAGAAGAGGGTGTCCCGAGAGTTGGGGGGTGGGGATCCCCTCCACCAATCAGAGAAGAAATTGGAGAGATAAATCAAACACTTGACTCTTGAGCAAGTCTGTACAAGCATCAAATATAAACACACACTGAAAGATCAAATGACACTATGATACACATACTATCATTTTTACTATGTATTCCACTGGGATCCTGCACTATAAAAAATTTGGAATTTAAAAAAAATAAAGAAAAAAAAATATTGTGAAGAATAAAAGAGTTAAGTAGTGGCCACTAAAATATATCTCTGATAAACCAAAAGATAAGTAGTATAGTTTAACTCCAGTTCATGTTTGATAATAAAATGACAATTCAATTTCAAACAGATAATAAAAAAAAAATTTTAAAAAAAGGTGGTAAGATTTGTGAATACAAAATATCGAAGCAGTAAATGTCTTCATAAATACTTGATTATGGTCCGAGGGTAAGTAGTAAATTTATAAAAAGTGAATAATTGATACAGAGATTCATTTTGATCACCAATTTTTAGCAGCTTCATGAACTCACGGAATGCTAAATAAGCAATAATTCACACTTATGATTAACAAATCACCCTTACAACCGAAAGCATCTCTTCGCAGTCAATTCACATTTGAAACAAATACATATCTCTAGGCATGAAAAGTGCATTAAAAGGATCAACTTTTTAAAATTCCATTCACTTAATAGAGTTTAATTTTGTCAAAGATAGACCATTGTCTTTAATCCACAATTTGTTTTCGTACCTAAATGTTTTTATCACAATTTTTCAGCTAATATGGTCTTCAGCTCTCATGAGGTGTAGGCTGTATTCAGTAATCTTCTAATGATATTCAGTATAATACAATAAACAGGAAAACACACTGGAGAGTCCACAGGATGAATGAAGTAGCACATTTGCAGTCTTAAACTATTTACACTTAATATGGTCCTTGGCCTTCATAAAGTGTATGCTGCATTCAGTAATCCTTGAATGCTGCTCAGTATTCTCTACCACTACAATAATTTTCGGGGAAACACACTGGAAAGTCCATAGGATAAATAATGCAGATTAAGTTTATCAAACAGAAAATTGGGAGGCAGTGTTTGAAGGTCATTAAGGTCTTCCATATCTACACAAGGGACAAAAAGACAAAAAACGTTTTTTTTCTTTTCTCTCAATCTTTTTTCAGTCAATTTCAAGAATTTTCTTTGGTTAGCATGAGGTTTTGACACTTAGTTCTGTAAATCATTCCTATGGAGGAGGAGGAAGCAAATGAAAAAGAAAAATTACTGAATCGTTCTCAAGCGTAGCACTTTTTTTTTTTTACTCAACGGATCACATTTTTGTTACAGGAATAGCAAAAAAAAACAAAAAAAAAAAAACAAGTAGCTAAAGTCAGTGCAGTACAATAAATCCAGTTTACTGGCCAAAAAGCCTTTTGAGGATTCAAAGGTTTTCATTATAACCCAATTCCTCATGATCAGCTGTCAAGTCAATTCAGTTGGGTTTGAGAACACTCCTACAGGGGAAAAAGTGTGGATGGCTTTTCTTATCCATCATAATGCCTATTTCACAGAAGTAAAATCAGTCAGTGCAGGTGTTCATTTGGAATTTCATTTGAGGTGGTGAGTACCAACCACTACTGTCCTTACAAAAAGTTTAACTCAACTCTATAATTAGTGATTTTATCAAGTGCTGATGCCATCAACAATTTTTAATTCTCATTCTGCTACATTTCTCTCTATCCACAAGCATTAAGATAGATGACCAGAAGGAAATGTTGATGTTATTTTTACAGTTGACACATATCCAGTAATATATAAAAATGAAAGGCTGAGGTTTGGGGTTACAGCTGCCTCCAGGTGATATCTGATACCAATGGGAATTAACCCTTAGAATAAATAAACAATCTGACTCAGCCACTGAGGTGGTACCTTCATTTTTTGGCTCAACCAGGAAGATGTTACAGGCACAGCTGAGTCAAGTGAACTCCATAAAACCAATAATACAATTCACTATGTAAAAAGAATTCAACAACAGATTTGCTTTCCTTGATGTCCTCAACAGAGAATGAGTTTAAGAAATTAGCATATAGAGAGTAAACAAATGTGATTGTACCCGAATTTTTATTCAAGATTACGGAGTTGAAAAGAAAAAAAAAAAAAGGAAAAAAAGAAGAAAAAGAAGAAAAAAAAGAAGAAAAAAAAAAAGAAAAGTTTATTGCCTTCAATATAGAGCATCAGGTCTTAACCAGGGGAGGAGGGCAGGAATTATTTCAAAAGGGGGCTAGATTCTGCAAGAAAGTAAGAATTTCTCTAATCATTTGGTGCATCTTCTCAAGAAATGTTTGCATGGTATGATATGATGATATAATAAAATTCATCTTTTCACAGCTTTGGAGTACCCTCTTCAAACTAATCATTTGATGGAAAAATGTGAAGGGGGAGGGTGAAGGTAAGGTCCAACCACTGAAAGGGGGCACGGTGGTAAAACAGTTAAGCAGTGATATAGATAAAGTTATATGCAATGGTTGTGATACCGTACAGTATAAATTAGACTATATACATGATATCCTTCAAAGGAATAACATCAGACTCTAAGTAGAAGGACAAAGTATACTAACTTTAAGGCTACAGCGAACCTACCTTACTTAAGAAGGGTAACTGACAAAATCCAAAAAAGTTGTGACTTTGTAAATCAATCCCCCCACCCCGTAAAAGTCATATTGATACACAGACAATTTTATAAGGTTAAGTTGTATGGTTTCTGCGGTAGGCAGCCACACACAGTCAGTCAGGTAAACTTTTGGTGAATTTTGATAAGATGAACAGTCATAATGCAAAGGAATATCATGTAGTTGGGCAAGGTTGAAAAGCCTGCTATGGAAAGTGATCAAAATGATAGATGGATCTCACTTGAGGGTGAATCAAGTGAGGAAGCTGCAAAAACAAATGTCACAAAAGTCTGGATAAGCTAAGTCGGTATAGAGTTCAATGATATGCGGGTGCTTATGCTCAGTACAGCAAAAAACAGAAGTTCTTGTAAATGAAAAAAAACAAAGAACAACAACAAGAACAACAAAAAACATTATCTGACTTGTGAATGTACTGGAAAAATTAGTATCAATGTTGGTCTAGTCAGTACATGTAGCTGGATCTTTTTTTTCTTGTCCGACTTTAATTACTGCTGCCTGCAGAAATCTCTCATGTCGATATCTAGAACTAGACATAATAGAAAGCCGCACTCTACAGAATGAATTATACATATGAGGAAGTATATGCATTGGGAATGTAGTTAGAAGAAGCAGTAAGGATAAGAATACAAGTCCTAAAAACTAATGAAATGATGACAATAACTTATCTCAGAAGTTCAAACAACATTTGTGATCATACAACAATGGCCACTGAAACATTGTGCAAGCTGTTCAAAATGTTATTAGAAACTTAGATTTAAGAAAACAAAGTAAATGAAATCCAACATAATATCCAGTCATGTCTTTGTTATTAACCTAAAATAGGGGTGGCAAACCTATAACATATGTGCTTAAGGTAGCACACAAAACATTTCATTGGCAAACTAGAGATATGGTTTTTTGTTAGTGATATTATTCACTTTGTTTTTTCGCAAATCGGCTACCTTTAATTTATCAGCTGTCATCTCAGCTATAGATTGTCTGAAAAGACTTTAAGAATACTTTCAAGCAATTTTGTTCTTTCTCCTCGAAATATTTTGTAAAATACAAATATAAAAAAAATAATTGCCACCACGGTCAATAAGTGAACAAGTGTAGCATCAAAATCTGAAGTTAAGTAAAAAAAAAAATTAAAAAAAAAAAAAAATTCCATAGAAGAATAAATTCTATTTATGGCATCACTGGAAAACATCTAAAATAGAGTTAAAAACAAACAAACATCTAGAAACACCGACAGGTTATTATTAAACCCATCGAAATAAGGTTTTTGAAAAAACCGTCAAAAAAAGCCTTGAAAAAAATCAGAAGGGGTCTAATGTAGTACTGAAGCCAATTCTGAACACAGTAGATAAAACGATATGGCCATGAGTGCTGGAACTCAAAAGTACAAATGGAAAAAAAAAAGGATAGAATCCTTTGCCACCTTCAATGACTAAGGTTGTTCATAGATAATCAGCTGCTCAAAAATTCCCATGGGCATTGAGAGGTGATTTTTTTTTCTTTTTAGTTAGACTATGTAGGCACGTGCTCTGAAAAAGGTTAGCCCTCCTTCCAACCTAAAACATTTCCTTTCACAGTGGATGATTAAATGTTGAAAGAGGTCTGAACTTCTAATTGAATAGAATGGGTAGGGATCATTAAATCATTGCCAGTAGGATACTAGAATCAGTGAAGCAAACAGTTAATCTAGTCTAGATTAAATACTGGACAGCTGGAGAAGTGGCAAGGGGAGGAGTAGGTAAAGGCCGGTCGTGGTTAGGGGATGGCAGAGAAAGAAAGGGATTGAGCGAGTGAAACGCTTTCAAGCTTAGAAGTTTTTGTATGCAGAAAGAAGCATTGTGCCAAATGCTTGCATTGAACATATATTAAACTCGCCATCCCAGTCAATAATTGAACAACCGTAGGGTAAAAAAAAAAAAGTTAATAAAAAAAATTAAAAATAAAAAAAAAAAAAAATTATATCGAAGAAGAGATAGTCAAATCAAATTCTATTCATGACATTACTGTAAAACATTTTGATATTAGGGGGAAAAAAAAAAATTCTCGAGAATCTAGATGTTATTATTAAACTATACCCAAATAATGTCAAATATATCCATTTTTCCCTAAGAAATAAAACATTTCTAGAAGGGGTCTAGTGGAGTACCAAAACCAATTTTCAGGACAAAGCATCATGGCCATACATGCTGACAGAATATAGTGGTAACTATTGCTCAATGTTAAGACTGGAGCAGCAGACCATCCAATCACTCCCTACTCTACAGCTAACCTTCTTCTCTTTTTTCAGCCTGACCCGACTGAGACCTTCCTCCTAAAAACATTTACACTAGTTTTATTTTTGACGATTGCAATGAAAAGCAACTAAAATCAGGATGAGAGAAATACTAGTCAAAAATTAATAATGGTTAACAATGCTCCATCTGATGAAAAATAAATCAAGATGCTATTAAAACTACTTATACAACTAGTGTATACAAAAATGACAAATATGGTGTTGAGCAATCATTAGAAAAATGAAGGGATGGGTTTAAGGTGACGAGAGCTCTAGTAGCTCTATTGGTAGAGCAATCGCTGTATACTGGCAAGCCTCTCAATGTAAAATGAATGGGAGTTAGAATCTTGCCTGGAACTTATTCTTCATTTTTGTACTGTTTACCCACCGTTGTAGACTGTCAGTCTGAATAGTTGCAATGAAAAGAAACTGAATTTTTTTTTTTTTTTTTTTTTTTCAAATAAAAAAATAAAATCAATCTTCAAGGTCCAATGTTTGACAGGCATTCCCCAAGTCAGTGAAAGACACAGGCTGACAGGTCTCACACTGGCCTAGGAAGTGGAGAAGAGATAGATACATGCCTTCCCCAAGGGCATTAGTGCAAAGTGAACACAAACTGTCTCAGCTGAAGTTTACACTCTGCTTCCCGAACACATTCTCTATGCTGTTAACTGCTCACACCTCCAAAGTGAAATTAAGATAGAAGAAATATTAGTCTAAAATTAATAACATTTGTGTTCTTGGTTGAATGAAAATTGAATAAAACTGCACTCAGTGTCTTTGCCGAGCCAGTAAAAAAAAAAAAAAAAAACATAGTACAACATCAATTCCAACTTTGAAGTTGTCTCTGAAGTTTAAGATCAATAAAATGAAAAATACACCACCACCACCATCTTATAACATTCTCACTATTTTTTTTTCTTCTTTGATATCTCTAGTTGTTTTTTTATTCAAGACTAACACACACTACATATTTCTTTATACATCATGAGCAGACAATTCAGAAAAAAATAGTTGATAAATATATCTTAATAATTACAAAAGTCTCTTATACTAGTAGAGAACTGGTAGGGTTACTAATTTGTTTTAAATTGAACTGTTAGAAGAGAAGTCATTCTGGTCATTTATTATAAACCAAGAGCTAGAAAAATTTTGTTACAGCCAAATCGTGTTAAATACAGTGGTTCTCATACAATCACCTAGGTTAGGAAACATCGAGCTTAGTCAGTACCTGGATGGGTGACTGTATGAAAATACCAAGAGCTGTAACAAGCCGACAAGGCATCTCCAAATGTATTGAACACGGCTTTCCTTTGGAAGCCAACAGGAGGAGTTGGAACTCAGGTTCAACACTCCATACTAAGCACTCAGGTACAGCAGCTTAAGTCCTGAAGCAGCTGACAATTCACCAAGATGAAAAGAGCTATACAATACAATCAAGAAACATTCACCTGAAAAGCAGAACAGTTATTAACCCAGCATAGTCAGAATACTTGGAAGAAGGGTCATGTAGTTGCGATTCCTCATTTCTTAATATAGATATGATTTCATACTAATTGATACAAGTAGACATTTACTCTACTGGGATGAAAAAAAAAAAAAAAAAGTACCAATCATTTTCATTATGGAAATACTTTTTTGAAAAATTTAGTAGCATCAGTTCAACACATCCATGACAAGTAAAATTTTCTCATTAATTGTCTCTATGGCCATTTTTTTTCCAGGACTTGAGATTTTGATCAATGAATGGTTCATTATCCAATCCAACAAATAAATATCTTAGAATACCAGCCCTTAAATAAGATTTAACAATCTTCGAGCACACTACTACCATCTAATTGGGACACAAATGCCACAAATAATGAAGGTTGCCTTTAAAGGAAAAAAAAAAAAGAAAAAAGAGAGCTACTCAAATATTCTTTTTGATCGCACTTGATTACTACCATTCAGGTTAGCAGAAATCACTGTATTAGTCAATTAAAATGGCACTACCTTGTAAGGGTTAGAGTTGGACAAAAGCTGTACATATGGTTATAATTAACATTGAAATTTAGTCATTTCCCGAATCTAAGTACACATGAAAAAGAAAGAAAAAGAGAAACTTGCAACAATCTTTGAGGTAAAACATAGACAATAATTAGAAAAACTGAAACAACTTCGAATAACAGACCTCTTATCACTAGATCTCAGAAATATCTGACAAAATCTGTATTACTAATATTTTGTCCGCCATGGGAATATCAAGAATATTTGAAATTGCAAGTCTTATCCATTAATGCACGGCACACACAGCGCTGCTTCCTGAAAAGATTTGTTAGACATGTTCAATTTTATCCCAGTGCGTCTGATGAAAGTTTGAATAAATTGCACATCCAAAATTGTCCGAACTCTGTATACAAACCATCCTTCAGAAAAGTAATCTAGGTTCATTATTATATCTGATAATTTTTGTTCTGTTGATACATTCAAATTATAATATAAACTACCATCATATTGCAGGAACACATTAAAACCAAATAACTACAAGCACACAACTGTTGTGGCTCAAATCAACTCTTTTTACCTTGTTCAAATAGAAATAAAACCAAATCTTAAATTTTTTCTATTTTGAGTCGAAATAAATTGGAAAAAAAAAAAAAAAAAAATGTGGTATAAACATAGACACATCTTCCCGCCAAGTTAGAAATAGATAGCGCTTGAAATAAGTCTTCAAAGAAAGATTTAAAATGAAAAAAAGAGTCGCAGATAGCTAACCATTTTCGGCGAGGAAATTTTAACATTCCATGTCTACTCCGACATTTGACCTTTCCATGAAGCAAGAGCACCAATGTCTTATGTGTCACTCAGGCCCATCAGCTTTAGATAGCCATAAAACTCTCTTTTTAATATCTTTACTTCAAAGCCAATTTCTCACAGAGCACATTTCACCTTATTTCATCAAACATGTTTTGAAAGTATTTGCTCATAATAATTAATGTAACATACATGTAACTACGTTCTTTCATCCACATCATTAAAAGTTCATGTATCTTATGGTCGAATAAAAAAAAAACAAAACATTCTTGCTCATTCATTTCAATGGTGACCAAAATTTTTAGATCAATTTCCACAAGGAAATAATCTATGGAAGATACATCTTTACGTAGCCAAACGAACTGTTAAGGAACAATACAGTCCTACAACAACATGCCTTAACAACTCCTATAGAAGTTACTTTTTCTAAAAAAAAAAAAAAAATATATATATATATATATATATTGTACAAGAAATGAAGGATAGATTAGTTTATAATACATAGGATTATGAAGGAATATTTTCTTAATGCAAGTTCACTTCCTGATTTTGTCCAAATATTGAAATAATTGTGTCTGATTTTGAGAAAACTAATCTGGCAACTCTGTTCCTAACTCTCACACCATTAATTTCATTTACACTCTTGGTGGAAGCAGTGTTTTACTAATTCCCTTCCTTTATGACCCTGGATTTGTTGTGCTTCCTTATGTTATCATAATGGCTTCCAAAAAAAGAGGTGATGTAGGCATCACTAAGAAATCAGTTTCTCAGAATTTAGAGTAGATAAGTAAGTTGGAATGTGTCAGTGTCACAAGTGTGCAACAAATATGTTGTGAAAAAAACATTGTCAGACATATGCAAGACCAAAGTACAGAGTAAATAAAATAATTCTCATTTCCTTTATCTAGAATTATTTTATATTCTCTTAAAATGTTAATTATATCTAGGTACCATGCGATGTACTATTCAAGATTTTTTTGCAGGTATTTGTTTTTTTAATACATTATTTGGTAATACATAAATGAACCCTTGCCCCCCCCATTAGTCTTGATAAGAAGGTTTACAGTAACTACTTCGTAGATATTATCACAACTGAGATTGGTATTAACCAATAGATTTTGATCTGATTAGGAAACTGATCGTTTTGATAATGTACAAAATAAGATAACTGAAAGCTTTCAGAAATGTGTATTCACAATATGAGACCAAGTACAAGACACACAAAAATTATACAAGCAAATTGAAGGAGTTACTCTCGTTTGATACTTCAGAACTTATAAGTACACAAAAGGAATAACAGCCAAGTGCAAGAGACAAGAAAAACTTGTAAGAAAAATAGATAATCATATGTAGAAACTCTGTTTTAGAACCAGAGTCATCACCAAATTAACAATGGCATTCACCCGATTAAACTGTAAAGAAAAAATATATACTCCTCAACCTATGCAAGTAAAATGGAAGTTCAAGAAACCAAGAATGTAGCATGAGATGGAAGAGCGAAAAAGAAACGATCGCATTCTGAGAATTGTTAGCAACGTTGGAAATGTCATGAAAAAGAAATGTGCAGAAAAAAATTAGCAGCCTTCAGTAAAGCAGACAGTTATATGCAAAATGCCCTAACCAATAGATAAATCACTCAACCATGTGCTTTTATACAGAAAATGTATCTCATATCTGTTCGTTTATAAATCAGGATATAGTAAAATTGATTACTAATGTAAAACTAATGTTACATACATCCACACTATATCGATTGCATCTTGGATAAATGTAGCGATATGTCCATGTCTATATGCTCTCGATGAAATCATCCACACATGATAATTAGCAATGTGTGTTCGTTTTCTGTCCCGCTCACATCATCAGCAACGTCTGGTGACGTAACTTGATAGAAAAAGAATTTGATATTACTTTAAACTTGATGAATAGTATATTTACTTAATTTTTACCTCGACAAGAAATCATATTTGCCATCATGATGCGGGGTCAGTTACACTGCTATGTCCACTCACAATATACAGACAAATTTGTTTGGGTAAACAACAAAGCATTCATTTACATTTTACAACTGAAAACATAAATTGGGTCAAGTTTAAAATCTCTATTCAGTTTTTCACAGATTTTTTCCTTTATTTTCTATTTGCTATTTTGTCTTCTTGTGAACATCTCAAAATAGAGCAATGGTATAGATATTTACACTGATCAACAATACAGAATTGATTTAAATAATACGAAGCACTGACAATAAATACTTCCTGTTTTTCTCATACCTCCCTTTCAATACCCCCCACCCCCATGTACCTCATTCCCCTAGCTTCAGAAACAACTTTTTGGGGTTGTTCTGTGTTGAAATACCGGAGAAGAGTAGGAAGTAGATTATATGAGAGAAATAAAAAAAAAAAAAAAAAAAAAAAACGAACAACATGCAAATTAGAAATAAAAAGAAAGATGGTGTGGGGGGGGGGGTTTACAAAGATGATTAAAGAAAAAGATAAATAAAGTAGAGAGGGTAAAAGCAGATAGAAAAGGTGAGGAAGAGAAAGTATTCAATGCGATATGCAATGCGTTTCTATAAGAAAAACGATCAGGAAAAACTTTCTACAAAATGACACATTGAATCATTCTAACAGATTTGCTGATATTCCAACAAAGACAATATAATTGGCACAATCTGGACACATTTTTATTGCTCAATAGTCCAGCAGTAAGTGACCCAACTTTTAATCAGCATTGGTCAAAGACAGTTAACTAAATTAAACTTTAGAGCAGCTTTCATAGAATACAGAAAAGACTCAAGACAATAGAGACAATTGACAGGCGAACACCAAATTGGTTGGAGCTCAAACTATTATCATTATTCATCTTAGCAATCAAATCTAAATACTTATCATACAAGGGAATGCAGGTCTGAGCAACCAAAAAAATGCATGTATAATGAACAATCAACAAGTACTTCACAAAATTTTGATTGAAGATTTACTAATATATTTTATTTTGGTCCTTAGAAGAGTTAGATTATAATGAAACTATCAAAATTATCATTTATCTTCTAGCTGTAAAAGGAAAGTGCTGAAATACATTGATCCAATGTAGTTACAAATGAAATGCCAGCTAGACAGATTTTTATTTTGCACAATAAAGAAAATACCAAATAAGTTTTCACTTCTTGTTTTTTTCTACAGTACGCTTGATTAACTACCATGGTAAATCAAATTAGACAATGAATTTGCCCACAAAGGTCAATAATGGATTCAGAAGTTATTTTAACTAGGGTAAAACCAGATAATCTTATTAGAGTATCATATTTCATACAGCTCATGATTCCTATCTCACTTGTTCGTGCCCCTCGCAATGCGCTTTAGTAATTATTATCTGGAGTTCAAGGTATCAATACTTGCCAATCCAAGGAAAAGAAAAAAAATCTCAATTTAAAGTAAAAGGTGCCATTCTTCAACAGTGACCTTGCCTTTGGAAAAATATACGCATTTATAGTCTCAATGGTTTTATAGATAAGATCCTGACGAAGTGTTGACAGTTACCATGACAATCACTACACAATACCATTTGCACTTTTAAGATCGTTATTTTTGTCCACATAAAGTAGTAAGTGACCCGTTAATCTTTTATATTGGATGGTTAGAAAACTGACTATTTTTCTGCTTTAAATCAAAATGGAATTAAAAACTTGTGTTTTTAACAGATACACATATTTTTTCCTTATCGATGTCACATGTTCTTTCTAGTTCAAAATTCAAAGTAGATAAAAACAATTCTGGTTAGTCACTCAAGAGAAAGTTCAGCTATTCCAAAATGGCCAATATGATACACAAGCATCCATCATTAGTTTAATGCTGTAGATAATGCCACAGGTTTGCTTAGCCTGGGCTGACAATAACTATCCATCAAGCATAAAAACTGCAAGCATGATCATAAACAAACAAGTTTAAAGAGAATAAGTGAAGTCTTACAAAATGTCAAAGAACAAAAATTAATCAAAAGGTGACACTGACTACAATCCACTGCTGAAGCTGACCAGTTGAACAGGTTAGATCTTTCTTCTTTGAAGAATTATTATGGTTAAGAGGGTTAATTTTCACCCATTGACTGACTAATCAGACAGCAAGTTAGAAGGTCAGTAGATTCTTCAGTAAGTGCACATGTTCAGGTTTAAAAGAATATGCACTACCATATTATCAACGGGAAAGATAGGGTAATATTGATGATTTGGACCGTTCACATCGGATTTTGTTCATATGCCATTTCAAAAATCATTAACAGTACAAATACACTTTGTATCAACAGCAGTATTGCACTGGTTACTTGAGCAAGTGATTTATATATGACGCTTATAATTTTATACTAAAAAAAATCTACAAGAAAAGATATCAGCTACTTTTATGCCATCAATCGTTTTACAGATCACAATGCTTGAATGATGATACTTGTTACTTCAAATTTGCTTTGGAGAGGAAAAATAGATTTTGAATTTAAGTGACGAGCCTTTACTTTTAACAGCCCTTCTAGCAACGACAGATTTCACTCTTATCATTAACCAGCAGGAGTATCTGGCCTTGCCCGGGTTTCTAAATATCTAAAAAGAATACAATCAGATGAGTTGATTATAGTTCGTTTCAATTGCTTCAATCAGATGCTGATAACCTTCAGTAGGTCCAGGGATTTTACTTCTATCAGAACTGTTGAAAATTTAGGACTAAACATGAAATTCAATTCTTACTTTCAAAAAAAATTCTTCAGGGGAAGAACACTTAGATAAACAAACAAAAAAACTATGATTTGCATAATTTGTTTGCTTGGGTTCAATCCCTGGTATGAGCAAAGAGTGGTAAACTTTTCATCAGGGACAAATTTCCGTGCACTCAGCTTTACCTTAATTTTCATAACTACTTTTTAAACCTCAATTTTGTAACTATTTTCCCCAACATCAATTGCATCCCATATTTCCATTCATACCTTTCCCAAGGAGATTTGTGCTAAGTGAATACTGATTATCGGTTAGAGTTTGATTTCAGCTTGCCAATTCCATTTTAAGTGCGGCTAACCACTGGCACCTTTTACTTAAAAAAACAAAAACAAAAAAAAACTTGAAATTATAAGTAATGTTTACGTACAATACAGGAATGCCTACATTTAGACTCTTCCAGAAATGGGGTGTAATGTAAAAAGATGCTGCTTTTTGCTGTGTGTCTGGAAATAGTTATTTTGACCCTAAATTGATCTGCAATGACCATGGTGGTCAGCACCACCTATCCTAATTTTACCCTCATACCTTGACAGACTAATTTTCAGTTCCAGGATCCATATAAAAGATGCAAGCAAGCAAGCAAGCAAGCAAAAAAAAATTCAAAAAATTCACTAGCATGAGTCTTTGTGCTAAATCTTATAGTTATTCCATTCAGGACATTGTTTCTTTAACCATTTGGTTCAAGTGAAACAAAACAAATCAAAACAGCCATGGTATGATGCTGACAAGTATTAGTTCTAAAACAAAATCTGGGATATTCTATGTTATAACCAACAGCATCGAGTCTTTAGATTAGGTATGAAATCTAAAGAAACACTTGATTCCGTTTTTTTTTTCTCTTAAAACAATGTAATTTTAAAAAAAAGAGAAAACAAAAAGGAGTGCGCTCTTAAGATTTACTTGATTTTAAAAAGGGATATATTTGGGAATATTGAAAGAAAATGTCTTGCTGGGTCATGTAAGGTTGATTCAGGGAATTTTGTTGAGTCAGTTTCATGATATCACTATTGTACACAATTTTATTTTTTACGCTTGCATTTGTCCTACATAAAAGAGAGAGAAAAAAAATCAGCTTTCAGATATTAAATATTTTTGCTAATTCAAATCTGAATCAGTTAATATAGCAGATATAATTTACTTGGAGGATTTTTCTTTTAATGGTGTCTATTCTCAATGTTATTTTTTCCACCCTAAAAAGCATTTCATAATGCAAGCCCATGACAGCAGGAGTTGACACTTTTGTCCTTGATAGGTATTGCAAAACAAAAGAAAAAATGTATTCTGAAACGATCAGCTAAATATAATTTCTGATTCACTCTCTACACACACATACAATGAACTCTAACAAAAATGCCAAAAAATATATTTCATTTTCACATGTGAACCTTTTTCTTTTAAAAGATATAGATTTAAAAAAAAAAAAAAAGGGAGATGTTTTGTAAACATAACAGATTTTCCAAGATGAATCTAATTACCCGGGGTCATCAATACTTGTGAATTTTATTATTTGGCAAGTCAATACTACCATTTTAGTTGTATGGTAGGTCATAATGAAAAAATATCAATAAATAAAACTGATGTTTATTGATATTAGCTACTGATAGATGGATTTCAAAGGAAAATAATGGCTTCTAGAGATAAAAAAGCAAAAAATGACCCGGTAATATAGTTTTTTTTTTTTTATCTAGGAAAAACATCTGATTTTAATACTCTTCATTGCAAATACATAACATCTAATATCATACAACTTCTCCCAATTTTCATTAAAATAAACAAGATCTTGTTCAGGATAGATTTCATTATAAAGAGATATAGATATGAATCAACCAAGGTTTCAACTAATTCATGCAAATCGAGGACATTTTTCAGTGAGGATACAAATAGTGTAAAAGAGGATGAAAGTTAATATAAACTAGATATACTTCTTCAAGCACTACCCATCATAACATTTACTTGGGAGAGATAACGAAAATTCCCAGGTTCCAAGACTGCAAAGTATATTATCTTCTAAAATGCTGAATATTTTTTCGAGATGAATTGTACATTTTCATAATCTTACAGAGCCTGACTTATATGTGAAATTTTATGGCAGTTAAACACTTTTAGTAGATTTTTCTTACATCCTAGAAATCATGTCGGGGGAATCATTTTTTTCCATCTCTCAAAATTCAGAATTCATTGCAATCAATGCATACACATTTTCAGCTTTATTTCTTGGTTTTCCTTTTAGTATATAGTATCTATGTATTGAAAAGTTTTCTGAAACTATGATTCAAAAAACTTTACATTGCACAAACACTGTAAAACTTGAAAAACCTCGCAGAACACCAAAGCTGAAATTTCGGGTTGGTTCCACAAACTTACCATGGACAAGGCAAACTTCAGATAGGACGAGACCCCAATTTTAGTGAATTTTATGGGTCTAGGTTATACTGGTGGTATAAGATGATCTCAAAAATGTAAGTAAGCAAAAAAGACTCACTTTATGCAATTTTCTGACAGTTCAATTATAATCAGAATTGGACATTAAAAAAAATATTTGATAACTGTGACATGTTTTAAAAGAGCTTCAAAAAGTGCGTAGGTAGCTAGTAATGGATTTCATTGCAAAATAAGAATTGTATACACTACAGTATCTTTTTCTAAGACTAAGGACCCCAGTGACCTTCGCTCATTCACCATTTGAAAGATTGCATGGGATTTTCAAGTTAGAGTTTTTGTATTTGTAATCTGGTAGCACAGAATATCAGAATAAACATGCCTAAAGAGAGGGAAGGGATTTGAAGACCAACAATGACCAATTGAAAAGTGGTGTTTAATGTAGCCCACACTGGCACATTTTCCCCCTTCAGCACTTGGCCACTATCTCTGATGGATTGCTCAACATATTTTTTTTCAGATGTTTAATATACCATCAACTTGAAAATATATTTCAGGGTGGGATCTGGGCAGGTTATGGAACCAATCAAGTGGGTATTTAACTAGAAGACTTGACTAGAAATACAATTAAAAACCTTTTAATGTAATAAAAGCAATTTTTCTTCAATAGAAAATACTTCAAACTCTTTACAATGTACACACAATTGGGGCAGTAAATAATTGCAACACCTCAAAAGATGAGAAAAGGATGTATAGCAACGTTTGAACCACAGATAATACTTCAACTGATACAATCAGTTATTAGATTCTTGGTTTCAGCTACTCTTAACGTAAATGTGCTTGATAATTCATACAGTGGCCTTTGTAGATAAATTATCCTAAATGAGCTACAAATGTAACATGATATGCTGATATATAGAAACAATTTGTATAAGAGAAAGGAAAAGCGAAAAAATGTGAAAACAGATGAAAAAAATATCAAAAAGTAAGAGATGGCAAGCCTTGAGAATAACAAATAATAGTGGTAGTGGTGTGTATGTAGGGGGAAAGGGTTATGGAGAAAATGTTTTAAGAAAATGACTAAATAGCCCAACTAAAACAAACAAATTCCCAGCCAGATATAGACACATTGAATACTGAGAGCCAATAATTTCAAGATCAATGTCAGACAATTTAGATTGCATAGTTTTCCTTTGGGGTACTTTTAATAGAACAAGCAATCAAGCTACCCACAACAGACAGCACAACCATGATTGGGATGGGCAAGATGGTTCATCTGGTAAAAATTCTTCAGTCAATTCAATTATATAAAAGATCCTCATCCTAGATGAAATTTTTGTTCTGAAAATCAGACTGTCACAATATCTAAGGAACATTCTAATTTATGAAAAAAGATCTGAGGGCGAACTTCAATTCAGACAATCAATTCTCTTCTTCCAATTTCTGATTTTGTCAATACAACGTGTTGGCCAATCCTTTCTTTGGAGTGCTTAGTTGGCAGTATGATTACGTTGAATGCACCTACACTGCCGAAAACAGATTGTTCTGGTTGGTATGTTATTAATCACAATTTTCTTTGCAGGAAAAAAGAAAAAAAAAAAAAAAAAAAAGGTTTGCCCAGTTTTTTTTTTATCAGATGAATATACAACTGACAAGGGCTGAGGAAAGGATCAGCCGAAACAATGTGCTGATAACATTCTTGTTAGACAAATCTGTGTAGATTGCTGCATGCAAACAGCTGGAGAAAAAAAAAAAGGGGGAAAAAAAAGGTAATCATGGGCCCCCAGAACATGGTTTCTTTCCTTATTCATAAAAAAAGTTAGGCATGCTGAAAGCAAAGTGAGCCTAGGGTGACAAAAGTGTATGATGGTGGGGAGGGGAAGAGAAAAGGATAAGGAAGACTGATTTTCTAGAAGGCATTAATAAGCAAAAGCGATGCTCACTGTATGCTTCAAAAATACCAACTTCACATTTAAGAAACATCAAAACTACAATCTATGAAAGACAGAAATGTGGAAAGGGCATTAAAAAGCACCATTTCTTTATCACATTAGTGGTGAATGAAGATCCTTCATCTTTAATAAATGTAAATAATATAAAGTATCAATATCGATCGACTTGAGCTACAGTGAGTACTCCAACTGCTTCTGGTTTTGTCATAATCCTTTAAAACCTGAGAAAACTAAAACCTTATGCTTACAAACCATTTCTTTTACAAAAGAGAATTGATCTTGATCCTTAGAAAAGTCAAGTAAATATCAGGCATGTTCATACAAAATGCTTTCATTGTCTTTTTTAAAATCATTATTTTTGATAAAATTCATACTAAACACTATAAATTTCTATTAGGAGCCCATACTAACAAGTATCAACAAATGCAAATGAATAGTATTCAAAAGGTAATTCTAATCAATTTGAGCCTTTGCTTTTATGGAACATCATAGTTGGGAAGTGATGGCAAGATATTTATTCATCAACATTGAAACAACCAAAAAGATAATGGTTCACTTAGAGAACATACTTGCTGTACAGTATTGGTCCGCAAGCTAGTCTTGTCAGCCATTGCTAGTGATTTTGATACTCATTGAGTGCTCCACGGGGTTAAGCTTTGAAAATATCTACTGGCTTATCTAGAGAACCATGACAGGCTATGGACAACATCTTTTGCACCGGTTTAATTATACTTTTTATAACACAATCAAGACTTCTCCACAAAGCAACAAATAGGCATTTCTCTTTGGCAGTCACTCTAGTACTTGTAAAATATTCAACATCTTAGCATTATACCTTTTTTCAGCTTTTGGAATCCTTAAATGATGATCTGACTGATTTGCTGTAGTTACCCAACTACCTACCAACAAGGTCAGAATGTGACACTAGGTCAATTTCAATGTGGTGACCGAAATGTGTACAAGTGGGCAGCACATGCTTACGGAATCTGATGTTCCCTGAACAGTCAGCCGTCTAAGTATTGATCAGGCTTGATGCTATTTAACTATAATGATCAAATGAGAACTAAACCTTTTAGCGTGATTTGACCATAAACAGTTGCTGTATTTGCATTTCGGTGTTTTAGATCAGACCAGGAATTATGTATGGTGATAATAATAATAATAATACAAGCAAGAAGGGTTTTTTTTTTTGCTTAGTAACATTTCCAATCACTTAAGAAGTAAAATACTTACTTCAAACCAGAGTAAAGAGCAGTTTCCAAAAAGAGGTCTTTTGTGTTTTAAAATTTACGTGAGTTTTGATTCAATGAAACCTCCTCAAGTTGAATAAAGATATTGCAAACAGTTTGCATCTGTTGAGTGCAGGCTCATCCAAGTTGAGGCTCAGTTGGGATTAAGAGAGGGGAATGAAGGTGAAAAGCACCGAGGCTGGGGTGGTAAGTCAGATGTTTGTAAAAAAAGAAGGTATGGTAGAGTTGAGGGTTGCAAAGGGGGTGCAGACTGACAATGAATCAAAAGTCAACAACAGCAGTGGAGTAAACAAGAAACAGATCAATGGATGTAGATATGATCATTGCTTCCAGCATTGTGTACTCTGTGGAGGTAGGCAGGCAGTAGACATACAGACAGCAATTGCAGGAACCAAACAAGCTGATAAAGAATGGAAGAGAATGGGGGGGGGGAGGAGGTGAGAGATTCGGCAAGTGAATAACACTAAGAAAGCAAAGGATGAAAAGGGAGAAACAGCTTTTTTTTTTTTTTTGTCATCCTATTCTCCACCTGCCCTATGTATATTTGTATAAAACAGTTTGCTTTTTGTTTTTTTTTCAACAAACTAGAATGCAGGATAAGCTTGGCAAGAGGGAAAAAAAATAGAACAAAGATTAAAGAAAGATGAGAAATCATCGGTCTTCGAAGTGAAAGGCATAACTTGGTAAACAAAGATTATTTTGAAACAACTGGATTTTACTTGGAGATGAATTTATTCAGAAGTTGTGATCAATGCTCCTTAAACTATTCCAGAGTCATTCACCCTCAAGCCTTTATCACAAAGTTTTGTTCACCTCAAATTTATATTCATTTTTGTCTTATTCTCAATCATGTATAATTTTATACACAATTCATTTCATATAATGAGGCCTCTTTAAAAAGGTTATATCACAGTAAATTTAGGAATATCCTGCATCTTTGAAATTAGAAAACCATAGGTAAAGAGAAAAAATATCAAATTTCCAGCTTCGCTGCAATTAAAAACAATAAGAGTTTACTAAACAACTTCAATGGTAATACCTTTATAAGAAAAGGAAAATATATACATCTGAGCTGATTAAGTCAGTCATTCTAGATGTTTTATTCAGCTTTTATTTACTGTGGTAGTTTCACTGACCTCTAAAATTATTTAATTCACCCCCGGGTGAATCCTATATCTATTCAAGAAGTACCGATTTAAACTTATCTCTGGTAGCTCTGCAAACCATTTCTTCCTTTGAATGAAGAAGAAACTGACGATATGAATTATAAGTAACAGGACAGAACACCAAAATCCCAGGACTGTACATCTCAATTGCCTCAAGACCGAATCAAGATATTTCTAGTATTCAATTACAGATGTGCACCAGACATTTTTGATGATATTTCTAGACTTGCTCTAGTCCAAACTTAGTTTGGGTGAAAATTTATACCTACATTCTGAGTATTCATAAATGGTTACTTATAACTGTCTATATAAAACCATATTTCTCAAGCAAATAAATAGAATGTTTGTACACAAAACCAATAGACCAATCCAGAACATTTCAAGTTTTAGGCCAAGATTATATATCAAGTCATTGAATGTTAAATCATACTATGCACGCATTTTCAGCAATGATGATCTTTCAAGCTGAAAAAAAAAATTTATGAACATTTTTTTATCTATTTTTATTTATCTATTTATTTTTTTACATGCCTACTTATATATTAGTGTCAACTAGTATGTTTCTCATTATTCCATTGACCTAAAATCAAAAGATGACAATGTGTTAAAAAAAAACAATTAGATTAAATTTTCATATCATTCAATTGTTGTTGGTTATCAGTGGGGATTATAGATTGCTGAATAATCATGATTAGTAAAACAGAAAAGACAAGTCAATCAATAAAGGATACCCTGATTTCTCATACCCGAAAATATAAAACAAAATCAACAAAAAGAGAATAATAATACCACATTAGAATTTTAAAGTGCATTTAGTTGTATCATTAATTTTTAATGATTTATATATAGGCTACCTAAAACACATTCCCCTGGTTTCATTTTCCTCCCGTTGACCTAAATATTCGATCAAGCTGATGAGCCTCTCTCTCTGAAATGAAAAGTGTGTGTAAGCTAGCTTTTCTCCAACCCCACCCCAAATACAATACCTGACATTTGAATTTAACTTACTGAAGTAGGGTGCTAAGTATAATACTTCCTTTTTCCATGTCATAAAACTTATCCAAGCATATCAAATAACCAAAACAGGCAGTATGAATAGGTAGGCTAGGAAAGCTATCAGCTTGCAGATTACAAAATATCAATGTTTATTTCGCAGAAACTTGACTTTAAATGTACATTAAGAATATATTTCACCTTTATCTATTACAAATAAATTTAGAACTTATGTAGAATTACATATTTGGATTAAATTATGAAATCTTTGTGCACAAGAAGGTATATGTGACAGATTTTCAGCAAAATAATCTAACAGTTTTAAATACGTGATGTTGATTGTTGAATAAATAATAAAAAGAAATTTTACCTCGATTTCATACGGTAATTTTTTCACACAAAAATGGATATATTTTTCATATTGAGAAAACAAATCATCACATGATAACAAATAAAATGCCTTTTAATTTCATGAATTAATAACCCAAGGTTTAGGTGAAACTATGTTCTCAGAAAGGAAAAATCAAAATATTTACTAATTCAGTTTAGATTATATATAGGCTTCTCATGGCTCACGGTATAATGATGGTAGACCCCAAAATAATAATCTAGCTCCAAACAGCTAAATTTTGCATAGCAGCTCAGTTATAGCACAGTTGGTTTTCTTGGACCCCAGCACCTGTGTTATGATTAGAAAAACCTATACCAAAAAAGCAAGTCCCCATTTGATTGTTTGCAATAATCGATAAGAATATTAATTCATGCTGATGTGTGAAATTTTGTCACGTGATTGGAGAGGATATATATATATATATATAAACCATACAAGCATTTATAATTGTTTTTGAAAAATATAGTGTAAAAACAGAAATGATCAGGTATAAATGTTGTGTAAATTAGTTGGAAGTAACATTAACAAAGCCTTAGATTTTCACAGCAGGGCAACCAGGATGGTTGCATTCTCTTTTTTTACCACAAAAGAAAACAAATATACTTCTTGTATAAGGCTGAATTACCCAACGCTCTGTCTTAATTTACAGAGATTTAATTTGAATTTAAGATCTTCCATTATGTATATTCCATATATGCATTTAACAAAGGGAAACAATAAATAAATGCATCCCATAGGAATCAAATCCTTTCAGAAATAAAAGGTTTTCCTACATTCCTCAAGAAACATGAAACTGTAGCTAATTTTGTAAATCAGTGAATACATGGAACAAACAAAAAGTGCCAATGATGATTGACAAAAATCAATCTGACAACACATGCACCCACGCAGATACATGCATGCAAAAATATAATTTATCCGACCACTAATTAAACGTGTTGTGTGTGTATTGGCCGAAAAGTTATGTAATTGAACTGGAAAGGATATTGATAATATTTAATCAAATTGCATAATGGTCGCTTCAACAGTTTTTCTTTCAAATGAATTCAAGCCGAAATAGACCCTCACACATTAGCCAACAAAAAAGTGGGATATTAACATAAAATTAGCTGAACTAGAAAACCATTTGAAGTATCTGCAAATTACTGGGTCACTTTTGGTAGGGATTAAATAGGCAATGTTTTAGATATTCATTCAGATTTGATTCATGTATAGAAATGTATATTTACATGATTAATAGAGTTTAATGATATTGTCATTACCATATTGAAGTCCTTTGACAACTTGTGAATTACACGTCTATAAAAATCATGAATCTGATATGAAGCTCAAAGCTGCTAACAAGCAAGCAACACATAACATTACAGATAAAAGCTATTGAAGATATAAACACAATTAAGAGCATTTAAATCTCTGCAAAGTGAAAGCTGTTTATTATAATCGTGGATCATGTTATCAAACGGCTATTGTTATCAAAATCAATAGGTCCAAAACACTTTATTTGAAATCAATTAAAAATTTGTTAATCTTCTAAAATAATATAAATTTGTTCATAACAATGGATTCAATAACATGATAATTAACACAAATTGTTCTAATTTTTATATCCTTTTCTTAATATCATCAGCCGGTTATTGTTATCTAGCTTTGATACCAAAATAATCAAAGGAAAAATGGATTGAAATATATATTCTCTATTCATTGTTCATGTATATTTATGTTGTATCATATAATTAGTGTGTAAGGGATTGTTAAATTCCCCGCAGTACCTAATCTTTATTTTCAGAACCAAATTTGTCCAATAACGACCCGTCCCAAAGTGATCACAAAAAGCATCTTTTCATTATAAGATATCCAGAGGTGTACAAACAGATATACACAAAAGCAAGCCAATTTAAAATAATTGATTTACCTGTATTCAATAAGAAAAAAAACCCTTAAACAACTATGTACACATATGCCTATAAATGTACACCTATTCATATGCACCTCAGACTCATTGGTATAAGCATGCTTAAACACTACTTCCTACTTGATAGCTACAGTTGAGCAAGCTCTACCAACTTGAAATTTTCATGCTTTCAAAGAAAAAAAAAAAAAAAGAAAAGAAAAGAAATGATCAAAGAAATGGATTTTGAGAGTGAAAAGCACCGCTACAAATTTCTAAAATGTCGTAATACCCTTACACACATCAATAAGTAGGTTGAAAAGATTAGTATGTGATTTAAAACAAAACCGACACTACCCAAACAAAGCATAGAGTAGAAGTCACTTGGTATGTCAAAGTTTAAAAAAAAAAAGTGAATTAAGTACTGGAACAAAACCGATATCATACCACATACGTTTTTATAAATATCAATAGAAAAATTGTCTGAACATTCTCATGATTCTAGGTATTCAACTCATCTCAAGAGACATAGGATCAGTCACCAATTTGGTTAACCACAAAAATATACACAAACTGAGATGAGCGGGGAGAAAAAAAAAAATTAAGAATTATCTACAAAAGACAAAGAAACATGGGAAGGGCATTAAGAAGTATTGTTTCTTCTTCATTGATTAGTAGTGAATAAAGATTCTTTAACTGTACTAAATATAAATAAAATAAAGTATCTTTATAGAGTGACTTGAATGGAGTGTCATGGTTTTTACTGCATAGGCTTACTGTTTCTGATTTAGTCCTTCAAACCTGAGGGAGAAAAAAAAAGGATAGCAATAGTCACTAAGTTTATTATACTTTTATTGGTTATAAAAATGGGGCAACAATTTGGTATGTAATACTTATGAGATTAAGTTCCTCCTTTTGCCAGACGAATATGAGAAAACATTTTTGAGCTTTAAGTATACTCCATTTCTTAAGTGGACCAGTCAACCAAGGTTTATGTCACTTGATTTATAGGACAATAGGAAATTCTGAATCTAACTAAAATGACCCCAATTTATACACATTTATTTGATAAGAGCTTGAATAATGTTTTTTGATTCTCTACAAATGACCAACCAATGCCCCCCCCCCATTTTTTGGAGCCAGTGTGGGACCAAAAACCCTTTGAGTAACTGAAGACATGGAGTGTGTAGCAAATGTTATTCTTTTGAGATAATCTATGATTTTTTTAGTATAGAATTTGTGTAAAATGTCAGTTATATATAATAAAAAGTGTGTAAGAAATTATTCATTGGGTGCACTGATATTTCTTTGTCATGAATTATAAATACTAGCTGAAATTCTGACCTATTAGAGGGATTTCCAGCAAATTTCCATAGACAGCCTGAATGAGACCTGTGGCCCTAATAAGAAATCAAGAAAAAAAAAGCCGAAAAACAAAACAACAAAAAACAAAATAAACTTATTTCCGAGGGGATCTTGAAGAAAAGAAAAAAACTCACTGAAAATATTCTCTGTGGAGTCTCATTAGTGACCAGAGGAAATTTTCCACAGCTCAGGCCATTCACAAGTTACACAAGTTATAAAATTCATTTTGTATACATGAAAATTATACCAATAAATTTACGAGGCTATCTGGATAATTGATTTAAAAAAAATAATAAATATACAAAGGATTGATTAGTAATGAAATAACATCCAAAATGGTCGCTCAGTTTCTGCCCATTAATCATACAAACAGCAAAAATATTGATAAAAATGCACAAATGATTTTACTAAGCTTCACAAGTACAGAGTCCTCCCCAAAACGATATTCAGCAAATTTCAAGAAATTTAGCATTCAAAAGAGCTTACCAGAGTTAAAATTCTACCAGTGGCCCTTAAATTATGAATATGGCTTTTTTAAATTCCATTTCTAAACAGAGAATCTTCAATGAAACAACGGTTAGCAAATAAGTCTCAAGCCATTGCAAGTGAGTTTCGGGCCTCATTAGGACCACCACAGACTAGGCTGAGTTTGGTAAATACCTACTTCCATTTTCAACCAAAAAAAAGATGAAAATGGATCAGAGGACAGACCAAAGTAAAATATATCAGAATTAACAAACAGACAAAAATAGGAGATGGGCTAGACACCTAGCAAGAAGGATAAAAGATGGTGCAAAAGGTTAACAGTAAGAGAAGATCAAGCACATGGAGAGATGAGAAAGAAAGGTTTGTAGGTAAGACATGGCTGAGATTAGTCCTGGTCAACATGGAAGGCGCTGGGAAAGGGTTCCATCCAGCAGCATACTTATGATGATGATTTTCAACCAAAGATTTACTAACAGATTTCAAATTGAAGGATACACAGCATAAAGACTAGTGTTTCAGTGAAAAACAGTATTTCCAATATGCTACAGCTGGAAGTAAATTGTGCAATTCCTAAGCAGTATTAATATCTTATTTGAGAAAAACTGTCAGATAACCACCTGCACCCAGCTACATAAGCTTATAATCTCAACATAAAGCAAAAACTCACCCACCTTGCAGTGGAAAAATTGAGCATTGGCAAGGGAGTGGGCGGGTAGATGAGAAAAATGGCAGGTATCTACAACAAAGATTTGGCAAATGAATAACAATCTAAAAATGTCAGGTACTGAACACGCAAGTATGTGGTAGCACCAGCTTGTGTCAGCTATAATAATAAGATGCTCTTGAAAAGAAACTGAAGATAAAGTATAAATCTATTGTTTTTTTTTGTTTTTTTTTAAAGACAACAGACATCTTCAGTTATGGGTCATGTAATAACTTGGAGAATAGGTCATGAAGACCTCACAATGAATGTGATACCAAGACCAATAGCAAGCAATAGATTCTTTCCACTGGCAATGAATTGCTAATCTCAACTTCTCCTGTTTACTCAGCATAGCTGTAGTAAAGTGTGTTTTTTTTTTCCCTGGTTAACAAGGAAACATTATCTTATTCTTGTAAGTTACTATCAACAATAGATCACTATTGGCATATCTATGTAGATGATCTCTCGCTTAATGCTTTGTACTGAAGTTGTGGGTAGGTTTGGTACACATCGCAGGCAAAGTGATTAAATAAAGATTTATAGCAGAGTGGTTTTTTATGTTATAATCTAGGCAAAATTTTTATTATCATCGTTTTAGTAATCAAACTTAATCTAACTGATCTTCTTTAGACCTCTAACTGATTAATTTTTCAGAGTGGGTCAAGTAAAATTCATAGGATACAACTTGAAGTTTTCATGTAGTGTTTAGCAGTATTCCAATAAACCAAATATACAGAAATAATGTGGAATATTGCTAAAAGATTATCAAAAAAAGTTAGTAGGTTTAGGGAACAAGTTGGTAATATGCAGGAAGACATTATGAATGCTGAAAATAGCTTTGGGGATGAACATCCACTCTGCTTAAGAAACAAGGATGAACAGTCAACAAATCATAAGCATAAAAAAAAATGATTGCTTAACTAAAAATTAAAGAACAAACAAACATAATATGCCATGAGTATGGCTATCCAACATTTTTCAAGGGAGAAAACTATGAAATGTCATTTATAGAGTAGTCTCCTTCAATTTTTTTTGAAAATGGTTATAAAAAAAAAAATTTTTAAAAAGGAACAGATTCATTCTGGCTGAACATTAACAAGAAATTGCACAGCATCTAAGTTTTTGATCAAGTACAATGCTATTGCAAAATTTGCAAAATTATTTGAATACAACCATCATAGGTAAATAAATTTTCTATACTTTACATATACACTCACTGAAACATTATATCAATGTTTTTTTCCTTCCTAATTAGACACGTTTTGAAACTTTCATTGGAAATTCTTCTATATATTTTTTATTATGATACAATGGAGGTCACAAACCATTAATTTGAGACCAAACATTCTCCTTTCTATTGTTAATTGAGAATTTGGTCCACACTGTTATTCAATACTCCTATTACTATTAAAAAAAGATTTAATGTTAAAAAGAACACAAACTGCTAACTTACAAACAAAAATCAAAATGCTATTATAAAAAATTAGAAGAAAAAAGATAGAATTATTGAATATGAATCTGAATCTTATGCAGTTCCATCCAAGTCTCTATACTACTGTTACTCTAATAGCTTCTTATATTTCTTCTTGAGTATTGTCATCACAATAGCACTTGTAAATATACTCCATTGGTGGGGGTGGGGATTATTAATTGGCACTTCAACAAGGGTTTAAGGCAAAATTTAGTGTGCGTGTGTGTGTGTGTATATATATATATATATATATATATATATATATTATATATGAATGAAGATTCAAAGAATATTTCAAATATAAGTGCCTTGCATAAATTCTAGACGTTTAAAACATTACCCTTTTTAGAGAGGATCTTCAGCACCAAGGTCGGATTTGAATATTAGCAACCTCATACAGGAAGATAGCTCAAAAGAAAGCTTTAAGGAACACCAAAAAATTTAAAAGATCTTGCAGCATAACCATACTTAACATTAAAGGATGCTTTAACCCAACCTTTCCTTACTAGGGGATAGGTACATTGCAGGATATAACCCTAGAACAATACCTATTCTCAATTTTAATGCCCTTATTGAAAAATTAAAGGAATTTTCAAAACAGTCAAGTCATGCCATTATGTTGATGAAATGTAATCGATCCGAAATGTTAAGTAAAATTTCAAATCTTAGTAAGCAAATTACATTCCAAGATATTTCTCTAAATATTTGTATTGATATTTTCATCTTTGATAAGATCACTAAGTTTTCAAATACAATTTAAAGAGAGAAATTACTCAAAAAAATAGTTTATTTATTCACAGTTGAGAGCAAAATTTGTTTCCTGACTTTCTGCTATGAATTCTGTTGATTTGTGCAGATACTATGCTAGTTTATTAAAATAACAAGAGCAATTAATCCCAGTTATATCACTGCAAATCAGGTCTTGTCAGAGGAGCTTTACACCAACTGGAGACCAGTTTTATGTACCTATGGATGTATTATCAAAATTTGCAGTTTTTAATATTAAATTTGGTTTACAATATAAAAGCAAATATTAAATTACAATGAAAAAGAGCTACAGAAAAATTACACTTACAACATTATGCATTATTTTTTGTTCCTGGGTAACAAATGTTTTATAATTGATTGTATCTAAGAAAAACAGAAAATTACTCTCTTGCAGTTTTGTGTTTGTGACCAGGGCAGGGTTGATTTGGAATCTATTTATTTTCAATTAGACAATGGGCAAATTTGCACATTTATAATCACAAAGTAAGAAAAACAGCTACAAAAGGCAAAGTTTGAAGAGAATAATTGACATTTTCTGCACTTTTTACTCATAAGCAATCAGAAAATGATTGCTCACTACCCAGGGACAAAAATCTTGTTACAAGGCAAAATTTATGAACACAAATCAAAAGGAAGAATTATGGAATAACAAACAATGAACAGATCCTGATGCAGCTTTATCCTAATCTCTGCTATTGTTACCACAATGGCCTTTCTGTGTTCCTTAGGAGATGTCATAACATTTACTTCCCTCTGCTGATAGTCATACTATCATCAAACACTTGAAAGCATTTTATCTTCTTCAGCATCTGTCATCACTCAAGTAACACAATCATAACATCTACAAATGCAGTTCAAGTAAAAGGACTGCAAAAATCTTTCAAGATTTTTTTTCATCTTTTATTATCAGATTGAAATGGGGGGAAAAAACCAAATGAGAAATGTAAAGACTATTATTGTTTTCTTCTAAAACAAATGAAATCTACATTAGTAGGGTCAAACTAATATAAGAGCAATAAATTGGTGGGTGAGATGGTGTGAGATTTCATCTTCAAGTGCTAGCCAGATTGTTCAGGTTGCTGGACACAACCTCAAGTAAGGGGGGGGGGGGGAAAGTTAATTTTCTTAATGGCCAGCCTAGTGCTTGTAACAGTGACATAGAAGAGATATCATTAATAGCATTCAAGAAGATTGGTCATTGTACTTTTAAAATCTATGATGACCTATATAACATGAATGTAAATAAACATGAAGACAGTCCAGTAAATACAAAAGAGAAAAATAATGCACTCTTTTTGAGAGGCTGTGTTAATAACATCTAGTAAAACTTTTTCAAGGACATCAACTTCATTTCTACAGCATGTAGCAATAGAAGTGATTAAAAAACAAAGCAGCCTTGTGGTATGATGAGACAGAACTTCACGAAATCATTCATATCGACTTGATGACATGATTAATATCTGTTAAATGAGTAAAGCTGGACCTGTGGTTTCTTCAAGTTGTTGGGTTTGTTTTCAAAAAAGCAAAAACAACCCCCACCACCACCACCAAGCTTCCCAGTTTCATTTCAAGGGTTTGTTCATCACTTATTCTGGAGTGTACAATTAGCATATAATAAATGCTTTTCTTTCTTTTTAATATTAGGGAAGGAACTGTTTTCTCATTTTGATTCAGAAAATTCCAAATAATTCTTCAATCAGTAGTAATTGACCTTTGAACCCAAAAGCTAAGGTTAATGGTTGCAACTGGAAAGCATGCTTAACAGAAACACTTCTAAATCCTTTTGAAAAAAATCAAGCTAGAGAACCTGTTCATTTTCATACTACTATATACGACTAGAAGCATACCTCAGCAGCCTATGCCATACTCTAAGAACTGAATAAAAAATCAGTTCATATACAGCTATGTATGATGCAAGAAGATGTATGAGTTTCAATTTCCTATTTTACACTTTCTCAGACTGTATTCATATGAAAAAATAACTCAAGAAAATTTTTTAAAATACCTCAATTAAAAAAAAACAACAAAAAACTCAAACCATCCTAAACTTTAATCAGTTCTTTCTTAGCCCATGGCCCACCTTTCCATAAAATATCATTGAAATTTATTTAGAACTCTTGGAGATATTATGTAGTCAGACATATAAGCAGAGGTAAAAAAAATTACATCAAGAATGGCATCCGATTTTTTACTAACTTGTCAGGACAATGTGAAACTAACATCAAATATTGATAAAAATTGTGTGTAATCAATATTTGAAAAAACTTTAAATTTATATACATAAAATCAACGGGAACCCAGTCATGATCCAAACGTCCAACCTGGTGTTAGATAGATCAGTGTAGTAACCATTACACCACTGGCTTATGAGTATGGTGGAGTAAAATTATTCGTAAGTTCTTCCTTCCTAAAATCACTGTGTTACTGAGATAAGTATTAGTAGTGATATTTACGAGCAGGCGTTATCAGCACATGTGTGAAACTAATCTGAAAGCAACTCATTTTCTAAGAAAATGCATTATTGCAGTGTAGTTTGATCTGCTTCGACTTGACTTGACATGAAATTGATTTCTTTCAGACCTATTTCATTTTTGAGAATGAGTGACTTTTATTCAGAGATATTACATTTTCAAGAAAAAGTAATTTTTCAAGTGTAAGCGAGTTAATTAGCTTTAAAATGAGGGCTCAGTTTCCAACATATGTAATATGAACTATCTGACCTTTTATACAAAACCAATATTTATTGAGACTTGGGTCCCAGTGTAACTGCCGTAAGCATAATGCTCAACTTAAAACTCATTTTGTCTCAGTTAATCGATAATGGCAGGCATTCATTCTAATGACGTCCAAGTAGCAAAATGTTTGCCATCAACAAGTTTAGTCTTAACATTTTAAAAATCATTTTAATTGTTGGGTTAAATATTGCATCAAATTATCATGTCAAATTTGAATTTAACATTTTTTTAGAAATAAATCTGTCCTGAATGTGATGTGGTAATGATGAGGATTAGGGGTTACGGTAAGAATTAGGGTTTATGGAATAGGATTAGGGTTAAAATTTCTTCAATATTTTTAATCTTTTTAAATAGCTGTACCACTTCGGCATTGATTTAAAGCTCAATCCCTCCAGATAGGTTTCACTATATTCATCGATAGATTTGGGGGATAGATGCAGGATCCCTGCTTTTCCCATGGCCAATTATACGTTGCTACTCCATGAGCTTAAGTCACCAAATAATCTCTATATGCATGCTCTGCATGGAAAAAATAACAATTTTCATCAAGAAACTGTTGATTCATACAAATTACCTAATGACATTGATTTTTTACATCCACTAGTGTAGTGGTACTATTACAATCTATGACACAGTAAAGCAACCAAGTTTTCAATTCCTACAGTTCTTCATTTGAAAAATATTTTTTTAAAAATTACTAACTTTTACCATTCTCACTCAAACTCAATATGAATATTCATTGGTTCAGAGGAAAATTCAGGTTAGTTTGGGGTGCATCTATGATTATGGTATCTCAGTTGATGTTACCTCTCAGATCTTTTTAGTATATTCCTCAAGTCCCAGAGAAGAAACTCACTTTAATTCAAGAAAATGTTTACAGGTATAATTTGGATACAGTGGTTTTAATTAGTGAGGGTTTAAATGTAGTACAGTAAGGGTATTGCTGTACAAATTAGTGGAACTAAATATAAGCTGGAAAAAAAACCCACTCAATTATAAGACCTTGAACAGTATGGAAAATTTTTGAATTGTTAAACCACACTATCCAAGGTATACTGAGACCATTAGCCGAAACTGACACATTCACTATGGGTTTTCCTTGATAGCACTTGCTTAAGAAAGATTTTTTCTTTTTTTAAACTTCTTAAAAGTTATCTTGACATGAAAAAGACCATTTTAAAAAAAACAACAAAAATATAGAATTTTACATGCAAAAATGTGTCAGGAAATAAACTAATTTAGGACAGTGACCATGCCAAACCCAATTCTCACAATGATTAAAGCAGTCAGTGAAGTTTGAACTTTTAATGTAAACAGATAGTGTTAATCCTACACAAGGCCTCAGGAGACACTAATAGCTCTTGGGGATTGCTATCAGGCATAAGTCAGTGTAAGAGACTGGAAAAATTATTTTTATTAATTAGAAAAAGAAATACTATTAATACTTATGAAAGCATTTGCTCATTCATAACAATAATGACCTTAAAGAAGAAGGGCTATGTAGGAGGTGGAAGGAGTTTAAGTAGTTACTGAAGCTACAAATCAAAACATAGACAATCCAACCAAATCTGTTTTCTCTAATCTGAATATCTATGGTTTGGTAAAGAGTAGGAGAAGAGGGGGCTGAGAGAGAGTGAGAGTAAGAGTAAGAGACAGAGTAAGTGAGAGAGAGAGTGAGAGTAAGTGAGAGAGAGAGTGAGAGTAAGTGAGAGAGAGAGTGAGAGAGAGAGAGAGTAAGAGACAGAGTAAGAGTAAGAGAGAGAGAGTAAGAGAGAGAGTAAGAGAGAGAGTGAGAGAGAGTGAGAGAGAGTGAGAGTGAGAGAGTGAGAGAGTAAGAGAGTGAGAGAGAGAGTAAGAGAGTGAGAGAGAGAGTAAGAGAGTGAGAGAGAGAGTAAGAGAGTGAGAGAGAGAGTAAGAGAGTGAGAGAGAGAGTAAGAGAGTGAGAGAGAGAGTAAGAGAGTGAGAGAGAGAGTAAGAGAGTGAGAGAGAGAGTAAGAGAGTGAGAGAGAGAGTAAGATAGTGAGAGAGAGTAAGAGAGTGAGAGAGAGAGTAAGAGAGTGAGAGAGAGAGTAAGAGAGTGAGAGAGAGTGAGAATGAGAGAGAGTGAGAGAGAGTGAGAATGAGAGAGAATGAGAGAGAGTGAGAATGAGAGAGAATGAGAGAGAGTGAGAGAGAGTGAGAATGAGAGAGAGTGAGAGAGAGTGAGAATGAGAGAGAGTGAGAGAGAGTGAGAGAGAGTGAGAGTGAGAGAGTGAGAGAGTAAGAGAGTGAGAGAGAGAGTAAGAGAGTGAGAGAGAGTGAGAATGAGAGAGAGTGAGAGAGAGTGAGAATGAGAGAGAGTGAGAGAGAGTGAGAATGAGAGAGAGTGAGAGAGAGTGAGAATGAGAGAGAGTGAGAGAGAGTGAGAATGAGAGAGAGTGAGAGAGAGTGAGAGAGAGTGAGAATGAGAGAGAGTGAGAGAGAGTGAGAATGAGAGAGAGTGAGAGAGAGTGTGAAAGAGTGTGTGTGAGAGAGAGAGTGTGAAAGAGTGTGTGAGAGAGAGAGAGTGTGAAAGAGTGTGTGAGAGAGAGAGAGTGTGAAAGAGTGTGTGAGAGAGAGAGAGTGCGAAAGAGTGTGTGAGAGAGAGAGAGTGCGAAAGAGTGTGTGAGAGAGAGAGAGTGTGAAAGAGTGTGTGAGAGAGAGAGAGAGAGTGTGAAAGAGTGTGTGAGAGAGAGAGAGAGAGTGTGAAAGAGTGTGAGAGAGAGAGAGAGAGTGTGAAAGAGTGTGAGAGAGAGAGAGAGTGTGAAAGAGTGTGAGAGAGAGAGAGAGTGTGAAAGTGTGTGAGAGAGAGAGTGTGTGAGAGAGTGAGAGAGAGAGAGAACAGCTGCATAACCAAAAAATATCACAATTCATGACTGGATACAGAATTTAGCAGTTGATAGCAACATCAATAATCAAACTGGCTTAATTTTTTTTAAAAAGAAGAAAAATAGAGAACTCTGGATAAACCAAGTCGATTCACTCAAAAACAACAATCTTACATTCATGCTTATAAATAGAACTATCATATACCTGGAAAAAAATGACAGGTTTATTTATGCATGGATCGGCCATAAAGAGTCTAATGATATTTCATTAGATAATTTTTTTTTTTTTCAAGTCTCAACTCAAACTAAGCAGTTCTCATGTTTGATCTGATAAAGTCTCAAGTGTTTCTATGATGTAATTTTCATTGTTGAGTATTTGTTTTTCTTTTCAACGAATGTACTACTTTATTCAATTCTTTATTAGTGATATATAAAGTCCTCGGTGGTCAACAAAGTTTTTGAACTGAATTTTATCTATTTTATTATGCATGTCATGATAGGAATGTAAATTAAACAATGAGATCAATGCAAAAAGAAATATAGAAATTTGCATACACGACTATTATATGTTTATTTTGTCGTTTAGATGTTTGATTGTTTGTAAAACACTAATTCTATATCTATGCTAATAAACAATATTGTTTGCAAAAATAATTTTTATATCCATATTTATAAACATTATAGTTTGCAAAACACCAAATTTATATCCAATAGGAACAATACTGTTAGTAAAACGTTGATTTCCATATTAATGAACAGCTAGTTTACCAGTGCCATAATAATGGAGGCAAATATGAAATAAGGGATACACATTGCATTTCTTTGAGCTCGGAAGATAGCATTCTGTTGGAGGTGAACTGATTCTTTATTTTGTCTTTATTACATTTTATATTTTTCTAATTTTTTTAATTCAGCATTTTTACGTCATCAGAACATAAAATTCTACCTCTACGTCATCATAGATAAGTTGTATATCGTGATGGAGTACAAACACACATTGCTAATTATGCGTGAGGATGCTATTTGTACACTTCTTGGAAGATAGATAAAAGCAGGCATAATCTCAGCCATGTAAATATTTAGAATAGATAGATTTCAAACAAGTTTAGTTTGTTACCTATTCAGCTGACACTTCCAAAGAAAACACTTTTTGCAATCCACAATTTTTTGCATGCAAATGGAAAGAAAGTTGATTCCATTAAATAGGAAAAGATTTTCATCTTAGATTAAGTACAAATTACACGGTATTTTGAATGCTCCCAAGACATTACTGATATCTTTCTCTCTTGTTTTAAACAATTTAGTGATATCTAAACTAAATCTGAACAAGATCTTATCAACAAAAGGCAATGATAAAATGCCAGCAAGTATTATTTCTGGACAAGAGTATTGATATTTTTTTTTCTTTTTGGATAATGTTTCAAAACAAGAGGATACATTTAATAAGTTGAGGCTTTGACCATTTTATTCATGCTTTAATCAACAACATTTTTATCTTTAACAAAATTTTATTTCCATTTTTTTTCCAATAAAAAGGCAATTAATTGTTGAAGAGAACTACTTTAATGATGAGAATCTCCTAGCAAAGGTTATTTTATTATTGATGATAATATCACAGCAAAATTTTTCAAAATGCTTTTATCATGATTTCAAAAAAAATGTTTACGTAATATACCAATGATTGCATTGACGGGCATATCAACAAAACAATCATGTTGACCAGTATTTCAGCTGTCAGTTTTTTTTTTCAATATAAGCTAACAGCTGATGAAGGGCTCAAAGGTTTGTTTTTTTTGCAAGTAATTCACAGAAACAAGCCAAAGCTTCTGAAGTAGTGGTTGGCAGTCCATAGCTTTGATCATTGGGGCAAAATGGGTTCCCGCCAAGTATAACAACTATTTTTTCTGAAGTTAGTTATGTACAAATAACTGACAAAGTAACCAGTGGTACTTTCCTAAGGAATTCAGAAACTGATTTTTGCAAGGAATGTATCATTAAAACGTTTTTGATGAGTGAGATAACATCCCCAATGAGGATTACTTGAGGGTAATTGTCAAGTGTGAAGGATTTTTATGGATGCTGAGTTTATAATGGGGTTGGGATGATAAGAGCAGATTTCTAGCAATGTCTTAATATCATTTCCCAATTCTTCAGATGAAAAAAAAAAAAAAAAATCATTCTCAAGTAATGTAAATAAAAATATACACAAATCTAAATACAGCTGGTAGTCAACTGCCTAATCTACAGATTTCCCATCTGTATTTGAAATATTGAGAAAACCTGTGTTTTTGTAAGATCAGAAGAAGTTCTCTTATGACATCATGGCATTCAATTGTATCATGAAAATAGGTCAGAAATAAATATTTGGCCCCCCCCTTCTCTCTCTGTATGTATGTTTTTAACCTTTTTCAATTTCTTGTGAAAGAGAATTTGGCTTTCATAGATGTAGCAACATTCACTGCAGATCAAAATTTGGAAATTGCCAGGTCATTCTAAATACAATTCCACAAGTACATTCCCTGATAGTTTTTTAAAATATTCTGACATCTTGATATCACACTTAAAAGTTACTCTCAAATGAGTTTGAATAGTTCAAGACTTGAACAAGTATCATTTTGTAACATAAAAGAAAATAGTCCATTATTTTTTTCCAAGTTAAACAAAGTATTCAAGCGAAAAAGTTTCACTATTTTTCAATCTCAGATACAGCTAACTTTCCAATTGAATGTAGGTCAAAAAATCAACAAAATACTTGATAATCATATCAGAAGATATTTGAGCCAAATCTATTCTAATTAACCTTGTTAGCTTCATGAATCAAACAAATAAGCAAGAGCCCAACACACTTTCATGTATCTACCTTAACCAACCACTGGCCTACACCAGATTAACTATCTAAATGTACTTATCTGTGCGTGAGCTGTGGTTCAGTGACCGTGGTTTCCTTCAGCTGTTTAAAATGCCTGTAGATAATCAATTCGAGACAGTCCCTGCCCCACCCACATTGGATTGGACTACTTTTTTCATTATCACTTGATTTGGGCAAGCCATCTCAAAGTCACGAAGCAAAAGACCACGTCTGGCCTCACTTTTTCTTCATTTTCTGTTAGCTTACTACTCTTTTTCAAGACATGATGAAAATGCATTAGTGCAATGGCTTTTGTGTTTGAAAACAGAAGATCTTGTGAGTACATAGGGATGAGGGCACATTCTCAAAGCCAAGAGAGGCTTAAACTAATATCGACCGTTTATTCAACATGATAGGTAAAAGAATCAATTTCCCAAACTGAGAAGTTTGAACACTCAATTTTGATGAATGACAATGAATAAAAAAAATTTGCCATCACAGTCAATAATAGCATCAGAATTTTAAGATAGATAAAAATTTCCATAGAAAAATAAATATGGTCAGACTAAATTCTACTTATTACATCACTGGTGTTTTCCACTGGAAAAATATCTAAAAGAGTAAAAGAGGATTTATGAACACCAGTTCATCAACCCATCAGAATGAATGTCAAAAATGCTTTGAAAAAAAAAAAAAAGAAATTCTCAGGACGGATGTAGGGGATTACTGATTCCAATTTTCAAGTCTGTAGAAAAACAGTTTGGCCAAGAGCGCTGGAACAAACAAACAAACAATCTGATCCCAACAAGCTTACAAAAAAAAATTTTTTAAAATATCAGAATTGCAAAAAATTGAATTTTCTGACCTTATAAAAATTGATATGATTGCACTGGTTTGAAATTAAAATACCAATAGACCAGTAACTAATGGTTTGGCATCTCTTAATTCAGAGAAAGTTGCAAAGAAATCTGAAATTTCTGTCATGATCACAGATCATTCTATACCTACTTTACCGATGTTGTCAAAAAAATGACGACAGTATTTGGATAATTTTGCAATAGCATTGTGCTTTGAGAGAAAAAAAAAAAAAAAAGAAAATACTTTAAAAGCTTTGGCTTGTTTCTGTGAATTACAGAACCCTGTGAATCTTTCATTAGCTACCAATTATGTTGCTCTGAATTTCCTTGTTTATGTTTAATCAGAATAAACCCAGGTTTTCCACACATTTGCTATAGTAAAGAAACCTAGACAATAATTGGCATTTGACAGTTATCTCCTTTGACAAATGTTACAGATATATATGTTATTAAGAAATAGATATATGATCCGACTGAATGATTATAAATTGCATTATATTAAATAGAAACTCTTATTTAAAATGATAACCCATTATTACATAGTAAATGTAACATTTGGCCAAGACAATGTAAATAGAATAAACAATCAAAGAAAACAGAGCAGTAGTAAGAGTCAAACCTGTCACTGATAGGGTAGTTGCTTTAACGTAGTGTTGCTCTAACTATTGAGCTCAACAGCCACCGGTGATGAAAAGTAGATGCAACTCTACATTGAAGTGGCTAGCCCATTGGTCGCAGGTTCTATTCCTGCAGTAGCCATATTTTCTTTGATGATTGTTTATTTTATTTATATTGTCTAAGCCAAATAGTACATTCACCTTGTAATAATAAGTGAAAATTTCAGATAAGTGTTTCTATGTAATATAACACAATTTATACATATATATACACACACATATATATTATATATATATATATATATATATATATATATATATATATATATATATATATATATATATATATAATGATTACAAAAAAGTAGATATGGGGAATTTCTTGAGCTTACTTTACTTATATATTCAACTTTTGTAATAGCTTCAAGAAGAGAGGCGACTATGAATGATTTCAAGTAAAAACTCAAGTCCATATTGATTCAAGAAAAGGTTGAAAAAAAAAAAAAAAAATATCTGGGTTATGGCACCCAAGTGCATTAAATATATGACATGGTATTAGTTTGTCAATAGTTGATTACATAAAAATTAAGTAAATGAACAAAATATCGAAATTCTATGTAAACATTAATTCAAAGCAGCAAATAAAAACCAAAAAGATGGTAAAAATAGTGAGTATAATTGAGTTATGATGAAATGAATAAGACATTTGTTATTGAATTAAAATTCAATTGACCTCATTGATTTGAGAAAAATCACAATTATAATAAGGCTTTGAGACCACAGGTGTCAGAAAAATCATGCATTTTTAGTGTACATTATTAAAAACTATAAAGTAGTAACATGATTATTCTCTACAAATAATTAATTATCATTAAATTAAAATTCCCAGAGCCACGGTTGTCATTTTATGAATATCTTGGGGGAATAATCAAATCACATAACATGTATAGAGGTGACCAAGAAATGAGCAAGACAGAAATACTAAAACTTCAAATAATTAATTTACCTGTAAAATTTATACAAAAAGTCAAAGTATGAAATATATAACAAGACCAAAAGTAAAGCTTTTCACTACCCACATTTGCTGACTCTAGAATAATTGGTAGAGTTGCTCCAGTCAATGCTTTCACTACTCAAGTTGTTCTGAGATTTTGGCTCTTTAGCAAGAAGTGTTAGCTCTTATTCATTAGCAATGTTAGAGTGTTTAGCTTGGTTCTATGCCAAAGATCACCCAAACACACCTTGTTTTGTTTTGTTTTTTAAACACTTCCTCCAGAAATTAATGTAATCAAGAGTGACCTTGCTACTTCTGGATTTAGAAATATTTAAAAATATCCGTATACAATGTAAAGAAATGCAAAAAAAAGCGGTTTATATAATCATTTATGCAGATTACTATTTATCAACAATGAGAATCAGTTCTAAGGTAGGCATAACGGTTTCCTTGCTTTATCTTCTTTTTATTTTTGAATCTGCACTGATAATGTAAATTAAATTTAGCAAACGAAAACAATATATATATATATATATATATATATATACAGTCTGCACAATGTGGACAAATATTTATATCCTGGTATTTTCTGATATTCAATTGCAAGTTAAAGCCATGTGAGAATTCACAAGAACTTTTATTAGAACAAACTGAGATCAAAATTACAATAAATAGAAAATAGGTATGTCTCTGATAATGCAACTTTTCCAACTATAACAAAAACACTGACTATAAGAAACTAAGAATAAAAATGTAAGCAGAAAAAATAGTTTTCTAGTAAGGTAGACAGTTCTTCTTCTTCTGACTCCTCTTGTAGCCTTATATATTTTTTGTCACAGGTTTTGTGCAAGAAAAACCAATCCTCAGGCTCCAGGGATGCCCTATGGCAAGTTACAATGTTACTATTTCAACTGAAAACCATTTCATAAGGGAAACTGATGGCTAGCACGCTCTTTCATGAAGAGAAGGGAGGGTTTTGTGAGCTTATGCAGAAGGAGGTTCTGTGGACAATTGTGGATGGGGACAGGTGAGCCCAAGAACAAAAAGGAGCTAGATCCAGCTTCATAATTGCTAAATTGGCATCATTGTGGCAATGTTAGTGTTAGACAGAATCTTATATCATGTTTGAGATTTTCTGGTAAATACATATACACAAATACATATTATGGCAAAAGTCTGCAGTCTAATGATTAAAAAAAAAAAAAGACATTTCACAGAACTAATACTTATTTTTCAACATTATTTCCTTCTTGTCAACACACTTGATTCCATGCTGAATATTAATCACCTACATTGATGGTATATAATGAAAATTTAGACAAGAATTCATCTAATAAGTACATATCAGGCAATGGATGTATTGATCCACAACTGTTCAAGTGTAAGTGTGTGTGTGTGTGTGAGTGTGTGTGTGTGTGTGAGAGCAAGCAAAACAGGAGAATATATTTTTGACTATTTCTACAAGTACTCTGTTCCAGATTACTAGCAATGACAGGTTGAAATAAAAACCATTTAGACTAAATCATTAATAAGTAATCACAAGAAATAAATAGAAAAATATGCAATGGAAATCAAGTTAGCATAATAATTACAATACAATTTACTCAATTATTAGACTTCTGAGCACACCTTATACGCTCACCTTACAAAAAAAAAATTCAGGCCAATACAAACATGCCCCTTTTACGAGTGGTACTTCTATCAGTATTAAGAGACCACAGAATTTCTAATCCAGCATTGACTTTCTATTGGGACTGACCATAAAATTAGTTACATATGATTAATAGATTAAATTCAGGCCAAATTAATTATGCTTAGCACGAAGTATCTGGTTTTGGTCTCATTGATATGTTTGTAAATAGTTTTACAAATGAATTCACATTTTGCAACTAAATGTCGACTAAAAGATAAACAAGCACAAGCCATTTATCCCAAAGTTTATTTAACAGTTCAGTGTATTATAGATATTTACAAACTCAGGGATGTCCATGATGTATGAAAAAAAAAATCCAAGAAATATCTAGAAACATGAAACTGGTAAAAAATACAAAAAAATTTCAAGAGGGAAAAAAAAAAAAAATATGAAGTCAAACCAATTAGGGTTGATATAGACCAAAGAGAAGGTTGCTTTATTTTGTTTTTAAATTATCTAGTGCTAATATTGGTAAACAACTTGAATATCTTTATAACAGGACATACAACAGGCAATAGACTATTTCCAGTAATGTTAGACAGCAAGTAGTCTCAACCAACAAGAGAATCTGCCAATTATCTTCCTTGAAGTGGTTGGTATAAATTACGCTTGGAATAGAAAACAAAAACCCAGGTGTTTGCAATTAGCTGGAACAGGGAATTGGCAACAGCATGCTTTAGAATGCTAAAAATCATGGCCAACACAGAAAATAGTCTATTCCAGACAAGGGGATACAAATTGATAGCATTTTCCAATACAAACATTATGATACATGGCAAATTCATTCTTTCAATAACAATGTTATGGCATCAAGCCTTGTGTTTTCAAAAACAAATTCATTTTACACTGTTTATAATAGACTAAGACTATATAGTACAGAAATCAAAACTATATTATTGCTTGCCATCGGTGACTTATTCTAACAAAATCATAAGACCCAAATATACATTTTGTACAGTTCCACCACTAGTTACAACATCATTCAGTTCTCTTATGGATTTATAGTTTAAATCTTTGGGGCACCTGCCCTAGAGAAGAATTTGGCAAGATAATTTCTTAAACCAATGGCAATGTTATTGCCTCATTGTGTGCTTCATAAATATGGACTTGTGCCAAACTTGGTGGAGTCCAACCAATATTTAGCATTCAAATCTTTTGAAAGCCAAATATAGAGCTAAATTTACAAATCATTAATCATGTTAAGTTGCTCAGACTTTGTGCACAATATAACTAATCTATGGAGATGACTATTCATTTGTGGGTCACAGAAAGATGTTCTCCCAGTAAGATGTCAGAGCTAGTTTCAGTCAACCTTTATGATTTATGCCTGACCTAGACTTTTGCAATAACAAGTTTCACAAAGATCGGATAACTATAAGAAAAAAGCATAAGAATGCGAACATGTTCAAAGACAAAGGACATTAATTAACATTATCACTTCGTTACCAGTTAAGCATCAAATGATGCCAATTAACATCTTCAGTTTGGAAATTCGCCTTATCTTCATTTTGCCCTCTACAGTATTGTGTTGTGACTAAATGTTTTTTAGTCACTGAGCAATCCCTTTAGTTCTATTTTCACCCAAGACACATAAGGAAAAAAAAAAAAAAAATTTGGTGCAGGAGTTATCAAAATGAAATAGAACATTCATGTAGAGAAAATACCGATTGTATATTTAACAAAGTTCATATTTCCAATTCTGTAAAATTTTGTAATAATATCAAAATCCCTGAGGAGAATCATCAAAAGTAACTGATAGCAACCCCAAGTTAACTCTCAGTTCAATTTTATGTAAGATGCTCAAAATTTGATTAAAGAGCAAAATCTACTATCTCTAAAATGAATCTATCAGAACTTTTTTCTCAATCGAAAGGTTATTTATATATCACTTTTATAATTGCACTTGCAGATATAGCACAGAGTACAACAGTGTGGTTTGAATTTGATGGTAAATACAGGCCTCTCCAGTTATAACTTGGTTCGTTATAGCACTGTTCAAGTTATATTGTCATCATCATCATCATCAGTCTTTTAGCGTCCGTCGTTGGACATAGACCTTCCCCAGGATTTGCCACACTTCTCTATCATGGGCGTCACGGAGCCAGTACTTTCTGAACTTGTCTAGTTCATCTCTCCATCTAATATTTTGCCGGCCTCGGTTGCGCATATGGTCTCGGGGAATCCATGTTGTGAGTCGTGATGTCCATCGATTGTCAGCCATTCTTGCAACATGGCCAGCCCACCGCCATTTGAGATTTTTTATGGATTCTATGATGTCTCTAACTCTTGTCTTTTCCCGGATGTGTTGTGCTGTTTTGTGGTCTCTCCATGTGAGGCCCAGCATTATTCTTTCATGTGCACGTTGCATGGTTCTCAGCTTACGGGTCTATGTTGATCAAACCACATCCCCTTCTCAGCTATGATTTTAATATATAGCTCATGTCATACATCATGTAATTTGTTATTCTATATAGAGTATTATCACGATGTATTGTATAAGGAGTCAATTTTTTTTTAAATGCAGGGCTTACTTGAGTAGATAACCCTAAAAATGCATTAAATGAAGAGGGATCAATAATTATAACAACAGATGCGACTCTTTCATGTCACTTCTATCTATCTATCTATCTATCTATATATATATATATATATATATATATATATATATATATATATATATATACGTGTATATATATATGTATATGTAAAAATTTAGGGAAGAAATCACACGACATTTCTTTTTTGCTTCAACCATTTATCAAAAGTGATGGATTATTTTTTAGTTTTGATCTGATTATTTTGAAAGTTTCCATTAGAACGTAGAATTTGAAATTAACCAAAATAGATTTTATAACTTGGATTTCTCTCATGAAAAGAATGACAATACAAATATTGTCATGAAAATGACAAAATCAGTCTTAAATTATTCAACATTTTTAATTCAATTCAAGAAAAAAAAAAAAGTCATTTTGTCATCATCATCATAACCTAATTCTTAATTTAAAATTTAAGTCACCAATTAAACATATATACCAGGTATATGTCCTGGTGATTCTTATACATCTTTTTTATGTATAAATAGCTCTATTTATGATGTTAAATATTGAACACTGTGATTAAACATCTACACAAGGAAATTTTTCATTCGTTTTTACAAATTGAGAAATAAATAAATAAATATATATATATATATATGTATATATATATATATATATATATATCTGAAAGAATCAACTGGATGAGCTAGACCAAAGAATTTGCTATAAACAGCTTGACACAGTCTGATTGAGACAATGGATAATTCTGCCAGCAAATTGTCTAGAAAAGTGTCTCCTTGCAACAACGATGAAGCAATGGGAGAGAGCCAGCCAGTGCAAAGCACTCAACTTCCAGACACTTCTTTTATGCCTGGTATTCAAGTCCACAAAAGGAAGGAGTAAGACTTTTTTGAAAAGAATACAAAAATCAGACATGATCACATTATTACAAGAATCCAAGATACTCATTGGTGGATATGAACTGTGGAAGGTTAGAGGACCGAGAACTTCTAATGAATGAGCTTTTAAAAAAAAAAGACAATTTTCACAGTTCATTCAGATCTTGTTTCAAAGGTGAGTGCAATTTAGTGACCAATGAACAATTGATTAAAAATAACTGGGAGGTTTGAACTGTTGGCTTTGAAGAACAAGAAAATAAAAGATAGCTGACACTGGCATTTGTGACAAAGTGTTAACTCAGTTTAATGCACGTTCATGTTTATTAAGAACAATGGTCAAAGGGATAAGATGCTTTGATAATAACTCACGACAACCATGTGACTCTAAGGTCATTTAGCTGACAGAGTTTTACTTTAGCCAGTGTACAATTAATATCAAATGGTAGTAACAGAATCTTTTTTTAAATATCAGCCACAAAGAGTATGTGTGTGAGTTATATAAATATTGTGTGAGTGTGTGTCTTTCAAAGTAAATGTAAAAATTCTCAGATCATATGTACACACACAGAAAGTGCAAAAGTATCTGATACATTTCAAAAAGTTAACAGAATTTCGACCAAGGATTAAAAAAAATTTTTTAAAAATTGAACATTGAAAAGTCATGTACAAAAATTAAAAGTCATTGGTCCTAATTCTATCAATTTTGAAGGTGTCTAAGTATGTTGAAATGTTTGGATACTTACTGCACACACTGTATGTGTGCACAAAGAAAGAGAGGGCCAGACTTGTGTGCTGGAACAGAGATACATATATACAGAGGATTACATGCACAGCAAGAGATGATATCCATTCATTTATATATATATATATATATATATATATATATATATATATATATATATATATATATATATATATATATATATATATATATAATAATTTAGCTGTCTGTAACAATGTGTGCACACAAGGCCTGTCTGACAGTCATAAAGGAGTGGGCAAAAAAAGTCCTTTAAGGAGAGGGGAAAGAAGAAAGAACAGGCCTGGCTGATGGTCCTGTGACGGGATTATCCTTTTTTCCAATTACAACTGGCCAGTTTTCTTCCAATTTATCCAATGGAAATTAATGATAGACATTCGTATAATTGAGTTTTGCTCAACATTCAGTTTAATTTACACTGCTTTTTTTTTTTATGTAACTTCCATTTTTTAATGTTAAAGCTGATATTTATTGTCAACAATGTATTTCATTTTAGAATTTATCCATATTAAGTTTTTGACTCTAGTCAATAACACATTCGAAGATTTTTTCAAGTTTTCAGGAGTTTTTTTTATAAGTTACGGTAACTATAATGCTAAATCAAATTATGATAAAAGAATACTGTTATAGGTAGAAGAAAATTGATTTATAAATTTCATATTAAAAATTTAACCCAAACATCTTTCACACATTTAAAAAATTTTTCAAAGCTATGCAAACTACAGGACTTGTCTGAGGGTGTGTGCAGGACTATACAGTTATACCCGGGGGGGTGTGCAATTGCACAACCTGCCAGGCACTACACTGAATACGCACAAACGATTTTTCAGTTCCATCGCCCCACCCACCTGGTTGTGTTGTGTAAGACGATATCTAGTAAAGAACATGTTTTATTTCTGTATTGTCAGCTGCTCAGTTATTTTACTACAGGAAATGCCGAGATTCCCAGCTCATTTATATGAATATAAATGGAGATGAAAATATCAAGAAAAACTGTCTTATATGATACACTATTAAATGAATACTTTACAAGGGTATTTGGAGGACTTCAGCTTAGTACAACTCATGCAAGCCCAATAACTTTCCATGTCAAGCTTTAGTAGATGGACACCCCCCCCCCCGAGTCATAATACCAGCATATTGGATATATTGTAATATTGGCAGAGTTTTTAAACAAAATTAGATCTCCTTAAATACTGGTACAAACAGTAAAGATTTTTTTCCACACAAAAATTGAATTACAAATTACCACCTGTATCATATTTTTTTTTTTTTTTACTACCTGCTAAATTAATAGGTTAAATGTGGATTAAAATTGATGATGATACTAACTACATAACTCGTAATCTTGTTCATTTTTGTACATACATAACTGGTCTGCTGCTTACGGAAACTGCTTCAGCAGAGTACCATAGTAATGTTATGGGAGAAACTCATCAGTCGGGAATAGGGGGAGAGGATTTGAAACATCCCATAGGGTGAGGATAGCCTGCAATTCAAATGACAGCTAGAAGGAATGAATGTCAGGAAATATGACCAAAAGGTGCGTTATAGTAACAGAAGCAAAGAGAGAATTTCCTGTTATGGTTATTCTAAAAATACTAACTTATACCAATCGCTTTGTCAATCAGACAATTTTATTGAGTATAGAAGTATATCTGAAAAAACATTTTCATAGGTAAATAATATTTGATTGATAGACAGCAAGGGTGGTTGATTTTGGCTGCTATTTTAATGCTTGTTTGTTAAAATACTTATGTCCTACAAACATGTTTTTCAGAGTTACCTTTATAACAGTCAGAACTCATCAAATTCTACTAAGTTCAGGTAACAAAAAGATCCTACAGTCAGTTTTTTTTTATTAAAAGAAAAATATATCTTTCTTGGATTTTACAAGCAGAAAACCGAGTATTATATAGTATTGCTATATAGAAATGAGCCTCACCAATCTACCGTTAAGGACAAAACTAGTGATGTAATACTAGAAAAAATAAATGAATAAAAAAAAAGTGGGAATGAAAGGTCGCATGCTCAGATGGGGGGGGGGCTTTTAAAGTTTCTGTTGAAGATCAAAAGGGGAAAGGTTATTTGCTTTATAACTCAAGAGCAAATTTTGAGAGAATTCATTGTGAAAAAAAAAATAAGTAAATTTTATGCATATTTAATAATCAATTTTGAACCCTAACATAAAATAAGAGAAGAAGCAAAAATTCCCTATAACTGTTCTCCAGTTCCCTTCTCTCAAAATAAAATTATAAAATTGTAAAGTTTAAAAAGAAAAAAAAAAAAAAAATTGAAAGAAAGTATTGAATATAATATTGCACTCATGTATATACTACCAGAGACTGTGGTAACATTACCATTAACATGGCAACTTTTTTTCAAGTTGAAAAATTGAATGCGTTTTCTCCTCCAGAATGAGGATGTTGAATAGAGATAAAAAGGAAATATAAAGACTTTATATGCAGAATTCAAAAACGGTTGGTCTTAGTAGCCTATCCTTAGAATTTTACATCAAGGATATCCCATCCTCACTTTTCTATACGTAATGATGTTGAAAATTGAAACAAAATACGTTGAGTGAAGCACTAGTTCACTACTTCTGGTCAATAGATGATTGTTTGTCAATCATTGCAAAAAAAACAAACAAAAAAAAGCAATAACACACTTAGTTACTATTCCAGGTTTTCAAGATATTTCTGGCGAAAGTTCATCATCGGAAGAAAATAATGCCCGACTGTAAGGTTTTAGTCCTTGATTTTGATTCACAAAGTGAAAAATTACAACAGAAGACAGAATATTAGACATGGATTATAATAATGATTATCTATGAAAGCCCATACTTCAGTCTCTTTTTTCAGACGAACAGCCTGAGCCTTCTCTCAAAAAGATATTCAACACCATGACTAAAATTCACAACCATAACCCCCTCCCCAAGTTAGTATTTTGTCAAGCTAAGAGACAGGCCAAGAGCAAAGGTCAAGACCTGGTACTGTATAAGTAAAAAGTGAAGTTTCTAAGATATTCTACAACAAAGCTTAATTTAAAAAGAAAATTAAAAATATAGGTATCTCCCATTGTTCGAAAAGGAGAAGGGTAACACCCACCTTCCTCTCTATCACTATCTCACCCCTACATACCAGTGTTCCTGCACTTCCTGTCATTCTAACTGCTGCCAAACATAACATCTTTTTCTGGTCTGGGAACGCTCAAGAATGTTTCCAATATAAATAAATGGAAATTGCTTCTTTGGCTTTCAGATAGCGTAGGAGGAGGGAGATTCAAGTTCATGCAAATCTAAACAAAAATATAATGCAAGCAATGTTTACATATATGCTACTGCAAAGTTAACAGTAGTGGCCAATATAGAGAGGTAATATAAACAAACTTGTATATTATCTCCTGATAGTGCTAAATGAACAGGTGATTCACAGATGCCCTCAGAAAAAAAAGAGCTTATCTGTTACATGGACTAACAAAATAGCCCATTTCCAAGATAAAATCTGTTAGTTTACAACAGTCTAAGAAAAGGATTATCAATCGGTGAAATTATAATGAATGATGGGTATAGTTTAATGGTTAAAGAAGAGCATGCTCGTTTGGGAGTATCTATTTTTCTTCCAACGAATCTGCTCTCTTAATGGAAAACAGTGACTGACAAATTAAAATCTATGGAAAATACTAAATTATTCCAGAACAGGGTCTTTAGGTCTTGCAGGCAAGGGCAAAAAAAAAAAAAAAAAAAAGATGAAGCCATGATCATACAAGTACAAGGCTATAGAAACAACTTATCATTTGAATGCTTTTCATTATATGAGTATGTACCTACATGAACCCAATCATACTATCAATTCTTGGGGGGGGGGGGCAAATCAGGATTCAAAATTCGTTAAAAAAAAAAAAAATTTGTTTAAGGAATTTAAGTCAATGAGAGATAAGAAAAAACAAGGATTTATTTTCATATGCAATACAATGCAATACCATACATTCAATGAAGTTGGCTGCCCAGATGAAATGAGGTTGCTGGTGAGAATTGGACAGCAGGCCGTAGTTTGTCAACCCTGTTCTTGAATATTCAGTTTCGTGGTTTCAAGTTCTGATTGGCTGATTTTTCAAGTACAAAATCAGTTATCTATTATAATAATGAACAGTGTGATTTTTTGTATCTCAAACCAACCATTTAAAACAATGGATTCTTCAACTTGAATGATTTCAATTACTTTTTATTAAACCTCAAATGAAATTGATTTTATATATTCCACAGTTAGATGATTTTAACCAATGCATTACACCCCCCCATATATATATATATATGTGTGTATGTGTGTGTGTGTGTGTGTGTGCGTGTGTGTGTGTGTGTGTGTGTGTTAGTTTTTTTGTTTTTTTTTTAATTTCTTTCCTCTAAAACAAATTTCAAAGTTCTTTATAAAAATTTTTGAAAAATTAAAAAGAATCACCTCGGGGAAATTCAGTTATATGTGAAAGTTAGAGAATATCTAGAGTACAATTAAAGTCTGCAAACACTTCTGGATAGTCTTTCACAACCGCCCATGAGAAAATCAACTTGACAGAAACACGACATACACTGCAAGGCTCATCAACTCCACCCTACCAATTTTAAGAAAAATGCTCCAAAATAAAATAGATGCTCATTCACATAAGATACATCCATATCTATGAAATGGCATATTACAACAGTTCTATGACCTAGAATGACACACATGTTGAACAGTCTTAGATAAATTATAATTAGCAGCTACTGGAAGAGATGATTCTGTATATCAGGTAACAAAAACAAAAAAATACAGGACAGCTGAAGTGTAATCTGAGCAACTGGAAGTTTTATACAGTAAATGTGATTTGCAATATAAATGCCCACACAAGGGAAAAAAAAAAAAAAGCCTAAAAGAAAGGACAAAACTTACATGATTCAAACTTTAATGTATTTTGTCAAGTATTTACATTTTCAAGATACTTAAACAAGATAGATCAGAGTAAACTCGGTTTCCACTGATGAAAATAATGATCACAACTTGAAAAACTTGATTTTTAATAAGAATTTATCAAACTGTTCTTCAGTTACTTTAGACAACAATATACATACAAAAAGAGGATCTATTAAAAAAACAGTATTCACCATGTTATACTAGTATGCAGAAAATTAACTTCTATTACAATAAAATCTACATGGGTCTAGTGTTAGCAAAGCTTCCATTTGACATTAACAGAGTGAAAAATATCATTGCTCTCCGTATAACCTCTTACAGAACCCCCGATAAGATTCAGAGGACCTTTGCTAATTTCCTCTGCACAAACAAGTCCTAAAAGCTAGTTTTAAATAACAATTGCTCTGGCTATTTTAGCTATATTTTAGGTTTACAATACTGGTATCCTAAGAGCCATCAATATAGCAACAAGCCAGCAACAAAATCAGTGAAGTTGATCAAAATAGACACCAGAAACAGACAAAAAATATCACCAGAAAATCAATAGTTAGTTCAATAAAACATTTTATTCACTTGTTTTTTCAACATGTGGCATACGTGTTTTTTAATATCATTGCAAAATGCAAGCTGGTAGCACCTGTATGCTTTGAAACAAATGTCAAAAAGGAGGGGGGGTAGCATGGAGGGAAGTTAGTTACCTCTCCGAAGCAATATGGGTCGTTTTTAATACCACCTATTTATCTTCATATATCTAGGAGCATAAAAGTCTATATTGTGTCCCACCACTTTGCTTGGTAACCAATGATCAACAGATGGCAGAGTAGTTTAAAATGGAAGAGAAATAAATGTGCCTCAAAGAGTTGATAAGTTGACTGAATTATGGTTTCTTTTTTAAGCGATTGTTCAGATTAGGCAATCAAGAAAGACTTGGTTTCAACTAATAGCACCAAGTACATTCAAATGGTTACAAAATTATGAAAACAAGCAGGTGTATGAAAAAAAATATTGAAATTTCATCCAAAATGCATCCATTTAAGTAATTTTATAGTATATCCACACGCAAAAGGATCATCGAACTCCAATCAGTGAATTTTGACCTTGTTAAATATTTGCAAAATTTTGATACCTAAAATGTCATTGAAATACAAAATACTGTATTTCCTGGCATTGAGGATGCTCAAGCCTCAAGGTCACACCACAATTTGGACAAAACTCTAGGGAAAGAAAAAAAACAAAAAAAAAAAAGAATAATGAGATATGCCTAAAAAAAAAAAAAAAAAGTAATCTTCAGTCTGAAATATGCAGGGTAAATTTTTGTTGGTTATTTATGAAAAACATGGTTGTTCATTTCCGATGGATTTCGCAGTTCCACAGGTAAACTCATGGAAAAGCTCCTGATATACATGCAAAAGGTCTAAAAATGAGAAAGAAAGGAGTTTGAAAAACTATGACTGGACAAATAAAATGAATGTCAGCAGGTAGAAAGTACAATCCAGGAGTCAGAAACTCGATACTTAAGCAGTTAGGTGTAAGCAGCAGTCAGAGCAGTAAGTTATAAAACTGGCTGTTTTGCCTGAATGAGTCAAAACACAAGGTATCATGAAGACTGATGTGGGGGGGTGGAGAGTCAAAATTGAGGTTTCATTTGAAAAAAAAAAAAAAAGAAAAGAAAAAAAGTTCAGTTATGTAAATGAGTTGAACATTCACTTGTGTACATGATACTTTCATAACAAGTAAACACAAGGATTTAGTTGCAGAATAAAATCTTAGGGTTGGCGGTATCTGATAAAGTTGGTTCTACAGTTATCAACTTTGAATGATTAAGATTTTTAAAGTAACTAGTCCATGACCCATTGCTTTGCATACGTGTACAACAGCAGACTCAGCTGATGACAATGTAAGAAGGGAGAGGAGAGATAAAAAAAAAAAAAGAAGATATTTTTGAAAGGGGGATACCAAGGGAAGAATCCAGATACAGCTCAGGTACATTTATGATAGTTTAGGGGTGATAATCCTGGAACAGGTAAAAGCAGCATTATCCATCAAATTTCAATCGATGCCGAGTACTTTGAAAGCAGATCGAATGTCATAAGGACATCTGAAACAGGGAATCCATATAATATATTGCTTTGGTAGCATTCCTGTTGATTAATATTAAACGATTCATTATTATCCACTGAGAAAAAAACAATACTCTGGAATGTAAGCCTTTAATTACATCAATTCTTAGAGGGGAAAATTATTTCCTTAGAGCATACTATACTAGAACAGACTTTCAGACATGTCAATTGTCACACATTCCACAATAACAAAAATGGCTTTTAAGAATCTTTCCAACAAAAAAATTTTAAAAAAGCCTTGAGTGATACTAACAGTTTTTACAAAGTCTAAACAAAGATTAATGTTTATTTTTTTCGTTACTATTATTAATCACTTTAATCAAGGTTCCAAGTTGTTTTATAAGTATTGAATTACAAAGAGAACTCAGTACTGCAAATACAGACATCTTTCAGTTTATTTTAACCCTTTCTTGCAGTAAATGGATCCAGATTAGTGTCTAGCATTAAGATAATGATCATTTGATTTAATTTATCTACTGTATAGGCTGAACTAAAAGATGCATGCTTTACAATGGTATTTGGAGGACTACTTCTCACTGCAACTCATCAAAACCCTATCTGTCCATATCAAGCTCTGGAAAAGAGTCACCAAGTCATAATACCAGCACACTAGACAGTATTTTTTTTTTTTCAAATTAGTTGTTCACCTTATATGTTGGCATATACCTTGAATAGTGTGTTTTTTTATGCGATGAAGTTGAACTTTTGCCTTATGTATTAATGCAACTAAGTAGAAGCTGAAAAAAAAAAAAAAAACTTTCAATTATAGTAAAATCCTTGCACACTGTGATTTTGAACAGTTTGGAAAATTTTGGAACTAATTATCTGCACTAATCAAGGTATACCTGTACTGTATAAGCAAAAGAAATTAATCGTAGCCTAAGTTGCTCAAGTTTTGTTTTTTCGTAGTAAGATTATGACATGTTCAAGTAATGGTTGACTTGGAAGTAATGTAGACTGAAGTCAAAATGGATAATCATATATACAAGTTGCTCAAGGCCTATAAATACTTTACTATTAACAGCCTCGGGAAAAATTAAAATTCACCATCACTCACAAAAGCAAACTGAAGCAGAATGATTTTATTCCAGTATTAGATGATAGACTTTTACAAGTCTATTAATCTACAGTCAAACCTTCACTTCTCCCACTCCAACACAAACTAGATAATTTTTGACCCACTACTTCAAGTACTTATTTGATATTGGGGTAACATATGAAACAACTCTTTTTGTAATTTGTAACACCAATATGACCTCACCGTGCTCCACACTAGTTTGAGTATTCAACTATTGAAAATGAGGACAGACCTAAAGATATTCAACAATTTCAACTTTTCACTTCATACACATTGAAATACCATTGTTGGTAACTTTATACATTACAATGTAGTTAATCCAAAACCCATCAAGACATCTTCATTCTTTCAAAGTTGATTATGACCAGTGATATACAAGGGTGAGATGTGGGTATGAGCCCGTATTGGCAGAAGAAACTGACCTTTGTGCTTTATACTGTATTCGTAATGAAAATTATATCATTTTAAAGATGATACAATACTTTACAAGAAGGAATATCTTCCAGTCATTTAAGATGAATGTCAGGATTTGAAATTTTTTTTGGCAAAAAGTCAATTTTAATAGTGCCTTCATAGTTTGTGATATTTTCATGTTTCAAGCTTTTTACTACAAATGCACACAAAATCACTCAAAATCTCTTTGCAAATTTTAATTCATATTCGAGTTAATCAAGGAAAGATTTTTTTCAGGAAAAATTTGCAGCATTTTAAAAATTTTTTAATGATTAGTTTAGTTCTCTCCAGCGACTAAATTATAGTTTCTCAGAAACAAAGGAATTTTAGATTTTGTAAGGTCAACCCAGGATCAAAGAAGTTACCTTCTACTTTTTTTATTTACCTTTGGTGATGTATACTGAAGTAAGAAATAGAAAAAATATGCCTGTTGAAAACTTCTATAAAGAGATACAACAGCTTTAATTCACTTGTTTTGTGTTAAACTATATTATGCTCTAATTATCAATATAAAAATGATTTTCTGTGATATCTGATTATTTTTATAGCTTCATTTTTCACTAAAACCCTTCATGTTAGAAAAACTGAACATGCTAGATCAAATGCAAATATTTTTGAAACCATCATGATTGAATGAATTTACACCAAGAATACAAAACAAATGTGCAAACATCTTCAAAAGAATTTCTTTTTTGCAGCCAGATACTGCCAATTCTACAAAAGAATCTCCTTTTCACTTTATGGTAGGTTATAAAGGAGAAAATTCAGCAGACAGTATCTGATTAATGCTTACTGCCATCAGTTATGAACAGGTTAACTCCAAAGAACAATAACTCCTGTCTCTGCCAATTATGGTACTGATCTTTCAAGACTTATTCTATGAATTAGTTCACAGAAGCAGCCTTCAAAGATCAGAACGGTCTTTATAGAAACATCTATATTCTTTTCCTTTACTTTATCTAATCGTTAGTAACATTTACTCTTGATGAAAAAAAAAAAAAGGAAAAAGAAAAGAAAATGCAACCAAATTTTAAAAGTTGAACTAAAAATCAAATGGTGAAAACAAAAAACGTCTACCTGCAGTGTAAATCTATGTACACTTATAATATAAAGAAAGAAAAAAAAAAAAGAAAGAAAGTTCATTAAAAAAGGCAGCATATTTTGAAATTTACTATGTGTTTCGAGGATAAGAGTTAATCTCTGGTGTTAATTTTTGAATGTAGCTAAGTGTAAGCTGGGGGGTGGGGGTTGAACAGTATGGAAAATTTTGGAACGAATTAACTATGCTAATCGGGTGTACCTTCAGTTCCCTTCATACGTTCTATAGAGCAGACATTGCGGTACCAACTCTATAAGGGATTAATACCTGTAACAGGTGATGAAGAGAGAGGACCAATTTATTCATTCAATGTGGGTGACTTAGCAGTGAAGGAACATTAAATCAAAAACAATAAAAAGGTAAATAAATGAGTGAAACAGACATACATGTGAATTGTGTGCGTATGAGAGTGCATGTGAGTGGGTATCTGTGTATGCATGTATATGTGTGTGTGTGCGTGTGTGTGTGTGTGTGCGTGTGTGTGTGCGTGCATGAATGTGTGTGTGTGTATGCATGTATGTGTGTGTGTATGCATGTATGTGTGTGTGTATGCATGTATGTGTGTGTGTATGCATGTATGTGCCTGTGTGTATGCATGTATGTGCCTGTGTGTATGCATGTATGTGCCTGTGTGTGTGCATGTATGTGTGCGTGTATGTGTGCATGTATATGTGTGAATATGCGTGTGTGTGTGTGCGTATATACATATGCGTGTGTATGTGTCTGTATCCATGTGTATGCATGTGCGCATGCGTGTAGGTACGTATGCGTGCGTGCGTGTAGGTACGTATGCGCGTGCGTGTAGGTACGTATGCGCGTGCGTGTAGGTACGTATGCGCGTGCGTGTAGGTACGTATGCGCGTGCGTGTAGGTACGTATGCGCGTAGGTACGTATGCGCGTGCGTGTAGGTACGTATGCGCGTGCGTGTAGGTACGTATGTATGCGTGCGTGCGTGTAGGTACGTATGCGCGTGCGTGTAGGTACGTATGCGCGCCCGTGTAGGTACGTATGCGCGCGCGTGTAGGTACGTATGCGCGCGCGTGTGCGTATGTATTAGCATATCTATACACTAAATAGACAAAGAAAACCTAACTACAATTCTGAATTGGCCTTGTATATTAAGACAAATTTACATAACGGAAATAAACGGCAAGCAAGAATCCCTAGTTTCTGACAAGTAAAGAAAAAAAAAAAAAGCACATGAAATAGCTATCTTTCAAGGCAGGACTTCTCAAACTCTTTTTACCCATGTCTCCTTTCAACAGGACCATTTTTTGCAACCGCCTCCCCCACAATCATTGTTAGAAAAGTAATAGGTACCAAGACTATATATCAGTTTTCAGCTGTAATCTGAATAAAGGCAATTTTTTTTTTTAAAAATGCAACATATTTATGATAAGTTTTGTAGAGTTTATTATGAAAGAAAATTACTTATAAAAATAAATTACTAAAAATGTGACAAAAACGAAATTTATTAGAAAAAAGTAAAAAGAAAAAAAAGTGAATACCAATTGAGCCATTTTACAATAAGCATCTGAAAGAATACATCTTCGTTCAGAGATGAAAAAATAAGCTATAAACTTGTTAGATATTCTTTAAAAAAGATCAAATATTTCTTTCACTGGCAATATTCAATCCCTGGATATGTGCTGACCACAGAAGCCCCCCTCCAAGGTATACATGTCTGCCTGCTTTTCTACACCCACCCCACTACAGTTTAATCCAACACGATGTAAAAAAAAAAAAAAAATCCTTCCTTTCACCGGGCCACCATTCATCAGTGGCCTCCAGCGACCCATGAATGACACAATGGAACTCTCAGTGCTAGAAGGGAAGTTGCTATGACGACTGAGGACATGCAACAGCACCGTGCTTCTCAGACTCTGTATGGTGCGGAGGGGGATGGGAGGGAGAAAGATGCAGTGCAGGGATGTCAATTTTTCCAAGAGGACAGTTCACGTGTCGGTGATTGGGTGGGCGTTTTACAGTTGGTGAAAAGAGGACTAGAGAAAGAGACTCCCCGCTGCTTCAAGATTGACAAAACATGGTAGCCTGCAAGCATCGCTCTCGTCTCAAGTTTATTAACTTTTTCCCCTCGGTTATTTTGTAGTGTTGGTATATGTTTCATTTTCAATGTTCATCTATGTTTTCTAATCAATATGGGTCAATCAGAAATTAGTTGCATGATTACAAATAAAACCAGAGGCCGTTGTCAAAATAGTCATGGAAGATGTTTAGTATAACCCTAGAAATCATTTTTTTTCCATCTTTGTTTTTCAAAGTAGGTTGCCGGATTAGATAGAGTTAATATCTATGAGACCACAAAACTAGAGTTGATGCTTACAGGATTACAATTGTCCGTCAGTATAAATCAAACTGATGTGAAAACAGAACGAGAGCTAGCATTCCTGTTTTTAAGTAAAGCTGAAGGAGAAAATTACATCAAGAATGTTTTATGGCGGAAGGAAACACTTTTCACAACAAACAAGCAATAATAGCGAAAACATAATTCATACAAATTGATAATTGATATTAATCATTATTTGATTTTCACAGAAATAGGGACACTAAATAAATGAGGACTCTAAAACAGAAGTTTAGCCCCTTCTACAGAGCCAAGTGGAATTGTTTTATTTTCGCATCTGATACTCAAAATAACAGTTATACATTATTAGTGATAGAATTAATTTGAGATGCATAAATAAAGCAGTAATATTTAACATTTTTGGTGTGAAAGAAAAGTATACAAATTGTATATAAAAGTACACATCAAATAACCATATTTATACAATTTTTAAAATCTGCATTAGCTGTGGTGTAATAAAATTCATAATTCTTTTTAAAATCATTTACATCTGTTGATAGATTACTGGAATAAGTAGCACTATTCCTTAGTCCTACCACTCTATGGCTAAAAAAGAGTCCTCTGATATTCAATCTACTTTTATTCACTTCCATCATATATGGGTGGCCTCTCAGCCCCTTCTACTTCCTTTCAGTAAAAAAAAAAAAAAAAAAAAAAAAAAAATAATATATATATATATATATATATATATATATATATATATATATATATATATATATATATATATATATAATACATTATATATAAATATATGTAAAAAATACTACTAGCTGTGTAGGAAGGACCACATTACTCGACTTTTACCCAACTTCAGTGCTCTAGCATCAGTATTTCAGTTGATTAGTAAGCCCTTTCAATGGTTCCTTCGCCAATAACAACCATCGTTAAATTGGGTCTAAAACCTGTTAGTGTTTCCATCAGAAAATGCTAAGCCTCTTAACCGACATAACATTGCAGGCTGTTTTCATAAGTGTTGGTCATCTAAGACATCTCGCCTAGCAGTGGGTTTTTGCCCACACCCTCTTACTTGCCCACAAAAGGTCAGCTTTATTTTTTCAATTCTATTTCGGGATGGCGGTACTTAAAATAGCAGTGAAGGAGAAAATTAGGTCAGTCTAATGAAATAAAGATCAAAACATAGGAAAATACAATTCGTTTTCATCAAATAATTGTCTTTATAATATTTGAATTTTTATTGCATTAAGAAGGGCAGGGAGACATTCTGATGTCAGTGGCAATAGCAGAGAAAATCTAATAATTTCCAGACAACCATGCGATTTATATCATCAGGTGACAGATACTTGCGTGTGCGCATACAAAGTCGAGTCTCTACAGGTACTCTAATATGCACAATAGTCAGAAAATGCTAATGTACAATAATAAATTTACATATTTCAGCAACAAAGAGCAAAAAAAAAAAAATATGATCTTTACATTTATGTTAAATAGTGAATGCTAGATATAAATACTTTCATCAATAATTTTCCTTAAGATTGAGTACAGTTGCAAAAGTCTACATGGCAATTAACTGCCACTTGGTCTATGATACCTAACATTATTAATTAGCTTTAGCACAAGACATATACAGTTATTCAGAAATCAGTTATTTTTACTGTTTCTATAACAAGAAAATCACATTATTCCTGAAAAGAAGCATATATAACCAATGCAGCCGATCGATAGTCACCAATGGAGCTGAAATACGGAACCTAACCAAGAGACTGACCTACAAACTGAGAACCATGCTACGTGCACATAAAAGAATCATGCTGAACATCACATGGAGAGATCACAAGACAGCACAATATATTAGGGATAAAAGTCCACGACATCATAGAATCCATTAGAAAACTCAAATGGCAACGGGCTGGTGATGTTGCAAGAATGGCAGACATCCATAGGACATCACAACTCGCAATGTGGATCTCCAGAGATCACATATGAAACCAAAGCCGAAATACAAGAAGTTGAGATGAATTAAACAAGTTCAGAATGTATTGGCTCCGTGACCCCCATGATAGAGTGGTCTGGCAAAAATCCTAGGGGAAGGTTTCTGTCCAACAATGGACGGTAAAAGACTGATAATGATGATTAATTGTCTCATGTAGTTCAAGTATTTAATTTACAATAATTGGTGCAGTTAAAAAAAAAAAAAAAAAATTAAAAAAAGAAGATATCTTTACCAGATGAGCCATGACATCTGCTCCTCAGCAATACCTCTAATATTTTCCCTTTGGCTTCCAACCTTTCTCCAGTCGTATATTTTTTAAACCTTGTTTCAACAAATGCCATTCAATTCAGAAGGCACACTGCTCAAAACAATAAAATCTACAAAACTAAGTGCTATCAAAGAAACCCAAACAGAAACACCTATTTATAGGTCAGGTAGAATTTTCTACTTAAGACTAAGAGTATTAAGAGCAGAATATAAAATCTATGTACGAAAAGCATTTGATAGGGGAATGCAAGCCCTGCACACACCAATGCTACAATAATTCATTCAGTGTTCATATTCGTGTTCAGTAGGCCCGGAAATTTAAATCAAATTTCAACATTACAAAAGCCAGTACCACCGACTGAGTAATGAATTTTTAAAAAAATACAGACAATATCAGTTCAGCAATCAAAAGTGGAAGAGAGAAAAAAAAAAAAAAAAAAATATTACTGATTCCTCAAATCTAATATCTAGACATTAGAAATATCTGCCAAGCTTGGTCTAGATCCAATAAACTGTTGAGTTATTCAGCAGACACGCATCTTACTTCAACAAGCGTAAGAGAAAACATTTTTAAAATTTTAGATCAGCCATGTTGAGGGAGGAAAAAAAATGAACAAGTTGCAAGCAACCCTTTTAAATATTTAACAGTATTAGTAGTACTTCCAAGGTCATACACAAATATCCAAAAACTGATTTTTCCAAGAAACAGAAAACAAGAAGAAAGTTTGACATTACTAACTGCAGTGAGGTCATCTGCTACAAAGCAATGTTCAGCATGATAATCTTTCAAGTAAGTTCAATCACTATGAATGCCTCATTATTGTGGCCCTGTGCCAGATTAAGCTTTGTAAATATCTAAATTTAATCATGCACAATGAATCAATTTTAATAATTCTGTATATTCTGAACGAATCTCCATGAGACTCTTAAAAGAAGAGGAAATCAAGCGAAGAATCACTCTGGGATGGCAATCCTTCAGCAGATCAAGCTCAACTTAAAAAACCAGATGATCCCAATAATCCTAAAAAGAAGAGTATACAACCAATGCATCCTCCTGATAGTCACTTATGGAGCTGAAATATGGAACCTAACCAAGAGACAGACCTACAAACTGAGAAGTATGCAATGTGCGCATGAGAGAATCAAGCTCAACCTTACATGGAGAGATCATAAGACAGCACAGTACATAAGGAAGAAAACAGGAGTCCAAGACATAGAAACTATTAAAAAACTAAAATGGCGATGGGCAGACCATGTTGCAAGAATGAAAGACAACTGATGGACATCAGGACTCACAACATGGATCCCCAGAGATCATATGAGAAACCAAAGCCAACAGAACACAAGATGGAGAGATGAATTAGACAAATTAAGGAAATACTGGCTCTGTGACACCCATGATAAAGAATTGTGGCGAATCCTGGGGAAGGTCTATGTCTAACGACAGACGTTGAAAGACTGATGATGATGATGATTGTTGAAATAATTAATTTATACCATTTGGGTATTTCAGAATTCATTATTAGGATTGACCATTGGCTTTCTAATTTGATCTACTATGGAGAAAAAAAAAAAAAAACAGACTTGCCCAGTGGAAAATACAGACTCAAGATGATGGATCAAACTGCTAATTTAAATGTGAAATTTGAATACATCAACACCAACTTGACAATCAAAATAGAGCATTTGACTAGGTGGGCAGCATTTATCACCAAAGAGCTGAGGGAGATAGAGTTTAAACAGGCTAGGCAAACTTTACCAACACCATATCTTTCAAGGATATCAAGTAATCTGTTGTTTGTTTACAGAGGAAGCAAGTATCATGATATTTCTCCAACTATGGCTTTACGATCCACTGTTAGACTCAATTAGAATGCAACTACTAAACTTTGTATCAAGTCTGACTTGGTTTCCAACAAAAGTTAACATCCGATGTACATGCGTCTAACAAGCAAGACTTTATGTATATCACAGCCGATTGAAATAATTTTCGTAACTCAAAACATTTACATCTGATACACTAAATTAGGATTACTGATAGATTTTATAGAAATAACATGGAAGAATTTCACCTTTTTTTAAATAGCTAGCATAGTACCTGGCAAGAATGATGGGATTATGTGCATATTGATTGGCACTTCTGTCTAGGATTAAAGTGTTGCTCCCCCTCTACCTTAGATTGTAGTAGCATGTGTGTGCATATCAAAAAATGTTACATACACACACACACTGCATTTAATACAGTCACCAATAAATGAGTACACCCCTTACATTCTTTTTTATTTTTTATTTTTTTATTATAGAAGTTGATCTATCTTTTAAACCAAACAGCAAGATATTTTTTTCAAAATTTCTAGTGGAACATTGAACAATTAAAACATGTTCTCAGGTATCACTTATGACCAAACACTACAGCATTGAAATCATTGCCAAAAATATGAATACAATGTCACCCAACGATTAAATACACCCCTACTTGTTGGGTTTAGAGGAAAAGTAACTTTCTAGAAAAACACAGAACAAAACTAATGGGGTACACCCATTTATGGGTGATACTGTATGTAAATACAAACATTTAGTCATAATCAGACTATTATGGATTTTTAGTATGGGAATCAAATTTTCAAATTTGATTTGTTAAACTGGAAAATGTCAACAACTGAAGCAATGAGTCAGGGTTATCAGGATAGAAGCTAAAAACAATAAATAAATGAATAAATAAATAGAATAAAAAGTCTGAAATTTGAACCCAAATCTACTTAGATCCACCACTACTCTTCATGCCGAGAGTTTGACCTACAAACATAAACTAAGAATGATGCTGTTATTACCATGTGTGTCCTAACTGTACACATTTGTAGTTGTAAATAACGATAGCAAATATTCAGGCCCTAAACGAGAAACGACTTTATATGATTTGTCAAGCAGTGCTAGAGCCACATAGAGCTAAAATCTGAACGAGCCAACAGTATAAATATTTTGGTGTTACATAAAAAAATGAAAAGTTTTTAATCCTTTTTTTCTCCCAAAGAGTACATCTATAAAAAAAAAAAAATCTAAAAAAATAGTATTACTTACTCAGATGATTAAAAGTTCATAATTTGCAATATACCCAAAACTGAACTCTCAACATTCACCAATGAATTACTTTAATAAAAATGTACATAGTGAATATCCTTCATTATTTTTACTAGGTCAAAACCTTGTCTATGATTGAATAAAATAATACCTGACAATGGCTCTCTAATAATAAAAGATTTACTGCCAGAAAACAAGCACCATAAAGTTCAAATACAGCATTTATGCTGACTCCGGCATCAGTCATCCCTGCCCCGCCTTCACATATCACAAGTTCCCATCTCTGCTAGTTCTTTGAGATTTGCAATATGTAAAATGGACATAGAGGTGACAAACACCCGAAGTGGCATCACTCACTTCATCATATGAATAAAGCTAAAACAATGCCATAAAAGAAAAACACACTCTATTGACATCGGCCAGGGGGAGTTAATTCTGTAGAGCTGATAATTTTCCTCCATATATGGAAGAGATCATCCACGCCATGTTGCTTGAAACAAAGTGTATCATTTTTTTTTATATTGCACAACTATTCAAAACAGAACTGAATCTTTACCAGTGTACAATTAGTTTCTAATTACAGTCAGTGATTAAATAGCTGTAACAATCTAAGTTTCATTGTTTACGTTTTGAGTTTTAAAAGTATGTTGTAAGGCATAAGATCAAATAAATGATCTTTATCTGTTTCATACAGCAATCATTAGTCGTATGATAATATTATCAAAAAATGGGTTTTTCTCATTTATCTATTTCTGATTGAAATATGTGGGCAGAAGTATTTTAGGTTTTTAAATCAGGTATATAATCAATAAAGCACATAAATGGTAACATCACTAAGAATAGGAGGGTTAGTAATTTTGATATTGTCTAGATAGTCCGAATCATGGTTTTATTTCAGTGCCAAATGCATTTGTATAGTATACATAGGCAAGATTTTCGATTCTATTGCTATCCATTAATTTAATCAAATAGTCATTTTCTGTACTGATAAATTCAATATTTCTGGAGACATGGGGAAATTTTGATTAAAGCACAGAATGGTGCAATTTTTTTTCAGCTAAAATTAGTTTGTATAAGTTCTGTCAATAAATGTATTTGAAATCAGGGAAAGAAGCGACCCAAGCTTTAAGGACCAAGGCAATCATTGATGACAGAGTAATTATCTTTGACAACTAACTTAGAAGGGGTATTAGTATTCACTCATGCCTAACTGTCTACCAATATCTCCAGAAGTTCTCAATTAATCTCACTGAAATCTAGAAGGGTGCGCTATAGGATAAGGGAGAATTGATCAAATTATGGAGCAGTTTTTTCATGTTTTCCTTGATATACTGAGACCATAGTCTGTCTTGTACTATATGAACTGATTTTTGTTTAGTTTTTAGTTACTGAATATTGTTCACAGAGATATACAATCTCTGAGTGCTTTCTAGTATGTATAATTAGCAAACATTTACTGATGTTCCAATTATAAAATGATGTCAAGTGATTTTACTCCACTAAGCTTCATTTGTGGGATAACATCCTTTTTCTGCATTGAAATGATCATTTTAGCACCAAAATTACCCATGAATTCTTTCAGATAATGTGGGTATGTACATTGACATATGCGACTGTAATTGATTATTGTTTGTTGCATAAAAGTTCAAACACTTGTTCTACAAGGTAGAGATGGTTTGAAGGAAATTCTGGGAACATTAAAACAAACTCAAAGTTACTTTTATTCCAAATTTGTACTCTGGTTACTCAACTCAAATGGTCCATGGGATAAACACTGATATTTTCACAAATTCATATCACCAAAGGTGGCCGAACAATTTTTGTATTTTTGTCTTCTTGCAAGCTTATTTTGGGATCGTAGTCCTGCCTATCTTGGAGCTTAATGATGGTAATCACTCTGTAAACCAACCCACCCACCCCCCTACAAAATTAGAAAGCACTCATATTTGTAATGTACATCCGTTATCTCTTTCATAAGTGAATTTAAATATGTAAAAATATTGAAAAAAAAAAATATTTATGAAACCAATTAGGTTACCAAACAAATCTATGCAATACATTTTTTTTCTAAACAGAAAGCGCAAATCCTATACACCCAGTAAGAATACCAAGCAATATCCTAATGAAATAACCATGAATATCATTTCCTTTTAGCACCAAGTCAGCATGTTGCAGACCACTACCTGAAAATTCCTTCACTTGCTTCAAATAGTAAAGACTACTTATGCAAAATAAGCATTCTGAAATTAATTTGTAAACTTTATAATCCATAATATTCAAGCAGTATGAATAATGACTGCGATACCAAGTGTTCCCTAAGTTGCAGAATTAATATTTATTCAAACCTTGACACATCAAACCTTTTGTTAAATCCAAAAGTCCAAATCCTAGAGAGGCTGAACTAGACACTTCAAGCCCACTATTTCCCTCATTCAATTCATTCATGTACCAGTAACATTTCCAGTAACAATATTTTAATGTAAAGATTATAACATCAAACTTAATGGAACATCCTTGATAGTAAGTAGATAATGATTGCCTAAAAGTATATACTTTCAAAGTTACACTCCCATAATTTCCAACATTTGCCATGACTTCAAGAATGAAAACCTAAACAAGTTCTTCAAAAACAGCACAAAGATAATATTTACAATACCCATAAATTAAAAAACATACTAAGCTAAATGATAGTCAGTAGGTAAGTCTTGCAAGTTACAGAGTTCATTTCTCATTGGGTGCCCCACCATTGAGGCCCCATCCCAGTCTGAGCTGGACTAAGTAAAAATACCCAAGGCCATGTGATCTTCCAGTTAAATGCCTGGTTCATTAAGTGACTACAAGACTAAACTTTGTCTCATAGTCAGTCAATGAATTAGATGTTTCAATACAACCAAGGCTCCATTAGAACAAGTTTGAATTACACGAATTTGATTTAGTACAAATTATAAAATGATACCATTTTTCATTTAGTATGACAAGATTAAATTAGATTTAATATTATCATGTGATGTAGTTCAAACATAAAACTGACATTGTGGTTGTGCATAAACCACCCCACAGTAAATATGGAAAAAAGGAAAAAAAAGACTTGTATCACAAATCAATAAAAAGCATTAAATGAAGCAAATAATAAAGAGAAGAAGAGGCCAATAATCAAAGCCCTCCATGAAAGTATACTTCGAATTGTAAAAGCTCAAGAGAGAAAAAAAAAAAAAAAAAAAAAAAAAGAAAAAAAAAAAAGAAGATCAGGATACCCATCCCAAGATTGCAAAAAGCAGGAGAGCTCGACAAGATTTTTCTCAAATTACAAGCGTATGCATGAAGAATTAACGAAAGAGAAGTTGGGACAATCTATTCTGTTTATTCGAAAAAACAATGAGGTATGTGATGTCAACATTTTCACATTCCTCTGTAGAATTATATTCCTACAACCATCATATTTGGATACTACACCTGAGTAGAGCCGTAGAATGAATTGTCCAAACGTGTTAATAACATAATCAACAAGGAGTTCAATCATCCGAAAAACACTTCAAAATTATATTTTTGTATCCCAAAATAAAATATACTCTTGAACTGAGTACGGTATAATAAAAATAAATCACTGTCTACAGCTTTGAGAAGGGCCATTTTTTGGATGAATGAACTTGTTTGTGTAGTTAACAATGTTTTGGCCGATCCACCATATGGTCTTCATCAGGTGTATTATCCAAATGTGAGAATGGTAAACAGAATTTTTCCAATGGTAGCAGTGCTATAATGTTGGATTCAAGCGATATCTTTCTTTCCTTGTAAGGCTTAGATTTCCATATCTCGTCTCAGTTGGGTAGCGGAAGCCACATTGGGCTGAACTCACCACTTATCTGAATTACACAGTCATCATTGGAAAATTTTATTTACCATCACATTTGGATGATATACCTGAAGAAGACTGTAAAATAGATTGGCTGAAATGTGTTGACAATGGAAACGAGTTCAATTGTCTGAAAAACTCCTAAATCGCAAAAATACTTTTTTTTATTGTTTTTGGTATTAAATCAGAAGAGGTTGAGAACCATTTCTTGAAATTTTTAAAGCACATTTCTATTGGTTTAGAACCAATTACCGTACTTGAAATGCTACAATAACTTTGGATAGTACGAATTCAATTTGTACAAGACTTTTATAGGAATAATTATTCTTACTTATTGTGGTTGGGCTGTACTCTACTTCGTACTTCTGCAATGGGTCACAAATGCTTAATGCTGACAGACGGCATATTTACATAGATATGGAGTATTGCGAAACAGAGAGCTCACTATTCTCTTCCTTGTGCTGCTCCTGCTACTATTACTTCAAAGATTTTTTGTGATATGGTCTATTTATAGTTCTTTGAGAAGGTTTTTATAAACACAACACGAGATGCTGGCAGCAAGAAACTAAAATAAAAATAGCGCCGTTAGCTTCCCTCACACCAACTTACTCCCACCATTTTTCTCTATTTTCTTGCTCTCAAATTTCTCTCTCCAAATGTTTCTTTCTTAGTCCCTCTCTTTACTATTTGGTCTCAATAACTTTGACTAATCAACTAGTCACTTTTTCCCTTCTAACCCTTTCCTCATTTTTTCACTCCTTGTTTTTGCTTTCTTGAATCTTACTTTCTTAATGACATGTTTCTCTAAATGTTGATCAGTGCATGTATTTCGAAGATGAGCATTTTTTTTTTCTAAATTGAATTACGATCCGAGTATAAAATTATTTACAACTTACAGCCAAGTATAATTCCATTGAGCTGACAGGTTCCCAGTTTGTGTAAAAAGCCTTTGCAATGTCAAATTTACCAAGATAATGAACAGTGTGACTTTACTGTTTCTACATCCATGATAAATAAAAGATAAAATAAAATTTATATTTTGCTGATAAAATTATCATCTACTCACCATTTTAAACAATGAACTTTTTCACTTAAATGAGTTCAGTGACTTTTTAATAAAACCTGATGAGAAATGGATAAGGCATAAACATTTACTCACACTATCAACAACTCTAAAGTAGAGAGTAATTTAGTATTAAAGTAAGAAAATGTGAAGAAACTGCTTTAACTCCATAGGAACAGTAGTGGATATTTTCACCAAATGTATTCTATATATGTGTGTGTGTGTTGGCGTGTATCTGTCTGCACAAGTGTGTGTGTGTGTATCTGAACTTTTCCACAGGTAATAGAATGGCTTCCACTCTGTCTCTACAGACAATGGAATGTCTCCTACAGGGCGCATGCCTGGTGGAAGCATGTAGAGATCTTGGGTTGCCTAGTTGTCAGAATGATTCTCTCGGCCTTGCTAATGTAGTCCACAGGAAAAAAAAAAGAGAGCGATACGTCTGGCATCAGCTTGGCTAGAGGAGCTGCGGGAGAGATATCAAATTGGTCATGGAACCACCTCAAAGATGCTCAACTCTCTGGGTTAGAAGCTGTTCTTCTCCTAGACTGGTTGCTTTCCCAAGGTTAGAGAACCTATTCTGCTCCTGCTATTTCATCCATAGCTGGGGGGGGGAGATGGATTCATACCCTTTTCAAGGGCAAGAATGTGAAGTCAACATAAACAACCCTGACTGATGGTAGAATTTAGGTCACCAATTCAATCGTCTATGCTGTAACTGTTATGCCAATCGCACATCCTTGGGTAATTAAAATTTTTCTCGTTATTTCTCAATGCACAATCAACAATTTCTGAGAGTAAACAATAGAAAATACAAGATGAATCTCTAGAGTTTAGTGATTAAAAAAAATAAAAAGATTTAACAACCATATTCCACCATGTACAATTCAAATTTTTTTACCAAGTATCTTGAGCAAAAAAATCCAGGCGAGTACTATCTATATAAACATAATTGCTTTACATACTTGTATACCTCATTTTATGTACAGGATTAATCTATTTTTCCATGGAAGTAGATTATACAAGGTGAAATACGGTAATTGGAGAACCAAAACTTTATCCTGGAAAATTTCTAGACTATTACATACCTGTCTGTACAAGTATGAAAGGTGTTTTCGTTGTGCGCATAAACACTAATATGTGTATTTATGGATAAAGTTTTTGTTTTTTTTATATACATAAAATCATGTTGAACAAAAATTTAGAACAATTCTAGGAAAAATTTCTTATCTAACTTTCAAAACATGGAAGATACAGAGTGACTTTTACCCTTGAAAATTTCAAAGAAATTAGACAAATCGTGCATCAGAATTGTTGAATCGAAATCAATGAAGTTGTTGATATCTTCAATGTGTTATTTGGATCAGTTCTGAGCAAGAACATCTAGCACAAATGACCTGACCTGAGGTGAGATGGGAATTGGCTATTCTAACATGACTGCTAACAGTGCATTATTTTTGTGTCACTCCCGCATGATCATTGCGTCACTCTCACCCTCCTTAATGCAATAGGTGAGACTTCCAAAAGAAAAAGTTCTGGCTCAAGGATCACCGTTTTGACACCATGGAAGAGATCTAGCACAAATTGCAGATGGTGCTTTACACGCATAAAGAGTGGGACTTCCATGGAGCTTTCCAAGCAAGACAGAAGTGATCAGAGTGGTGTATTGCAGCACAAGAAGACTACTTTGAAGGGAATGGCGGCCAAATTTTAACAAAGTACAAATTAAGATTGTCACATGAGAAATCAGAAAGCCTTTTGATCACACCTTGTACATGCTCATCCAAGAGATACAGAGGTTGAAACAATTGAGCTTCAAATAGACCTAGTTTGCAATTTAAAGACTGACATTATCATATTATCGTATCATCTTATCTTATGTATCAGAAGTTGTAATGAAATGCAAGTACTACACATGCCAGACAAAAAAGAACACAATACAAATTCAGCACCTCTCTATCTACCTACCGCACAAGGAAAAAAAAAAAATAATTGAATGGATTTTTTTCATTTTTTTGTGTTCAAAAAGTATCTAGCCAACAGTTTTTAGCAGCAGTCAGTGTTTTAAAAAGTAGGTCATGTGCTTGTCCCCTGCAGTAGGAGAGTCGGCCATATCCAAATCCTATCCAGCCAACAGCTGTAGACCCCCTTTCCCTCCAGAGGATGGAGTGTATGCATGTGTGTGTAGGGGGGGGGGGTCCACAGGCACAAATTGAAAACTTCCCAATAGTGCAAGTTTTCAGCTAGCTATATTTCTAAGGTGAATAAAAATCTATACCCAATTGTTACGAGTGGAAAGAAAAGCAGTAAGATTAAGAAGAAAATGACACAGCAGATCTGTCAGAACTTGTCAAAAAACATAATTAAACTGCAGTAGATCACCTGTTCATGAAAAGCATCTCAAGGCAAACTGATCCCCTTCAGTCAACAACTTGGTACTCCTGTCAATAAGATTCTAAAAAAAAAGGTTAAAATTTTATTGAAAGGAGTACAAGTAATACAATACTTTATATTGCCAACTTAGCAGTTCACCTTGTCTGTTTATTACTACAGTTTAAGCAGCTCTCACTGAGTCATAAAAACCATATACAATAAACGTAAGATTTTGTTAAGTATTACAAATATGCAGTTTGATTCAAGATAGAAACTTCAATTTCAACAAATGAAAAATACAACGTTAACTTGATACAAGGTCACAACAATGGGACAGCCATGAAGGATTGAATTCACTATCTTATCGTAATCGAAAAATTGCTCAGAGTCGTTGAATCCTAACTGCTTCTGGAAAATTGCTCTTCACTTCAAGAAAACAGTTCTATACAAAGATATTCTACAATTTTAAACTATGTTTCCAAACAGTTCATGAATCTGGAACCATTAAAGGATAATTTTTCATCCAACCAAAAACTAACATCCAGGATTTATAAAGTACAGAAGCCTAAAAATAGAAAAAAAAAAAGATTGAATTACATTTTTGTTTTCTCGCCAACAAATAGTTAATCACTGGTTCTTAACATACAAAACATGATTTTTATATTAGGGTCTTCTCACCAACGGTACAAAGATTTCCAATAATGAAATTAATCATCATAAAAGATATTGGCATTTCTCAACACAGATCACTTGGCCAATGAAACAGTAGTAGCAGTAAGTAGAAGAGCTACACAAACGCAAATACTCCCTACCCTTTTTCTTGGAGTATCAGCAGGTTGCTGCCCTGAATGAGATAATATTTCTCTTTTAGATGAAGCTGAATGGAGTTGCAGTAGGTGAAAAACAAAAAATTTCAAACAATCAAAACAAGAAATGAATTTAACAGTTCAAGTAAATAATTTCTCATTTCCAGATAAAATATGGGTAAGCCCCAGTTAAGCCTTCCACAGGAACTAGCAGGAAACGCACCCTATCAGATGGATATTCAGCTAGATTGGGCAACGGGCTGTGAGACTTATGTTCTAGTCATGACTATGGTAGACCCCCATAAAATACACAACATGAATATTAAAAGTAACTGAGTGTTTTATCTTGAGGCCCTCAGATTTTTAATCCAACACAAATTCGTAAAATGGCCTTGCAGTAATAGTAGAACCACTTGTTCCAGTTAGAGCTACTTTATAAGTGCTTGAGAGGTGACTTCAAATGAACAGTAACTGATCAAAGGTAGACACTTCATACCAGGTCATTGAAGTATTTTTTTTAACACTTTCCAGACAATTTTAAAGTAAAAACAAACATAATAGCTAAAATTAAGCGCATAAGAAGTAATGAAGAACAATTTCTTTGAATCCTTTTATTTGTGGAATATATTCTGATCTATTTACAATTATACTTGATAGAGACCATCAGGAAATGAATTGATTAAATAATTTACAAATCATCCAAAGCTTGCATGAAAGAATTGAAAACATCACATTAAAAAAACATTTGAAAATCTCTTTAAAAGAATTATAAAACATAATTCTAAAAAGAAGAGAAAAAAAACGAAAGAGATAAGACCAATAAGATGCAAGATTCTTGTTGCTCCAATTTTACCATTACAGACTTTTCAGCACCATAAAATAACACAACTGTTAAGTTAGTTCAATTTGCTTTCTAACAGATTTCTATGAAAATTTGAAGACCCCACAGAATGCTGTATGTAGAAACATGTAAATGGCACAGTCAGCTTTAAAATGGTTCAGTAGGTAGCTAACAAGTCTACAAGTCACCCATGCCATTTTAATCAGATATTCAGTAAAACACAAGGCCACAATGGTGCCTTTGCTAATGCAGAAAACCTTAGAAGACAACGAAAAGGCATTTTTCAAATAAAAAAAAAAAGCTTGGTTAAAGGTGACAAGCTTGAGACCTGCTCAGGTGCCAAGCATTAAAGTGCCTCGAATTTTGATTAAAAAAGAAAAAAAAAAAAAAAAAGTGGGGTAAAAATTAATATTTCAGGTTCAAATTGTAATGACAAGAAATATTTTGATAATTTTGGTTCCTTACATAAACAATCACATAGAATGGTCCCATATTGAATAAACAAACAATACAGTCAGCTAATGTGTATCTACTTCTTTGTTGGAGTTTGAACTCGGCTTGCCGATTCCATTGTCAGCACTGTAAACTGTTATGCCATTTGTACTTCTCTTTGTAAATTAATGCATTGAATTCAACGTGTAATTCCGCAAATGCTTATTTTCATCTTAGACAGGAATAATTCTCCTGTTCTTTTCAACCTCAGTCCATAAAATACAAGCTCTGTGAATGTTGGTACACGCCACATCTAACAATGGCCCCTAAAGGCAGCAGAAATTCTATCTTCACTACGGTCAATCATATTGTATGGAAGTGGAGTAATTTGTTTTTGAATTTTGAACTTATATTTGTTTGAGAAAAAAAAAAAAAAAAAAAAGCTGTAGGAAATCAATTGGAAAATCTCAAGTGCAGGAGATTCTCACATTTCATAAGTCTACTTGAATTTGATTAATTAATGCAATTTAATAATACTTGCAGTGTTTATTCGTTAACTACTACTGAACCATCTACGAACAAATTACTTTGGTGAAGAAAAAAAAAAAAATTGGTGGAATTATTTCATAATCGCAACGACACCTTATTTCATTTATGACACCTCAATAAATATCTAACAGAACCAGAAAGTCTTTACATAGTAGAAAGAAAATTTTTAGAAAGTCAATGAATTTCGATTTTTTCTTCGAAAAAAAAAGGGGGGGGGGAATAAATGATATCCTGAATCTGAAACATTTGAAACTTCAATATAAACTGAAGTACTACTTTATTTACCAAGTTTTTAGTTTTATTTATTGAAATGTTGCAGGCTTTTTTGACAATCAACTTTATAATGGTCAACCGACAGCCTACCCAGAGTAATTACTCATGGTGCGTGCTAGTACTAGACAAACAGGTAGTTAAAAAAAAAAAAAAAAAATGGATTACCAGCCCCTACTCCAGCCAATCAGTATTTCCATATATCTTATTTCGATCACTCCCATTAAAAAAAAGATGAATAAATAAAAGCGATTATATTTGTGTCACCAATGATCACGAAAGGTGTGAAATAGAGTATGATTTAATATATCTTTGAAAAGTTACTTTTCCAGGTCAATTGAACTGGTGAAATGACATTATATATCCAACTTGACTAATGGAAGAAAAAATAAATTAAGTTAAAAAAAAAAAAAGAAAAGAAAAAGTTATGTGGGCGTAGAAAAAAATTTTAAAAAGTGCCCCCATTGCAAAAAGTTTAGAAAAGACTCGAGTATTAATGATAAACTAACATGAAAATTAAATGGTACATAAAGATTGATTCCAAGAGCCTGTGACTAACAAACATAGCCATTCCCAGGACATAGAGATGGAATTTACCAGTTCTGCAAAAGAAATCACATGTGCAGCACAAATGATGAGCTATTCTGATCGGAATGGTGATAAATACCTTTTCCTTCATTTAGTTTTCCTGTGATAGGCCTTTTCTTATAGCTGTCCTCCACAGAGTTAAACTGTGCAAAAATAATCATCAGGCAAGTAGTATTTTAAGCAAGCCAGAGTTATTTTCCACCCTCGTGAATTTTTTTTTTCCTGGTGGTTGGCCGGTGGGGGGCAAGTTAACCGTTACTCTTTGAAAACATCACAACTACAGCTTCTGGCTGACGATGAAAGTTGTCAGAGCAGCAGCAATAAATCTATTAAGTGCTACATATTTATGATTTATGTACGATGTGACACTATTTCTAAATATTAGACTCTCTATGAACCCATTGGAACTCATTAATAATGTTTGTTTCAAGAAGAGGCCTCTCTTTGCAAATGATTTCTCTCACAGTGGTAGAGAAGAGAGGATAGAGAAGGAAAGGGGAAAAAAAGAGATTTAAGGGAGTCACAAAAATAAAGTACAGTCCTTTATCACATAACACTCCAATAGAATCTAATTTTGAGGTTTGCCTTTAATACAGACAGGTGCACATAAGATGCTATTTTAATCAAATGAAGTTCTTAAATTATGATGCATTTGGCACCAAGCAAAAGACTGCTTAATTTTTGTGACCAAGCAAATACTAGGAGTTGCAAATATCGACTTCACATTAAATGTGTACTGATCAAAACTTTTATAAAAATAAGAACCATAAGTTCAACAATGTGACCACCATCTGTGGTAACAGTAGAAGTAGGAGTAGTAAGAAGAGCATGTAGTCTCTATATGTCAATTGATTTGATTACTAGTAAAATAGTGCAATATGGAGATATTCTGTGGGTATTAAAAATCATAAATGACCATTTGGGGCTTTGAAAAAAAAAAAAAAATTAAAATGCTGAACTCATACATTATATTTTTACATCACCACTCTTCTTTTCTTCCTATTTCCATTGTTTAATCTGACTGCTACGGATCGACCAAAAAGCGATGGGTGGACAGTTAAAAATCAAGCATTTAAAAGTCTTTCTGCACTATCAAAATTTTCATGAAAACTTTATGACAAAAATCTATTAAAAAGTTCATAAAAGTTTTATAAGTCATTTGGTGAAATGCAGTACAAATTAAAACTATTCTACAAAGTATTACTCTCACCACCACCATATTAGGCATGATTTCTGAATTACAATAAATCAAGTAAAGTAATGGACTTCAATAATTCAAAATGCAAGAAAATGGCTGAAAACATTGAATTACTTCCTCTTAATTGAAGTCAAGAACTCAGGCCTATTCTGTGTAACTTTTTCTCCCCCCCCCCCTGGTGAATGGGTGTTTCAGAGCACATAGAAAACAACTGAAGATTTCAAATCAGTAGGCTAACTTTGTCACAGTGGAATTTCCAGGGTTCTTGGGTAGATAAACTTTGTACATTCACAATCAAAGTTAAAATGGCACCGAGCAAATGGTGCTACCAAGAATTTATAGCAACTTTTTCTAAATCTCCCTCATCCTCATTCGGGATATAACCATCACTTGAATTTCCAGCTATTTTTACTGATCAACCTATTGTGTTTCTAAAGAGGGTTCCAGAGCACAAAAGATGATTACTTTTCAGGTGATTTGCAAATGCAAATGCAAAAAGCTACTATAAGTGCAATATGCTTCCTGGGTGTCAATACGCAAGAACACTCATCAACAAGGAGAAGAATGAAGGTTTGGTTCAGACGACAGAAGAGCAATTCAACAGCTGAGAGATCCGAGCTTTCAAGCCCAAATACAAATACTAATGAGAAAAATAGATTCGTACTTTTAAAAAGGTGACCACCATTTACAAAATATACGAATGAGAAAACCTGGTTAGTAATATATACTTATATAATTCTACAACATATAACAACAAATAATGAAATCTGTGTTGTGTGTGTGCATGTGCACTATGATATCTCAACAACTGGCCATTGTATAAAAGTTGACATTCACCAGATATTGGACACAAAACAATGCAGTGTCAAGCTTGAAGTTGCTTGGATCAGCAGTTCTCCATAAATCTAAAAAAAATAAATTTTTTTTAAAAATACAGATTATACATTTTTTCTTTCAGGTTTCCATAAATTATCTCCCTTGACTTCAGCACTAAATTTAGATATTTTGTATCTAAATTAGCAACAGTGAAAAGAAGTAATCAAAATACTTTGGAGTTGTAGTTACATACAGTTGAAAATTCATTTTACAAGGCAATTATGACAGGCTGCTCAAAACACTAAAAAGTCCAGCCCTTACCAAACAAGCACCTTTGGAACCAACACTACATTAGTCTATACTAATATTAGAGCCTTGTGTTAGTGTTTATTCGTGCCACAAATGATGCTAAAACTGCAAGGCCAATTGACCTGATTTTTGGCATGATGACATGAAGTTGTGACATAAGGAATAAGAGCTTGACCTAGGAAGTCATTCATGGCCACCAGAGGCAAATTCAAGTCATTTCCAGTCATTTGAAGAGATTGCTAGAATATGGAGTTTGCACTTAAGTAGAAAAACATTTTTGACTTCACAAATGGTAGGGCAGATAAGAACTTCTATAGGATAGATGGTATTGACCAGTAAGCTCATCGGAGGTCACCAATTTGGGATTGAAATAGCTTGTTTTCAGCCACATCATCACCAAATAATTGCATTTTGGGGGTAAATTGATACACTAGATTAATTTGGATAGAAAAAGATGATAGGAGGTCAACAGATGTCAATTTGGGGCTTAAAAAAAAAAAAAAACTGTTTTGTGAGTAAAACTTCATGCAATCCTGAAAAACACTTCCAGGCGAATGATAACAAAAAAACAAACAAAAAAAACTTTTTATACTGGCACTTAGTGGGAGAAACCACTTGAATTGTATATCCAGATGGTGTTGAACTAAGGAACTATATAATTTATTTTGTTTTGTGCATTAGAAAATTTTTTGCTAACAACTACTTTTTCAGGTACAAGTAATCTTTTTGTTCTGTTGGATAAGAAGAAATATATTGAAGAACATTTTTTCCAGTGACATCATATCTAGTGATTTTTCCCCTACCAAGTATTCTTGATAGTTAATAATAATCATATCACACCCCCTTTTTGATTCATTGAAGTGTTATTTTATGTTAAAAAGTACTTGTAAAACCTGAGTCTAGTTTCAAACGAGTATTCAAACTATGTTTTTTTTATACCACTGGGTACATAGTTGTATGAAGTATAAATAAGGTTTATAATGATCAGGAAATGGATTAATGATAATCTGATATGGGGGGACATAAAAAGTTTCATAAAGCTTTCTAAACAAGCTACTGATATTTCATAATCTCACAATGGATTTTCCAAACTTACAGCACTTCAAGATCTACCGATTCATGTATTTCAACAAAGTATCATCATTCTGATGTTCTTATTAATGTATTTCAAATATTTACACTCATCTCAGTACTGCTATAATGGTAGAAAGTACCCACCTAATAGGAATTAAACATTGAAAGTGTTAATTAAGTTTCTGCAATATTTTCTTACTATCAAAAGAATTATCTTGTATATAATAAATCTTTGTCACAATATACATTTTTTATGCTCTCATTGGCCAAGTTTTCAAAAACTAACCAATCACAAGTAAGAGAATTTTGGAATGGGGACATTTGAATCTATGTCCATTTCTTTGTTGAGTTACGGAATTACAAGTTTGTAAAAAATCTGGGTTAAGATTCATTTTGGCAAACCAGAATAATTCATGAAAATTTATCATTTATTTTTTCTTTTTAAACAATAAAATAGAAAAATCAATTGTATTCAGAAAGAAAGAAGAGAAAAAAGTTAGGTAGTTTACTAAAGGAGTAGAATGGGAAGTTTGGTAATTTAATAAGAGTGTAGAAAGAGAACCAAGGAAAGAAAATCGAGTAGTTTAATGTGGGAATAGAAAAAGAAAAAAGGGGAAGAAAAAAAAAAAAGAGTTGGGTAGTTAAGAAGGTAGGAAAGGAGAGAGCAAAAAAAGTTTAGAGGTCTACTGAGGGGATAGGAAAATCATTGCATATGAAGCTAATTTTTGTATAACATCAAGATGAAATCATCGACCAGCAATGAAGATTGGAATTCACACTGTTCCAGCTAATTTCATATGAAAACAGTAAACAGGTATGCAGTTTCTCTGGCAATATAAGATAAGTTTTCACAGTCCCGAATGTGCCGAGAAATTGGGCAAAAACTGTGATACTCTTTGGAAATAAAAAATTAAAACAAGAACAAAACATCTTAATTTGGGTCTTTTTTGTTAGTCCCCCACCAAAAGCTAATATCTAAGAATAAAAGTTTAAAAATTGAAAAGATTTAAGAGTTGATAGCTTTAGCTTCATCTTCGAGCAAACATGCACAGGAACCCAACTAAATGACAATTAAGTTGATGAGTTAAACATCATATACAGCCACACATATCCACAGTGACTTTGCCACTGGAGTACAAGAGGATATTGGGCGGGGGGGGGGGGCGGACAGGTCACACACAAAAGACAAAAGCTTACTCTTCATTCCCAATTGTGCTGTTATGAGGGTGATCAGGTCAATCTTCCAAGGGTTATAGGACCCCACTAATGCATTTTCCGAAATAGCATGGACTGGGGATCAGAAAACATCTGTTTTTTTTAATTATACCAAATGAATCAAAAGTTACTCAAATGCAAAGTTTCAAAATGGGGAAATGATTTTAAAATTTCAAGAGTAAAAATAGAAGTAGCTGCCAATATGTCTACTCAGGGTGTATGCAATGGGATATATGGACGAAGAGCTCACCAGACAAAAAAATTAGTATTTTTTTTTTCTAATTTGAATAAATAAAGGTTTTATGGGGATTTTCATTTCATTTCATACCATATAATAGAATTATTAATAATCTGCACTTTTTATAGTAATAAATAAAATAAGTTTTAATCTTTGTTTTCAAATAGGTGTATGATAGTGGGATTCAGTATGTTTGTTTTTTTGTCATGGACCCATTACAACAAGCATAGCCATAATTGTCAACAAATATTACCACCAAATTAAAATGGAAAAATTCACACAGAAAGTCTGATCCAAAAAAGTTTTCAATCATTTTTAGACAAATAAGGGTCAAAGAATCAGAAAATGGCTACTTCTTACATGTAAAAGTTACCCGTCTGCTTTAAAGATACAAGAATTGGATAAAAACTGTTTTAACTCTACAGAGACCTACCTAACAAATCGAGACTCCAGATATACATGAAAATTGCTCTATTATACTTTGCCATAGAAATGATGACCCGAATTAAAAGTTGTACGAAAACAATTAAAAATAAAATAAGTATTAAGCAAATGAATAGATTGAATAAGTTATAGTATTTTCCCAGTGAGGTGCAAATCCATCCCCAATGTATACAGGTGTTTCTTTGATAATAACCTAAAATGTACCAATTCCCTTCTCAGTAGATAACAACATCCTCTTGAACATTATATAGGGCCCGAGAGGGGGGTTGAGGTTTCCAAAAGCTAAATCAACTGCAGTTCAAACATAATTGAATGAAACCATAGACTATATTTTCACAAAGTTGATTTAATATACATATGTGCACACACACACACAGTGCACCAGAATGACTATTACAAATGATGAAATCTTTCAGAGTGGCAGCGACCCCAGTATCAAGGCTATGGTGCGAAAAAACACAGTTGTGCTGGGCAGGGCACATTTCGAGGACGAAAGACTAGACTCCAAAACCCTACTGTTCAATGAGCTGTTTCATCAGACAATGTAACAAAAGTGTGTCAGAAATGAGATACAGCAACTCTCTGAAAAAGACACTTCCCTCCTGAGGAATTACCTTCCACAATTGGACAATGATGGCTGCAAACAAGCAGACATGGTGCCAAAAGATCTTCTAGGTTACATCCATCGCTGAATCCAATGGTTGAAACAAGAAAGAGAAGAGGCAGCCCCATAAGCTTGGTGTCTCCTCTAATCATCAGTCCTTCCCCTGAACCTGATATGGAAAAATGTGTTAGTACTGAGTGGGCCCTATCAACCACCAGTGGTCCCGCGACAGATGCGGTGTCCCCACCCTCCAAAATCCTAATCAGTAAGGCCAAGCCACGATGATGATATACAGGAATATCTTGGATCATACATTTAGATTAGTATGAATTTTGATGGAGTATAGATGAGGTATTACTGTACAAATTGATGTAACAAAGTATAAACTGAGAGAAGAAACCCATTGAATTATAATAGAAAACCTAGAACAGTATGGAAAAATTTGGAATGAATCACCGCACTAATCAAGGTATACCTGTAAGTAATCTCACATTTTAAAGAAATGCCAAGACAAGAGTAGTCATATTGTAGATGCCACTAGCAGTAACAAACTCATGAAATACTTGATTGCAGAGTTATGGTGTTCTGAACAAATACCTATAAGCACTATTAATTTTTCAATCACAGGCTTATTTAGTATGGCATGTACAGACTGAGAAACTAGTCCCCTTTGGTCTTGCATTTAATATTTACCATGGCTCTGAAATATAAATGAGAAGGAAGTGATAGTGAGGCAACTATAAGAAAAGGCATCATCTTCAAAAGAAATCAAAAGAAATGCCAGCCTTGACCTCAAGATCAGCAAAGATAATGTCACAGAGTTGACAGGATCCCATGTAAAAAGGAACTCACCAATAGAGAGCCTGTTAAACTTGAATCATAAATTCAAGAACAGGAGGACACGAACCATTATGTTAAAACTTAAAGGGGTAATAAGTTTATAACGAAAGCAGTTCATCAAGGATTTTCTATTTATTGGAGGAGTAACAAATTTAGTAGAGCATGAATTACAGGGATACAAGTTCAAGTAATTGTTATGACACCAAATTTCATGACGAAAAATAATGTTTCAACGTTATCTTAAAAAGCATTTGCAAACACTGGAATACAACCAAGAGTGCCTCTATGCAAAAGAAAAAGAAAAAAAAGAAAAATTAAATTAATAAAACAATGGAACAATACAGCACAAATGTGTTTTAGTGATTTTAGACAGGTAGACTGTAACAGTATAATGGGAACTCAAGTACAGTACCTGTTTGTGTAATTAGTAGTACAGGGATGTAGTTCTGATTTTTCTAAGAATACAAGTTTCAAGTACAGACACAAGAATGGTTTAATAGGTTTGCTCTTCTTTTGTAAACTGTTTACAACAACTTATTAACCAGGGAAGCATCTCTACTTAACGGTATTATGATATTGTTGAAGAATAACAACTTATGGTAGAAACAGAGTAGAGAACCACTGGCCCATGAATGTGCTAAATATGAATAATTGAATTTTTAAAAATTAAAACAATTTGAACCAAATTCTGACAAACCAATTTGAAAAAGAAGAAAAAAAAAAATCTGTCGATGGCTCTTAAGGCCTGCACAGACTTGTGCTGAGAAGCAAAGGATATTCTAGGATAATTCTCCTCCCCTGGTGCATGCTAACGTAGAAGATAACATAAAAGCAGTTCTGATCAATTTGCATCAGTATAGGGCATTCATTAGGGTCAGTTCCTGATTCCTTGAGGCTGTTTTGAAAGCTGTTGGATATGAGCCAACATTCCATAGTAAGATTCAGTTTTTGTATCAGACTACAAGACTGAATGCTTCAGGATCTTGCTTTTGATTTGGCACAGCTGCGTGCCGTTGCACTTACTTTCTTTATTGTTTTGTTTTGGAACATTTCCTGCATGAACTTAAGTGAGAAGCAAAGCTATTGGTCCAGTATGGAATTGCCAGGATATCTGCATACACCAATCACCTGATTATCTTAATAGCAACAAGTCTGTCAGCTCACAGTTAAGTGCATAAAAAGATTGCCTCTTTCAGGGCCCTTCCCTTAGACAGGGATCCATCAGCATGGCTGGTGTGGCTTGGATCAGATTTCCTGCCAGAGAATTGATATGAAATATAGAAAAATCAGAGTTAGAAGAGATTTGTATCTAAAGAACAAAGCTGGAGTGTGCAGCACATACATCTACCCTCCCCCATCCTTTGACAACTAATCTATACTTGCCCTATCAGTGGACCCGATAGTTCTGCTTCAGTAAAACCCCTTTGCCTTGCTTAAAGGAGAAGAAAACTGATTTGCAGGATGATGTGTTTCCAGCATCCCTGCTGTGGAGGCTTAGGAATACTATTAACATGACAAATCTGGTTTTCAAACCAAATAGTGACCAAACAACCATTCTGGCATTTGTGTGCAAGGGTGGCTTTTCTTGAACTCAATGTAAGATTTTTGCTTTTCCAGGGTCAAGAACCATCATAGACCAAGAGGTCAGGGGTAGTTTTCTTAAAAAGTGCCAACTGGCTATGTCCAGGATTTTTTTTTCTACAACCAAGGTGGTGATTATATCAGAGTATAGTGGAAATCACATCAGATTCAAGCAATGTGGTCTTGGTACCAAGTGTCAATTTCCTTAACAAGTAAGTTTTCACTTACCTAGTGATTGGTTTGGAATGTATTACCACTTAACAGCATTAGCTTTGTATAATCACCAGGCAGTCAGATGCCTTGGAAGAAACAGCTGAGTTGAGCACACCTACTATTGTTCCATGGTTCACTTGCTTTGGGATCATATCAACAAGCTGGTGGAAAGCATGGTGCATGATCATTCCCTACCTATGATAATACATGTGAGTGAGAGAGACAACATTTCACTTCAATGAATGAGATCGAAACAGATGGTGTTTATTATAATGCAGGCCATGGCTAGAATAGTGATATGAAGTACAAGATTGAATGGTATTTCATTTTGAATCTTTAAATACATCACACATTAGAAAAAAAAAAAAAAATCACCTTCAAGTAAAGATGGAGGATTTCAGTAAAAGGTGAATGAAATGCATCAATCTAGAATGGCATTTCTAGAAGCTATATATTACGAGAAAGGTGAAGTTTCTTCCAGAAACCAACCCTGAATACATTGATTTCAAATCTCAGTAGAATGTGTGATGCATTCGGCTCATTTTTCTTTTTTGGATTTAAGGCTGTTCTACTTGTTTCTAGCACAAAAGATCAGGGGACAAAGGTAAATTATTAAATCCCTTAGGAGATACGGGTGGCCTAATGGTGAAAGGTATGGAGAATGGAATTAAGGAACCGAGTTCAAAACGAGATAGTCTGCATCCACTTTGTACTAATGCCCTTGGGATAGGTATACATCCACTTCTTTGGCCCCTTGAAAACCTACGATTGCTGCAAACAATGATTGGGTCTCCATGGATCATTTGAGACATGGTTACAAAATCATTGCATTGTCTCGCATGACATGGAAGCAACTGAGCTGAAACATTGCAAAGACTTCTCAGCCCCACACCCCTGAATAGAAAATAGCAAGAATTTTTTCATCATGATAAAATCTCTTACTTTCATTTAATGAGTGTATGTGTGTTTATCTCAGACAATAGTAGAAACTTTTGGAAGATACTGTATTTTCTTTAAGCAAATAAGCTATAATGATGAAGAGCAAATTTGGAATTCATTGATAAGTTCTCTTGGTGCTAAGAAAAAGGACAGAACATTTAGATCACAAGAGACTAACTAAGGCTAAGATAGTCAGCCTATGATTATATCACTCTTTCTTTCAGCCTTGGGCCAAATTGCTGAAACTGCAATAATACATACATCTATAGATAAGAATGGCAACATGTCGATTACCTGGAAACTTTAAGTATTGTATTTGCGAACATAACTACCTATTGAATAAAGAGTTACAACCATTTATGGGACCGAGCATCAATTTTTTTTTCAGTTTAAAAAAAAAAAAAGATGTGGACATTTTTCAAGTTGATCTACGTAGATCTATAGTACTTTTTCTGATGAAAAAAATCAATTGATGAACCCTCATTTTCCTTAGGTAGTGCTCTTTAAACATGTCAACAGATGAGCATTAAGGAAGCCAATTGATGACCAAGATAATCCAATGTTAATCAGGGAATACGAGATGAAATGACCAAAAAAAAAAGTATCAACATAAGAATATTTGGTCTTTTTTAATGAAATTAGAAAAAAAAGTCGTGGAAATGAGTTACAGTCTCACATGATATTTCACACTATAGGCATAACATCTTCACAATCTCTCAGACATCTTGTTAACCCATAAACTGCAGAAGGTGGTGAGTAATAGTTATCCATTGTAGGATAAAAACCCTTGTCCATTGCAAGATGAAACCCCCGATTCACAGATTGAATCAACGAAACAATGATCTCATATCCTATCCAGACAACGTCAGCTAACCTTGTTTATATGCTTGCATTCCATACTGTGAGCAATTTATGTAGGCACAGAAATGTATATATATCAACATATATGTATGAGTGAGTGAGGAGAGAGGGTTTTATTTCTTCAGCATGTAATTCCAGACTGTTCTCTAAGTCAGTTAAGTCCCCACCGAACAATGCAGCCTTATCGTGAAATGAGATATGTACTCAACTCATTGATGTGACATGCACACTCGCACACAACAAACTGATACTATTACTACTACCAAAGAAAGTGGCCGTTGAGGTTCATGTGGAGATATGACAAAGTCAAAGAAAGATACAAGTCTAAGAAACAAAAAACTGAGGTTACATAAAAACCACTAGATACAAATGACCATAGCAAGAAAATAGCCAAACTCCAACATTTTCACTATTATCTGCAGACTTACTTGAACTATTATCCTCATCTCGATTGTTACAGCCACAACATTTTCAGTTGCTGTACCCTCCAGCCTTCTTCGGGAGTCTATCTTACCTGGTAACCTTCTGGGATTTTTGAACTGAACCCTTCATTCCATTCCCAGAACAAATGGGCAAGTGGATAATGGTGTTAATCAAACTTATCTAGTAACCTGCCTGGCAGTTGTGAGTTCAATCCCAGGTTCTGGTGATTCAAAAATATCATATACTCTGGTTCATTGGAAGACAACCGATGCCGCAGAGATGAATTAACCGATATGAAAATCTCCCCCTGCCAATGGCATGCACAACTGAATGAAAACAATCTATGCTTGTGGATTGGACAAAAGGTTTGGTTTAGAATTCCCAGAAGGTTACTGAGTATGACAGACACCTAAGGAGGCCAAAGGACATAGCGACCGAAATGTTGTGGTAATAACAACCAAGATGAGGACAATATTTCAAGTAAGTCAGTGAATAATAATAATTCCTCATCATTATTACATTTTCACCTACCAATGCTAAAGATGTTTTGCATGGCAACTTGAAGACCCTGTCAGCTTACCTTTGGTATTAGTGGTAGATCCCGAGGATCAGTAATAGTTCTGATATTATTTTGAAAACCTTACCTATTTTCTCTTCATATGATTAAACTCATCTATTTTCTCTTGACATCTTATGGATTATGTGGAGTGACCGGTAGTGGCTTACTCCGGATAGACACAAGTTAATTACTAAGCTAAACTACAACCGATTACTGCCGTTGACTTGTAAAATATAACTAGAGTAGGTTTCTACTATTTTTCCACAATGATGTTGATATTTGACCCGTTTTAAAATAAAGGATAAACTCAAATAGTTTATGCTAGATCTTGGACGTAGTATTATCCTGAACTTCAACAATCACTCGAATGCATGCATGTTTAATGTTTACTTGTAAAATCTAAGACAGACTTGACTAAACCATGGTATCACCGAACACAAAGACCAAAAGTGACACGGTTTTAAAGAATTAGAAAATTATTTTTTGTAGAAATAATGGATAAATTTTCTTTAAAAGATCAAGGGGACGATGTGTTTAAAGGAAACGAACAGATAAAATCTTCAGATTAAGTTACTCGGTAAATTCTTTAACCTCCCAATTTATTATAAAGCTAAAAATGCATTCGAGGATGTTCTGGAGTTCCCACTCGGATAAGTTGTAATAGATAATACTAAATGTATTGACATGAGGTTTTCTAGGTCTTGAACAGCTTAAAATTGAGGGGTTTTCCCTCCGAAAGCTAAAATTCAAATATGTCACTTCTTGTTCGACCAGCAAAAATTGTACACAGCGCCCTCTGAAATCATGAGGACTGAAAAAAAAAAAAAAATTGGACTCCATCAAATTTATACAATTTATACAGTTTTCGATAATTAATTTGTAATTGACTGTTGTTTTGCATTTTTGTTTGCATCTAATCTAATAATTAGGGAAAATACAGCTCATTGGGGTTTTATCACCGTATCAAGATTAACGGTATTTCAAGCAAATATCAGTGTAAGATGACAATGACTGAGTGAGTGTTTGGCAATTATTAGCCAATTTAATAGAATACCAACAGAGTTTGCAGGAAGATATTTCATATCAGCCAGAATGGTGAAGACTTCATATTTTTGGTTTTGATTATTGTAAAAAAATAAGATGAAATGAAAAAAAAAAACAAAAAAAACACCTGCTTCCGATGTAAAGGTATCGCATTTGTATATTTGTATTGATAGGCGATACCGATACAAACAATGGAAAATGTGGCGCCGATGTCTATCTCGCCATCTCCCAATTACCGAAAGGAAAAAAAACAAAACGTGTACGGTTTATTTACTGTAAATACTACTGCAATTTTTTTGCTAGAGTCTACTCTTTTTAAAAATAAAAAAAACAAAGGGATTTATAGATGAAATGAATACTTCTTGCAGGAAAAGAAAGTCTTCAACCGATAAAACGTTTTTCGTGACCGACTTTCCAGTCCTACAATTCCATATCGAACCACAGAGATGCTCGATGATAGACAACGGACGAGTGGTCGAGAAAAATATAATTAAATTAATTTAAATCATAGCAAATTTCTAAGCAAAAAGATAAGAGAATCGAATATATGATAATAATTAGAAAGATAAACAACTAAAATTAGTGATTAATTTGAGGTACAGTTAATTGGTAACCACGATCACTGGCTTCTTCATAAGGAATCAGTTGTTCATCTAAAAACATTCATTCAATGCAATAATGCAAAGCATCCACTTTTCAGTTATATTTTGTCTTTCATTCTGAATCACACATTGCACTATTGTACTTTTTTTTCAAGCAAGCAAACACAAAAAGTAGGTAATAAAAACAATAGACTGTTTCTTATTACCTGCTTTTTGTGTTAGAGTTGGGATATGAAATTTCAACTGAAATCTCTAAATTGAAATTTATTCTGACAAACCCTGAGCGTACATTTTTTTTAAATTTTGAGCCAAATCAGTTCAAATACGTGTACACTGTGGTGTTATATATATATATATATATACACGCCATCAACAAAACGATATCACCTCGTGTGGTGTGCATTACATATATATATATATATATATATATATATAAAATACATGCTAGTGTGCACATATCAAATACATACGACGGCTCGTTGATTTGGTAAATATTTGATAAAAATGAATTTCTTTGCATGAAATACTTTGAAATTAAGGTTGAAGTTAATCATATTTGATAATCTTCGTCGAGACAGGTTCTCAAGTGAGAAGTAATTCGAATGTTTATCGTTGACGTTAAGTTTACTATTTTTCCATATGCGATTGCTTTGTTGATAAACGGAGAGAAAAGGGGATTTTATTGAAGACCTAGTAAAACAAACAAAAAAAAACGAATACTTATACAACCATCGTTTATGTATGTATTTGATATACACACACCTTAACATTACACACACACACCTATCAAGTTGAGTATCAGTACAAAAACTCATGACGGTGGCGGCGGTGGTAGTAGTAATTTAGTCTGGTCACTAAATGAGGGCCGTGTTCACATGAATAAAAGGATTACTAATCGTTCCCCCATTTTTTGTCCAACAACTGTCACACATTATGCCCCCTTGATGTGGAAACATGGTGGTGGCTTAGATATATGATATATGTCATATGCATGTACACAGGGATGGCTCAGGTGACAATAACATCGCCGCAGCTGTTCAAACACTGCCGAAAGGGATTCAGATTTTAACCCTTAGGCAAAATTTTCCATTTTAGATTAAAACAAATATTTCAAGTCATTAAAGTGCAAAGAAAAATGAGAGTGATCACGTTTTGGACATGGACAAGAGAATTGAAAGAAAAAAGTTTGGCCCCATCCCAGAAATTATCTTACGGGTTAACGCTAAAAATAAATAAGGGAATGATAGAGCAGCAATAGGAAATCCCCTTTAAAAATCAGTTAATAAATGATGCAGTCGGTATATTTAAAAGGGCAATATCTTATCTTCCAGTACCTCTCGTCTAAAATAGTAAGTCGTGTGCAAGAAAGACTTGAACAAACTTAAATAACGAGTGTAATCATTTTTAATTAGGGTATTCTAGGATTTACATCAAAACGAAAAGCTGTACGAAGATTCTCAAAGAGAAAACTAACAAAACTCACACTTTTTAAATAGCTGGTAATTTCTGTTAACTTGAAGATTTAACTAAATTCAAATTGCAAAAACTGAAGACGAAATGTGTCACAGGGCAAAGGTCAACTAAGGTGATATTACCAAATGCCATTTTGTCACACAGAGCATAGGTTAGCTTCTTTAAAACAGTTAAAAAGTAGCCGAGAAAACAAGAACATAATTACAGGAAGAAAAGAGTGTATTACACTCATAAAAAAAGTCTACAACTATTTCAAGAAGTGATGATTGTAAGTAAAAAGTTCGGATAAAATTGTAAAGAGATATTAAAAGTATCCAAAATAGCTGGGATATTAAAGTTAATATTTTAAACTCAGAAACATTACGCATTAAGAAATGAAGACTGGACAGGGTTAGGCAAAATTTATGCAGATAAAGTTTTAATCATCCAAATATCAAAATGTATTTTGCCAGCCAATCTATTTGATCTATCCTCATTCCTCTAATGATCAGCACATTGTAGCACCCGATGAACTTGTAAAAGCAGCTCAATTTCAGAAATGAATGATTAACCCATCAACTGTTGATGACAACTATTTCTGTCATTGCAGTTCTATGGCTAACCCAAAAAAACGTATTCTTACAACGATTGAGGTCAATTCAGTTCTATCTGTGTCAAGGCTTTCACCTTGCAATGGGTAACTAATACATTTTCCACTTTCTGCAGTTAATGGGTCAACTAACCAACTATTGAATTTAGTTTCCCAAGTGTGACATTAACACTGCTTTTCTATTTGGTAAGCATTTGAGAAAGTACTTGCATCTTAAACAAAAATAACAATGCATCTATTGTAAATTCCTACATGGTATGGCAAATAATTCTCAATTTATTATCAATGAATTGCATATAGTATTATGTTGTATCATTTCCAATAACTAATCATCATGGATTAGTAACATCAACTGATCAGACAAAAATGCAAAAAATGAGGCTCAAACTTATCAATATATGACATAATTATGAAATTCTTCATTAGTTGACACAGGATTCAATATTTGCCAAACATAACCTAGATTATTTCTTTGAGCAATGATATTCTGCAAGTTTGTTGTTGTTTAGTTTTGAACATAGGAGTGTGCTTCTTATCATTCTATATCCTACGATAAAGTGAATGCAAGTTACGGTGATCAGTCTTTGGTAACTGGTCAATATTGGCTCCTGGGAGTCAATGGCACTATCCCAGGGGCTGATAAATGCCAGGTGGTTGAATATGGGTTGACAAATGCTATGAGGGGTTTACTGAATATTTGTTATGTTCTACATCTTTTGACTTGTATTCTTATTTACTTAGTATTTTACTATTTCTTGTTAATCCCCAAATTTTAATATCTAATTCTAATACCATGGAATAGGTATGTTTTTGGGTTTGTTTTTTTTTAAAGATTTGGTACATTTTAGGATGTGGTATTGGTATATTTGATGTCTTTCTTTTGTCAGTCTTGCCTGGGGATTTATGAGGGAACGGAGGGGTCAATGGTCTAAAATGTTTGGCAATACCTGCTTCAGATGGTAAGATTCCTTGGCTTTTATCAGCAGTTCCACACAATATAAAAGCAAATCACACGAGGTTGGTACCCTAAATTACTTTTAATTACGGGTTAAAAAATTTTCCATGGATTTATGAAAGAGAAACAAACACCCAATAAAAATATGTAGAAGAGGACTTGAGAAACTTGACATATAAAAGCAGGAAATTTTGCATAGATAATCAAAATTTTTAATTCATAAATTACTCTTAGAAAAATTGACACAATCGAGTAAGAATATCATAATTTGATTTTAAAAGCATTTCCTAACTTTTGGGACACCCTGAATATACTGGGATTAATAATGTCCTTCCATATTCTCTTATTTTGCATTATTGTACATAAATAATATTATAAAAGATTATGCTGGATGTTCCGCCAAATAGTGGAGACAGATTTCACACAACAGAACCAAGTTTTTGATTCATTCATTGAAATATTTATCGGTAGTCCAATTCATTTTTGGAAGCAGGTATTGTTTGGGTAGGTATTTTGTCATCTAAAAAGAAAATTTAACACCATCATGTTATCAAGGGTGTTAACTTCTATATTTCATTATACTATTGCCCTGAGATCTTTCTGACTTTTAGAAAATCTTTACAACCACCATTTCTGTTGATACAGACACTAAAATATCAAATTCTTGCACCACAGTACTACAAAGTTTTTGATCAAATGTATTCTAATTAATGACGTTATTTTTTCCATTTTACACTTGGTAAACAGAGGTAAAAATTGAACTGCAGTAAAAAAAAAAAAAAAAAAAAAAAAATTAAAGTAAATATTTTCCTAGGAGTGTAGCAGTTCAAGCTCAGCTTTTATGATCATAGACTGAATGATAAACCTAAGCCAGAAGCGTAAAAATAGTACTTGCTAACTAAATAATATACTTCAGTTCTAGACTCAGTATTAGGTCAGTGGCACTCATTATCATGTCTGGAAATGAAAAAATAATTTCAAACCTGGGCAAAAATGGGAAACTTGATTATAGTACAATTCAGAGTATCACTTTCATCGCGTCATTCTGTGACTGTTGGTGCGGTTAGTGAGACTAAAGAAGTTGACTTGTTATCAGATGACCCTTTGTTTTGTTGTTGCTACCTTCAGCTACTGGTATTTTAGTCACATATGGTAGACACCTTCCAGAAATCCTTGACACTTAGTTTCTTTTGATGTCATCGAAAGCATTAGATTACCGAACTAATTTTCCATAATGCAAAAAAGGGACTAGGGAAATGGTACGGAAGATGGTAATAAACAAGTTTTTAAGTAAACCATGACACCTTTGGCAACATAGTCACATGACCTACATCTTCCACATGTATAATGAGAATTATCTTATGCTTTGAAAATCATTTCGACACAAAGGATTCATAACACTATTTTCCAAACATTCACTCACAAGTCTTTTCTTAAGTATTTACTCACAAAAGATTAAAAACTGGAATGATGTAACTGTCAAGATTCCTTTTTCAGCAGTTTTAGATGAGACGAGTCAGATAGTCTAGTCAAATTTCGTTACACGAAAATGATGCATTTTTATGACTAAAAACGGGAGTGCTTCATTATAATTTTGGAAAACTAAGAGGAAATCATTAATTTCTTTAAACTCCCAAGTTCGGGGGGGGGGGGAGAAAAACCACATCGGGATGAAAACTATAGGATCTTGAAAATGCAGAAGGTAAATAAATACACTAAACTCAAGCAATAGAAAATTATGGACAAAAACAAAAAAAAAAAAAAGCTTCTTCGACGAAGAACTGATCATAAAAGGAAGTTTTGTATATTAAAATAAACAAAATATTTCTGATGGATAAGGTGTTTTCATAGATCATGTCTTGCACGAGTTAGTTTAATCATACAATTGTGTTTCTGAAATAAGGTACCCAGAAATCACTTTTTCTTAGAAACCAAAAACAGATAATTTGTAAATATTTGTGACACTGGCACAGTATACAGTGTCTATCCAGCCAAACACAAATCGTACAACTTGACTTAGCAAAAGCAATCTTTTGTATCATTAAATTCTCTAGCAATTAACAACTTCGTGAGAGGGGGAGAGCACCTTGTAAAACTAAAAACACGTACTTTATTTCCTCTCGAGGTTGAAAATAAGAACGAATCTCAACCCTAGCAGTTGAGACCTGCCAGACCGAATGTTCGCCAAATCCTGCTTAACGGGTCGACAGTCCGACAAATCGAAGCTGTTGTGGCTCAACCGGTAAAAACGATGGATTTTGACCGAATTTTTGCTCTGACATCCGACCCGACATGCACCGGGCACGTCACTCACAGAAAATACACACACGTACTCGAATTTTTTTCCCCCCCATTTAAGAATATACTTTACTGATAACGGCTTTCTCTTGTTGATGACTATGAATATGGTGATTTCAGTCCACTGTAAATTAAGAAAGGGAACAGAACTAATTTTGTGAATACATTGATGTTTTGGACCTATGGATCTTGTAGGACCCACTGTTGGAACTTGCAAATAGAGTGATCGCAATCGTCCCTTTGTCGTCCATTGTAAATTACAATTTAGCACGTTGACTTGACAGCAACATTAATAACGGTAATCAAGGGATGCTAAGCACACTTGTTCGAGCGTACACGAGTATAGAGTGAACGAGAATGGCCAGTTATCGCCTCTAACAGTGATGTATCTTTCTATGACTGTCCTACAATAGTAATAATGATAAATATGTGACAGAAAACGGGTTTTTAACGACATTGTTTTTGACAATTCAATCCATCCGTAGCTGCCATCACGTGACAGCAGACATCTTTGCCAAGTGGTAGTGTCGGTAAGAAGTTAAGGAACGAACTAATATATATATATATACATATATATATATATATTTATATATATATACACACACACATATATATATATTGGTGTACATCGAACAAATAAATTTATAGAGATTGTAAGAAAAGAATACAAACAGTCAATTTATGTAGACATTTGCTAATAAACAGAAGTAGTAATCAAAATGCTTGCTTAGCTTGAGGATATTCTATAACAATTTCATAAAATGAAACCAAAACAAATATTTCGAATTTGTCCATAGCATGAGACGACGATCGAACTAGGATATACATATTTAATAACCTCAGTTAAAATAAGAAGAAACATTTTTTTTTAATACTCGTAAAACGTTGGATAATGTGTAAAATAGACCAACACCGTTTTTCTGTTTTCAAATATAAATACTGGTTAGAGATTAAAATGGAGAAACACCTTACGAGTTGAGAACACACTACGCAAATTCTTTTACTCAACTCTAAAATCCGAGTCGAAAAACTAGCAACAAAGGCAGAGAACTCAATTGGGAGACTTTTTGGAGAGTAGGGGGAGAAATTGCCTTTCACCCTCAATAAATACGATTGAATTGTTTTCTTTTCAGCTCTCAAAATGAAAGTTCTTATTTATCAAAGTGTTCTCTAGAGAGAACCCCCTTTTTCTGTTATCTAAATACTTGAAAAAATATATCAAAATAAAACCAGAAACTAAACAATACGACAATCAATTAAAAAGAAAAACACACACGCACCTCACTGAATGATCACTCATAATTTAAATCACAGAGGATTCGCCTTCTCAACCTTAACGAACACATTAGATAAATCAACAGCTCCAAAATTGTAAAACAATTAAAAATTGTAATCATTTCCATTTATGTGGGGGGAATAATTGAAACAACTAAACTAAGATCTCTGATCCTGATTTTTTAATAAGATCTACCAACCCCACAAAAAAAATGACTATTCTCTCTCTAGAATTCGCTCACACCAATTTTCGAGCTAAATTAGATCTATAGGCATGATCATTTACTCGAGAGGTATGTTTCCCCTTTGTGACTCTTTTTTTTTTATCCCAAGTCAACCCAGTCTAGTATTTCCTCAACTTGTGAAAATTGGGTATAATTTTGACACTAATTACCAGCTCGATTAAGTAATCAGGGATTCATTTCTAAAAAAGAAAAAAAAAATGAACACTAAACGTTTTTCAGGTAGAAGTGTTCAGACGTATTGAAAAAAAATCTGCTTATATGTTCATATTATTATTATTATTTCCTAATGCATACCAAAATAACTACATTCTTACCATCAGGAGTAAGACAATAAATGAGAACTTTAAAAAAATTTTTTTTTAACCTAGAGTGTAGACAGATGCACTCTGAACTGAACACACATTAAAGGAAAATGCACAGGTTGTTTTTGTTTGTTTTAATAAGCATAAATTCCTAGCAAGGTAGGAAGAGAAAGAAGACTGAAGAAAAAACGGACACAAAAATCGGTTACATATGTATATATACATGTGTGTGTGTGAGAGAGAGAGAGTGCAAAATACTCACATCAACACACATAAGTACGTACTTTACTTACCACCTTACACATGTGTAAATAAATACGAATTACACCCACGAATGTACAGACCACAAAAATTACATCATCAAGTGTGTATATTATATACATATAAATATATATACATGTATACATAGAAACACACAGACGTAACATCCCAACATTATATTTAATTGTAAAAACTAAGTAAGATAAATAAATGTCACCTAAGATGCACAATTCCTACAACCGATCTACTTTTCACCATATAAATACTCATTTTTTGTGTATAGACATGTTAAAGGATATAGATATATTTATGTAGGAGCGAAGATTGTTCTAGAATATTTAGATGAATCAAAAGAACAACTAACCTGAACAATATTGTTGGGAAAAGTCCCTCTTGGTTGGACCTGATGTACTTGGTCCTAAATATCCACTGTATCTGAAAGCCATGTTGTTCGACTTGTTTAAGAAGAAAACTTTTACTTCGTTTCTTCGTTTTCAAACAAGTATATACACATTTGTCATGTAGATATGTTATTTAATCATATGTGTGCATGTAGATGTGAAAAACGATGTATTTAAAAGGTTGTGAACGGGTACGCGTATGTTTAATACGTATATGTGGTTTTATTGATGTGTTGTCTCAACATCCACTGGTTTCTTAAAAAACCCTTTTTGAAGAAAATCCAGAAGAAACGAGGCAAGTGATTTTCCACTTGGTTCAATGATAATATATATATTAATATATATATATATTTGTATATATATATATATTTAAATATTTTTTCAAAAATTAACTTCTTCCTTCCTACAGTGGAAGAAATAATAATAATTATAATAATAATAATATTAATAATAATAATAATAGGTGTGCCAGGATTTCTCTCGCTGCTTTTTCTTCTTCTGGTTAAGGAGAAAGATGGAGATATAATTTTCCCCTTTTTTTGTTTTGGATTTGGTGTTGCTTTGTTTTCTCGCTCCTTTCGAGGGTTTTCAATTAAAAAAAAAAAGAAAAGAAACTTCAGCTAGACATTTAAGTTTAAAATAAATCCGATCGCTCTGAAATTCACACTAAAACTACTACTGACTCTCAATGCAAAGGGTAGAAGGGGTAGAGATTACTACCTCTCATTCTTTGCTATACCTTCCATACTTTCCCCCTCTGTCTCAATCCTTCAGTCTTTCTCTTTCTAATTTTTCAAAATCTTCCTCCTACTCTCTATTTTTGCTTGATAGATCTCCCTGTGAGAGCGGGATAGTGGGTGACGGCTAGAGTATACAAAACCGTTGAAGGAAGAGGAAGGTTAAATCACAAGTGGCGGTTAGAGTTTGGGGCAGAGCGGAGAAGCGATGTGCATAGATATTAAGACAACTATTTTTTTAATTAGACTTCACTTTTGGTTTTATTGAAATGAGCAAGTCTCATATTGGTTTGAAAATATCAGACATAGAGATTATTGAAGAATTGAAGTAAGACAATATTGTCATTGTCAACGTTGGAGAGTTTTAAGACAAGGGCGAATAAGCGATTTGATAATTAGCAATCATCAGAGTTGTCACCTCTTAGTTGAGCAAGTGTTTTATTCACCTGCCGCTAGGCGAATCTGCGTCTTCACTTCCCACATGAGATGATATTCTTTTTCACTCTGTTACTTAACTTATCCCAATATTAAGTACAGGTTGCTTTCATGCAGAAATATGCATTGTTTTTTACCCTTTTCCATTTGATTGATAGTGACATTTTCTCCCTCCTGAATTTTGTACAAATTGATAAAATGTGTCAGATAAACTTCAAAGTGAAGTGCACTATAATTTTTTTTATTGTGTTCATTTTGCTCCAAACACTCATAAAAGTATTTTTTTAAATTTACAAACAAGAATACTTGAGTATAAATTGAGGTATAATACGTATATTTTTTTTAAAAATCCAATGGAAAAATGCCAATTGCATAAATAGCAATATCCATTCAGATAGTGTAACGATTTGCAAGTTTACTTCTCATATAGAAGTTCAATTCCCAGTATTAGCATGTGTGGAAAACTCTTCATTAAGACAAATTTCCCTGTGCACTTCACAGCAAATTGAGTACATTCTAAACTGTTTGATTAAGGTGAAGGTTTCCCTTCTATGAACTTGCATCCTGCTAAAGGTGTGATCATAAAAACGTAAGAATTAAGTCCTGGTCTTGACCAAGCTTGGAACTTACAAGGATCATTAAACTGACACTCAAAGGAAACTAGGACTTCTTCACTAAGAGAGTTGTCTCTTAAGAGATAGATGCTTTATCTTATAAAGTGAAATATGCGCCAAAGGCAATTATATCCAGATGTACCCTGGATAGTATGGTTAATCCATTCCAAGATTTTCTGTACTGTTTAAAACCACAGCGTTTAAGGTCTTACTAAGATTTGATGTGTTTTTTCATTTCAGGTTATACTCAGTTACATTATTTGTACAGCAATATCTTAACTGTAATACATTAAGGCAGCATCAATCACTAGTCAAGGTATTGCTATCCATGCTTCAATAAATCAAAGATTATCATAAAATACTGTATTCAGGAAAACATTGGTCATGCATTGTATGCAGGCACATAATGATATCAATAATTTGATAATGATATCAATAATTTGATAATGATATCAATAATTTCGTATCAATAATTTGATCTTTGAGTAAGACTGTTGCTTAGATTTAAAGAAAAAAAGCCAGTCAAAATCATAGGATATGGAAGGAGTTGCAAGTTCAACGTTTTATTTACGATGAAAGGGATTTCATAACTTTGTTCCCCTTGGAATATAATAACCAAGATGAGGACATGAGTCCAGGTAAATCGGTATATGATAATGGAATTGTAGTGTCTACCAAGTGACTGAGTTGATCTGCCACTTTGAGATAAACCATGTGTTGGTAATGACTTGAAAAAAAGCATGAAATATTACAAAATTTAATTGAGATCACAGAGTGAACCTAGAATGTAATATCAAAGGGGAGAAGTTACAAATAGTAAACTGAATAAGGTTTTGTTTAAAGATTCATAAGAAATAGCAGAGAGAAATCCTAATGTAAGTGCGTGAAAATACAGTTAACCCACATGTTACAAATGTCAGACTTTGTCTAGTTACTGTTCAAGTCCTTAGATGTTTATAATACTTGAATTACTTGATTAAAGCCTTGTCAGGTATTATTAATTTTTGACTTGTATTTCTTCCATCTTAATTTCAAATAAAAAATACTGATAAAACAATTATGAATAATTGTAAATGCTTCATTTCAAAAAAATATTATTACTTTTTCTGCTAGTCCATATAAATAAAGATGGTGGCGTATCTGGTGTTCAGGGAAAATGGAGAAAAGCCCTAGGTTAGATTTGAATGACTGCAGCTGGTGATCTTAATAGCCTAATCAGTAAGGCAGCTGATGCGTTAAGACAGGCTCTCAAGGATAGAGATACAAATTTGAGTCTCGTAAGGGAATAATCTTTTTTATTTCCGTTCTGCACCGTTCTCTAACAATCCTTAAATTTTTTTTTCAGTTCAATTGAATAGTGAGAATTGAACAACCTTAGCTATCAAAGACAGCAAAGAGTTCTATCCTTTTATATCATGTGCATGTGTTTGAGTGGCTGCTTGGTTGTTTGTTCCAGCACTCCTGGCCTTACCACTTTGTCTACAGATTTGAAAATTGACATCAGTACTCCACTAGACCCCTTCTGAAAATAATATTTTGGTTTTTAGAAAAAAAGATTCTTTGACTTTTGGGGGGCCTTATTCTGACGGGTTTATTCGTTTGTGTGTTTGGGTGCTCCTGGCAATACTGTTTTGTCTACAGATTTGAAAATTGGCATCAGTACTCTAGACTCCTTTTGATTTTTGGAAAAAAAGATATTTTTTTACCTATATTAATCTTATTTTCACAGGTTTAAAAGTAACTTCCAGATTCTTTTTACTCTATTTTACATGTTTTGCAGTGGAAAATGCCAGTGATGTCATAGATAGAATTTATTTGGACCATATTTATTTTTCAATAGAATTTTTTTTTTTCCATAACTTCATATTTTGATGCAACGTAATCATTATCATTATTATTTGTATCTCCAGACAACATAGATCAGATGACCTAGTCTGGGATCAAATGATAGAAACCTTTCTCAAATGTCCAGGATTCTACACGGTATTATCACACTCAGCTATGGCATGGTCAGCATCATCTCAATTTTCCCCCTGATCTCTAACTCTTCAAATCTCTTTGCAAAGATCTTTGGAACCAATAATGTCAGGAACCAAATTTATTGTAACCATGTTTATTCTTAAATGGAATTCTTTCATATGCCTTCAAAATTTGATAGTATTGTTATTAAATCATCGACTGTGATGCAAGTTAGTTAAAACTATATGACTTGTCCTCGGTATACAAAACCAAGTATTATTGCATATACTGAACTGAGAAAGTATATCCAAATATGCCCAAGTGGTACTTATTCTGAACTGTATTATCCTGCCTCTTTAAGATTATATTATGCCACCCCTCATCCTACCAAGTCACTTTCTAGTTAAAGTCAAAGATCTGATTTACACCCTAACACACCAGAATAATCTTCTTTATTATAAAACTTGGACAGTATTATTGGGGTGACAATCTAAACATTACACCATTTGAGCAGATCTAATGGTCTACTCTAGAGTCCTCTAAATTCACCCTTGAGCCCCTTAGAGTCTGGGGTCCTGAGGCCTGTGCCTCAAGTGCTTCATGCTTAAAATGGCACTGGAGATTAGTTTAAAAGACTTCTTCAGATATTGATGCTCGCTAGTATTCTAAAAAAGTTATAAATGATTTCAGGGAATTGGTTAAAGAGATGGTTCAAATGACTCATGAAATATTTGCCTAAAAGACTTCTTCAAATTTGCTATATATTACACATAATATAATCTCTTCTGTAATGGAGCAGAGATAAATGTAGATAACTGAAACTCTATGGGATAACTACATCAGCTTGTGAGGAGACAACTCTCATTGGAGTTTGAATGGCCGGTGATAAGGTCCCGGTTTTCTTTGTATGCGTTAGCCTTGTGATTCTTGCAAGTTTCAAGTCTAGTCAAGATCCGGATTTTATACCAACAATTTTTATGACCACACCCCTTGGCAAGATGCAAGTCCATCGAAGGCATACCTCCACCCTAATCACACAATTTAGAGTGTACTCAATTAGCTGATGAGTGCCCAGGGAAATTTGTTCACTCATACTAGGAATGGAACCCGAGTCCTTCTGCATGTGAGACAGACATGCTAATCATTACACTATCTGAATAGAGAGGCTTCTTTTTCTTATCTAATGATATACACAGACTAGTGTCCTCATCTTAGTCACAACATTTCAGCCGTTGTACCCACCAGCCTTTTTACAGGTACCTGTCATAGTTGGTCACCTTCAAACCAAACTCTTAATTCAATTCACATCAGTTAGTAAATATCATGGATCAGAAATAAAGAATAAGCTCTCAGTGCGACTCCAACTCACATCTCTTTTGCATTTATTTCCGATCTGTGCTGTTTATTGCTGTAGACTGATGGCCCAAGTAGTCGCGATGAAAAGAAACTAAAATTAGGATGATGGAAAATATTAGTATACTGAGAAATTTATAATAATGGTTATTAATGTTTTATATGATAAAAAATAAAATCATGATAATATTAATGCAAGTAATACTATTAGTATGAAATTGAAAAACTGGAGAAAGGGGTGATCAGCAGATGAGTTGCTACTCTTGCCTTTTGTTGGGCAGTGATCATAGATCAAAAAAGTCTGAATTTTCAAAAAACAGGCATGAATGCTGACTAATGGATCAATTTGGCATAAACTTGCACTGCAAATTGAACCACAAAAACCTTGTTTTTTCCTAGATCTAATAAAAACTAAATATTGAATATTTCAGCACTCTAGCTCCATTGCTGCGGCCTGTATGTATGACACATAACTAACCAGACCAACTTGAAAACTGAAGAAACCTTTTTAGTGACAGTTCTGGTTGACGGTTTCTAATTGAGTGCTGAGATATCAGGGAAAAACAAAGGGTTGCTTTAAAGATCTGATTTGATCTTCTGCCTACCTTGGAGTTCTTGTGGCTCAATCAGTAAGAGCAGGTGGTTCAGGTAACCAAGCTTCCTGAGGCAAAAGACACACGAGTGAGTCTCTATCAGAGAGCTTATTTTTTATTTGAAATCTAGTTTACTTATTGTCATAGTCTGATAGCCTGAGTAGTTGCAAAGGAAAATTACTAAAGTTAAGATGGAAGAAAATAATTGTCAAAAATTAATAACTAACATTCAAAGTGAAATTATGAATCATCGCACACATGCTACTTTTTACCCCATGAATCAAGCAGAGGTGGTGGCAAAATCAAATTACCTTGATAAAAATACAACCGGGATGGTTTGAATCATAAATTTATGATTTAAAAAACAAAGACAAAACATGGGCACAAATTAAGGGACCAATTTGGCCATAATTTTCATTATGAATTGAACCCCCAATAAAAACCTACTTAGTGGAGAGGGGATTTTCAGAAAACTAAAAAAAACATTTTCCTTATTCATTGAGAGGGATGTGTGTGAACAATTTCAAATTTCTACAATGAATGGTCAGGACTGGGCAAAGTCTGGATAGATAGATTGATAGATAGATATAAATGTCAGAACACATGAATGACTTAAACTCAACAACTGTGATTACACTGGTCTGTTGTGGGTAGTAACGATTAGTAATAATGGTTGTATAGATATGTTTTTTTTAAATTTTGCATTTAATGAATGAATTAAGGGACCCTTATGAAAATAGTTGGGTAGGCCAACAAACAAATATAGCATCCATAAGTTTTGACTGGGTGAATAGTTTAAAATATATATTTTGCGGGCTAGTTGGAAAGATAGCAAAAGAAAATTTCCTTATACTTCAAACTTGTCACGAAGCCCCGGTAAATGCTAAAAGTTAGCAACTGACTAACATTGTCTATCAAAGTGGAGTGTGAAATTGACTCATATGATATGCCACGTGTATGTCTATATTATTGGTCTGCGGCATCCATCAAAAGAGATGACTATTGAATGCTTATTATGGAGTAGTTTTCCTTATTCATTAATTCAATTCTTTTTTTTTTTGAAAGTTGTAAAAAATCCGGGTTCATTCTGGTTGAATACAAACAAGGAAATGCAGAGCACATAATTTTTTTGATATCTTTCAAGTGCAATGTAATTACAAAATTATATAAATACTGCCTTCATTTTTTGATGGCACGGGTAATCTAAAAATGAAGAAATTAGACCGACATAAGAAAATAAAAGACCTTCATTATGTCTCTTCCATTGTGAGCTATTTCTCATTTTAATTATTTCATTTTAACATATGTTAAGTCAATGCAAATTATCTCATTAAGTGATGTGTCTGCAAGAGCCAGAGAGAAAAACAATTAGAAAAAAAGATAAAAACAAGTTTGGTTAGTCACTTAAAAGAAACCTTCACATGAGCGATGTGTTGGGGGTGATCAATTGGAAAATTAGAAAAAAAAGGTGATGAATAAGTTGCATCTCTCGTCTTTTGTTGGACACTGAAAAGTCTGAATTTTTTTTTTTTTAAAGTGTGGAGGCAGCTGAACACAAAGTAAGAGATCAATTTAGCATAAACTCACCTTGTAAATTTAACCCCATCACCCTCTCTAAAAATGAATGAAAAAAAAATAACAAAGAAATGTTTTTTTTCTAGATATAATAAGGAGTAAATGTTCAAATTTTCAGCACTCTAGCTCTCCTCTGGTACAGCCTGCATGTCTGATACATACATACATACATACATACATACATACATACATAGGCAGCCATCCAGACCAACTTAAAAACTAAAGAAACCTATATTGACAGTTTTGGCGACAATTTCAGTTGATGGTCTCTGATAAGACCAAAGAAAATAAACAACTGTATCTTCTGACATTTTTTCCCCAAGATATCTGAGCAAGGGCTAACCCAACATCTATTGACCCAACGATGTACATGGTGAAATTAATTCAAGAGTGGATCACTCAAAAGTCTACTACCTGTAACTCTAATCATGCAAGTAAGTATGTCTCTATAGCTGAAGACATATGCCTTGCACCAAGCATTTTACTTGAATGAATGACAAAGGCTAGGTCATACTGACAAATTGGCAAATTATTTGTATGGGAGGTAGAGCTATTTTGGTTAAGACGTTTACTCTTTCATTTTTACAAAATGGTTTTTGGATAAATGGCTACTTTGAAGACACTTAAGTAGACATTTGGCTAAGTCTCTCAAAATAAGGATATTTGCAGTTATACAAGAAGCTACCCCCCACCAATTTTTAAAAATCAAAATATGGTGCCTACTTTCCACCATCTCCATTCAAATTATCTCCTCTGGCATGAATGTATTGATTATTAGCCAACTAACCAAATAATAGTGATAGTTATCAATTGCAAGATAAAAGCCCTTGTCCATTGCAAGATGATTTATTGCAAGTTATTCACTGCAAGATAAAAGCCCTGACTCACAGATAGAACTGAGTTGCCATCAATCACAAAAAAATGAAAATTTCATTGAGTTAGCCATAGAGCAGCAATGATGGAAATTCCTGTGATCTGCGGTTATTGGATTAATTTTTGACTAACATTTTTTTTTCAACTTGATTATAGTTGCTTTTCATCCCAACTACTCCGACCATCAGTCTACAGCAGTTAGTAAACAGCACAGATCAGAAATTAGAAAAAAAACTCAAGATGAGACTAGAACTTGTGTTTCTTTTACCTTGAGAAGCTTACCTATGAAGAACAACTGAACTAATAGAGCACTCATAGCTGGCAAAAGATCAAATCTGACATATAAACTTACTTCTCATTTTTCATAACTCGGTGCCATGTTTTTCTTATTGTGTGTAACATAAACTAGTTGCACTAGTATTAGTAATATTATCCTGATCTATTCAAAAAAAATTTTTATTAGATATATTATCAACCATTACCAATTTTTGACTTGTCAGTGGGGTACCCCACCAGTTGCAGGCCTGGTAAGCCTGCGCAGTATCTCTGCCACTAGAAAATCATGAATAGTTCAGAAAATAGCTCTATGATTGAAGCCCGTGCTACCCTGTCCCTACATGATATGATCCTGGGGAGATTTTGACAGTTTTCAATGAAGAAGGTACCCTAAATCCTACTGGATAGACATCTTCAGAATCAAGAAGGATTATCTTGACCAAAGAAACCAAGCATCATTGGATCTCTAAACTGTTGCTCTCTCAACTCTTACTTTTCTCATTAAGAAGCATATCAGCACCTATAACCTGTGATGGTATTATACAAGAGTATTGCCACATCCTTGAAGACAATGATCCAGAAATCATAGCTTATGATCTGAGGTCAAGTATATTCTTTACTGTCTTTGCATCAAAGAATGAGATCGGTAGATAGGTAAATTCTCGTTGGATTTACAGTTCAAACTCACCTTCTTCCCCTATTTATGAAAGTCACCAAAATCAAAGATTGTTTCTTCGGTAAGTTAATGAAAACCCTGAAGCTGTAGTTATCTCTTCACATAACCATCTTCTGGAGGAAGAAGTAGAACAGTTTTATTACCTTCTGAGGAACACTGTTTTGGAGGTGCCATCACATACTGTACTTCTCATTGGAGCTGACTCCATTCAGCACATCTCTGTGATAAATTCTCTAACCATCAGACATTAAACAAGAATGAAAGTATGTTGGAAGCATTTCTAGTACTACATAATCTTCTTAGATTTAAAACATTATTTTTCTGGCCTTTTCAGTAGGATCAGAGTGTAGCATCTGTTCCCCAGTAGAGACTGAGGCGCCGGTCCTGACACTTGCCTACTTGTGTGTCAAAGACCAAGTGTGCCGGTGCAATTCGTTAGCCAATGAAGTTTTACTGCGGCTGCACATTGCCAAGTGCATTGGGAACCTTCCAGTTCCCTTTCTATTACTCAGCCCAGCTGCAGGAGATCCGTTGACCCGGGGCAGCACTGCTCCATTGCACTTAAAGGAGCAGATCGGGATTGTCTTGACGCTTTTGTGGCGGAGGTTTTAGCTTCTACAGTTGCATTGCTATGTGCGTTGGGAGCCTTTGGGCTCTCCTATTATTACTCAACCCAGCTGCGGGGGATCCATTGCCCTGGAGCAGCACTGCTCCATTGCATTTAATGGAGCAGGTCGGGACTTGTCCTGACACTTTCGTGACGGAGGTTGCTTTGGTTGCTTAGCAAATCAAAGCTGCGTCGGCAGGAGCTATTTTTGGATGGATGGCTCCTATTTTCTCCATGTTAAGCTCGACCTAGCGTCACATTTTGTAGTGGCGGGACAGCGAATAAATACACCATCTTCCAAAAACCAAACCAAAAGTTTTAGACATGGAGACATCTGACAGGTCACCTTTCTCAAATTGTCTATATCATATACAGGAAACGTTGGAGAAGCAGCATTCACAACTTGTAAGCTCATACTTTTTCCACATTTATTCACGGTGATCATAAAATCAACACAGTTACTGTCCAACAGAGCCTTAGAAAGAAAAACAATGAGAAAATTCTTAACTGGCAGACACTGAGAAAAGATGATTCATTAGCAAGCAAAATGGATGACTTGATTCCTAATAAATCTGAATCCTTAGCGAATAGTGGAAAATCTTACCCCGTCAACAGTACATCTGTAATTAAGTTGGCAAGGGCAATCTGTCGAGAAGACCAGCACGTACAAGACCAATAGTGGATAGCTCCCGAATGACTGACGTAAGGGAAAAAACACTCAAGTGTACAACACCATTTGAATAAGCAACACTGTATCTTCAATAAACATGAGAATAAATGAATCTAGAAAACTCTTGCTACATTTGAAAAGAAAGCATCATGAAACACTAGAGAAGTCTGGAGATTGGTGAAAGAATTATCTTGAAAGAAGAACAATGTTGTACGTATTCAAGGAGAGGATCGCTCGGCAATATGAAAAGAATATTTCCAAACTTGGTAAACTACCGACTAACCTAGTGACCCTAACAAAATGTTAAGGAAGCAATGAATGCCAGGGATAACTCCAGAGCTAGATGGTCTAACTTGGGACCTTTTGAAATTGCCAAACGTGAGAAAGGTCATAAAAACATTTTGTTTTGGAACCTTCAAAGGTGATAGGCCAGATGAATGGGGTGTATCAGATCAGGGATTCTTCCTGCTCCGAAGAAGAGCGACCTAACTATATGTGGCAACCAAAGGGGTATCAGCTTGACCAAGGTTGCGGTCACGATCTACAACCACTTGATTCTCAATAGAATTAGGCCAAACCTGGTCAGAATATTCTGTACAACATGGCATTACGAAGAATTGTCAAAGAAGTGTTCAACCATAAGAAAGAAGCTGTCCTGGTTTTCATCAACTTTAAGAAAGCTTTTTTCAACTGATAGAAATAAAAGGTTCCAAATACCGCTTGCTTATAGGATTCCTCCTTAACTTGTCAAAGCAATAAAGGTCATGTATGTCAATACACCAACATTACTCATGACACCAGAAGGCAACATTGATCTCTTCTCGATCAACACTCAACTCTTTCAAGGAAATCTGCTGGCACCTTTTATCTTTATTATTTACTTAGACTATACACTGTGGAGTGCAATCTCACAATCAAATGGTTTAAATCAGGAGTTGTGCTGAAGTTCAAGGCATCCAGAAAAAGTTCTTCCAGATGATATTGCACTCCTAGACAATACTCTGAAAGAAGTGAAAGATCTTTTGTGCAGGGTAAAAGAAATGGCACAAACTATAGAGCTTTTCTTGAATGCTAAGAAAATCAAGTTTGTGTTCTTAAACCTAGCAATGAAAGAACCTCTAAAGGCACTAGATGGATAAGAAATTGAGAAAGTTGAAGACTTCCTTTATCTAGGAAGTTATACCAATAAATCTCACCATGTGGACACCAGAACTGGCAAAGCTTGAGGTACTCTACATTCTTTATCCAAAGTCTTGGTACCACTGATAGAGAGATCAACTAAGATCGGTGTATTCAAGACTGCTGTTGATTCTATTCTTCTTTATGGCTCTGGACTATTACCAAAGATGTTCTACGAGAGAATCGTTGGTACATACGCGAGATTGATGAGAGAAATACATAACATTTTTGGGAAATCTCACACCACAAACAAGTCGACCATCATAAGATGGTGAAGACTTGCATTAGTGGGCCACATAGCAAGACACAATGTACTAGAAGCACCCTGAAGAAAGTCCTTGAGAAGGACATTGGATCGGAAGGGGACACGCTTCTTACAGTTATGTTGGACAATGAGAACTGGAGGAAGAATTACATTATGGCACCAACTTGCATATCACTATTATTATTATCACCACCACAGCCACCATCATCATTATCATCACCATCATCACCATCAGTTTTTTTCATCTTAATTTCAGTAGCTTCTTGTTGCAATTACTCTGATCATCAGACCATGGGACAGAAAAGAAAAAATAAGCCAATAAAACAGGAATGGTTGTTCACAACCCCAAAATTGTCATTTGACAAATATCTTTTGACAGGATGTCATGCTGCAGGTAATCAATCGAAAAATTAGAAAAAGGGATGATCAATAAATAAATTACTTCTCTCACCTTCTGCTAGCCGGTGATCACTAAAAAAAAGTCTGAATTTTTAAAAAACAAGCATAAATTCTGTTAGACACAAACAAAAACTTACATCACAAATTGAACCCCCCCCACTAAAAACTTTTTATTTATAGACGTAATGGGAGTAAATCTTTAAATTTTCACCTGCCAATCCATTGGTGCAGCTTGCATACAAGATAATCAGTCAGCTACACTCACTTAAAAACCAAAGAAACCTATGTTGGCAGTTTTGGTGACAATTTTGTTTGATGTTTTCTGATTGATTAAAAGCACCATTTATGATCTGTGATCTAACCAAACTCTACGAAGAAGAATTGAAATTATGAATATCAATAGCTTTGAAAGTTGTCCATTTGTATAATTCATGACTAATTTTAGAATTCACTGCAAGAAAGAAGTTAGGTCTCTCTCTTTCTTTTTTGTTGTTTTTTCAAAATTTTCAACATTTGTTAATGATGCCATTTGTGAATAACAACAGGAGTCAATCCTAGAGAGAAAATTCAGACCTTTTAGCAAATCAGCAAAAGGAGAAAAAAGTAATTTATTCATTGATCATTTCTTTTTCCAATTTTTGAATTGATCATCCCAAATATGGCATGCTATCAAAAGTTATTGATCATGTCATGGTTTCTATTGAATGACCAACCAGATCTGTCTTCTCAAAATGTGAAAGCAAATGTTTTTTCATCATTCTCTTAAAGCTTTCCCTTGAGATGTTTTACTTCTTAAATTGCTCTGTAATTCTCCAAATGCTCTCTTCTTGAATACATTCAAAGGGATACCTAAAAATAAGCAGAATTATAAACTCATCCTTGGTCATAACAATGAAAGAAACTATGAGTCATATCGGACACGTTCCTTCAAATTATGGCACATGTTCAAATAATTGTATGTTTTTTTTAACCTCTGGTTTAATGATAATCTTCATTGATCAAGATTTTTGTCTTTTTGGCTCTTTTAAATGTTAGCCATATTGTGGTTGGTCTTCAAGTGACATTTTGTTATGTTTGAAACAGGAATACTTCATGCACCCTCGTGTTTTACCTAAAGGTTCTTCCTTAGAAGCTTCTCAAAGCATTACAACAGTTTCACCAGCAGTTTTCCTTCTCCCAAAATGAAACTTCAAGGACACTCTCTGTCCTTTTTTATCAAGCCATTGCAAAAATCACCAAACGTGCTTCTACAACCAAGCCATGTGGTAGACGGGTTCAGAATAGTGTACTTTAAAGTTGGCTGTCTATATTTGCATGTGTGTGTGTGTGAGTGGTTGTATTCATGTTCGTGTGCATGTGCACATGTGAGTGCACGTGTGTATGCATGTGTGCACATATGTAACAAATATATAAAATTAAAGGAGGACTGCTATTTGAACACATTGGGGATAGACCTATCCATGTTTGAATAGAGGTTGATGTCCATGTATGTTCCCAAGATGGTGGGGTGTGGATTCAAGCCTTGGCAGAAAGCAATTCTTTATTTTTGATTCTATTTGTTTCAGTGGTTGAAAAGGGTATTGACTCAGTGTATCATGATAAAAAAACAAGTATGAATTGGAGTAAAGCTAGTGATAATGCAATAGGATGTTCTTGAATTTCCTAGAAACAGTTCCCTGGTGTTGCTTAAATTACTTTTCCACCACTGTCATTAAAGCTTTGTTTTTTTAACTGACTTTATCATTCTGATTGACTAGTCCTCTGCTGTCACTGAAAGTAAAGTCAATTTTCAATCAGTCAACAAAACCATGTAGCCTGGAGTGCAGGAACACACAAGTAAATAAAGCCATCAGAATAAGGTCCCCAAATGGATAAAAAAAAAGGGGCGGGGAGATAAATCTCTTTTACTAAAAAACATTTACAGTCTGATCAATTACATAATTGCCATTATCATTTGAGTTGTCCATCTGAAAACCTTGGTTTCAATCCCCTCTTTGTAAAAGGAACTGGGCTTGAATGTGAAGAAATTTGTTAGCCCATGTGTGACCTCTTCATCAAGATTTTTTCTTACAAGATTTTGAAAAGCAAATACAGCAACAACAGAAGACTCGTCAATTAGAATGATAAAGTCAGTTAAAAAAACTTACCTTTCTTGACGGGGGTGAAAAAAGCAAGAATAGAGAAGCAGTTCTTGGAAATGCTATGTGGGAATGGTATATGGCATGTGGAAATCACCACCAACGTCTTACGACAGCAAGCTGTGTTAGGGATTATCAATTGAAAAGTTGGGAAAAGGGTAATGAATAAGAAACTTTTCTCACCTTATGTTGGGCGGTGATCATTAAAAAATCTAACTAGTCAGGTAGGAAGCATGAACACAGCTGGACATAAACTAAGGGACCAATTTAGCATAAACTCACATTGTAAATTGACCACCCATCCCAACCGCTAAAAACCTACTTTGCGATTAGAGCAGTTATCTCAGCCTTCGCATTACCTGCTGCTGTTTAATTCAATGGTAAGAGAAATGCTACCTTGAAGCCTTATAGGTTGCAGGTTTGATTCCTGCAGCAACCCAATTTTCTTTATTTGTTAATTCTATCAATGCTGTTTAGGCCGAATGATATATTCACCATGTAATAACGGGAGATTGTTTCAAAGTTTTTAAGTAATATAAGGCATTTATAATTATATATATAAATATGTATAATTTAGTATATACTTATATGTATTTGTATGTATATACATGCTTTTTTAAAATCTTGATTTAAAATAAGATGGACACTGATGACATTATCAGAAATTTTGTAATTCTGAAAACTCTGCATTTAGTATATAAGTGAGTAATTTTGTTTAATGCTATTGTTTCTTTTTTCCATATTTAAATTAAATATAATTCTATTTTATATCTTTATACTTATATTTTAAAATTTTGTAATATTAAAATTTCTTAAATGGTTGAAAAATACTTTTAGCTGACCCAAAACTTTTTGTGAGCCCGAAACATTTTGTGAGCCCTAGGCACTGTGCCTACTGTGCTTAATTGATAATACAGCTATGATGATCATAATAATGCTTTTCATCCCTAAGATAATTTTGACAGGCTTTATACAAAGGGAAAAGAAGGAGAAAGAGGGCTAATAGAATGAACACAAAAGAACGGAGAAAGAATAATGATAATGGTTAGATGATCATAAAACAAGTGGTAGAACGGACAACAAATGAAGGAACAGAGAAAATCTTATCAGCAATGATGAGAATCCAAAAAGAAAAACAACTCCTCAAGAGGTAAATAAATAGAATTGCTGATGTAATGGCCTCGACATGGCTGTGTAGAGGAAATCAACAAAGGGAAACAGAATCACTCGTTTTGCCAAAAAGAAGTGCATTAGAACTAAGTACATTGAGGTGATGATTGATGACACATAACAGAATAGTAAATGTCACCAATGTAGAGAAAGAGACAAAGCAATAAACTATAAAAATAAAAAAAAATAAGGAGTATGAAAAAAACGTCACCGGATGGAAGCAGTGATTCTTTGGGTATATGGCGCAAACAATTTGGGTTTGACTATACAAACAAATTATATGAGCAAATCATCAAAAAGAATAAATATTTTGAGACTTTGAGATCCAAGTGGACCATCCCATCCTATCTGAGTCAGTTGAACAGAATTATTTGCTGTTAACAAGGAAAAGAACTTGATGTAGCTGTTCTATCAGGTTACTAGACATAAAATTTTTTTTTAACATCAGAGAATACTGCTAAAAGTGATAGACTTACTAATAATGGTATTTTTTGCAGATTTCATGACGATAGAGAAGTAATTTTTTTTTTATTATTGGAGGTTTTTGACTCATTAATAGCAATGGTGTCTACCAAAGAAGTTGGACTAATTTTAAAGTATATAATGCTGCTCAAGCTATTGATAATATCAACAAAGTATTTGGAATCAACCGTTCAGCTTTGGTTCAATAGCTTTAGGTCTTGAAATATGGATACCAACAATAAACAAGGGAGGCCAAAACCTGGTCTTAATTATCGACAACAGCGGCCAACAACAACCTGCAAAAAATGGCTTGAGCTGTTTCTAGAGACTTTGGGACTTCAACAGTGACCATATCGCTTTATTTCAAGGCAATACAAAAGGTTAAAAAGTTAGGAAAATGATCTCACACGAACTGAATGAAATGATCGATGACAAGGCCAAACCCCAGCACCTCTTGGCTGACTAAGCTTAGAGACTTTAGATACAAAGTCTTGAAGCATCCTTCATATTCACCAGACATTTCTCATACAGATTATCATCTTTTCAAGCATTTTGAACTTCATATACACATAATAAAAGCTTCAATGATACAGAAGCCATAATTCTTGCTTCTACTGAATTTGTAACCACTAAACCAAAAGAATCTCATAGAGATGGTAATGATCATTAGAAGATCATGGGAAAAGGTTTATTGCTTCAAATGGATCATATTTTGATTGAATATTCAGTGTTTATTATAGTTTCTACCATCCCTAAACTTACTATTCAAAAAACGAAATTCAATACACAATTTAATAGCAGATCACCGGTTAAGATTGAAAGAGGACAAAAACAATGAGGAAATATCAAAACCTTGCCCAAGGACTGAAGAAGCTGTAGGAGGAGATAATGCCCATAGAAATTGAAGATTGGAGGAGTTAGAAATCTAAGAAAGAATGAAAACAATTCCCTCCACATCACTGTTGAGTGCTGAAGAGTTGATGCTCTTGCAGTCTCTCGAATCTTAATGATAGCCACCAGGTAACTCCACTTTCTTCTGGACTATATCAGCAAGGTTGAAAAAGGGAATTCTGACTACTGATCTTTGTATACTGTGCACAGGCACGTGTCCTAGAGGGGACATTTCAGTGTCGTTCCATTTTCTGAAGAGACAGGACAGAGGCCATTCATCTTTGCTGTGAAGCAAGGTGGCCAGATGTCTTTTGATCAAATTTAGTAGCTCCAGTACCAAAATAATCAAATAACTTGAAATCCATCATCAGACTGAGTTTGCAGGAAAAATGGATTGAAATGTATATTTTTGACAAACTGGTAACAACAATGACTGATGACAATGACCAGACCAAAAACCAGTGAGGTCATGCACGAATAACAGTGACATAGTGATGAATGCAAAAACTGATGACAAATTCCCTTATACTTCTAAAGCCCAACTCAGGTTAAACTTGTTCGGTTAAAGTTGACAAATCCCATCTACAAGAAATATCAATAAATAAATTTAATGAGACATGTAGATTCAGAATAATATCCTACGGAGAAATGAATCCTGTTTTGTTCACTTCTTAGATTTTAATGAAGCGAGGGAGTTTTGCTTTATCTATTGTTCATGTACATTTATGTCCAATGATTGTTATCTGTTATAAGTATCTCTCACAACCAGATCTTTATTTTTGGAACCAAATAGCTTTGTTCAGTACCAAATTTGCCCAGTTTTGATATTTAAAAATACCAAATGGCAACCCTATTGTGGAGAATTTAATGATATCATATTAAAGGGGGTATGAAATGAATCAAAGCCAGAAAACTGAAATAATAACAATTACTTATAAAAGTGTAAATAACAATAAGCTGACAAAAAGGGGAAAGAACCAATGTGAAACATCTTTAATAATTAGAAAAATAATTACAAAACAAAGTAGGTCTAGAAACATAAAAGTATTCCGAAATAAAAAAAAAAGAGATCTGGTTAGTCACTAGATAGAAACCATCATGTGACAATTGCCTTTGGACAGCATGCCGTGTTAGGGGTGATCAACTAAAAAGTTGGAAAAAGGGTGATTAATAAATATTTTTTACTTCTCTTGCTTCTAGTCGGGCAGTGGTCTCTAAGAAAAAATTCTGAATTCAAACAAAAAAAAAAAAGCATGAATGCTGTCAGACACACACTGAATAACTAATTTAGCAGAAACTTACATTCTAAAAGTGAATCCTTCCTCCCCCGCACTAAAATTTAATTGGGGGGGGGGGTGAATCTTAAAAAAACAAAATGACCGTATTTTTTTTTTCTGAACATGATAAGGAATAAATGTTTACATTGTCAGCCCTCTAGTTCCATTATGATACATACACAAGCAGCAAGTCAGCCAGACCAGCTAAAAGAGTGAAGAAACCTATGCTGACAATTCTGGTCAACAGTTTTCAATAAAGAATAAGATAAGTGAATTCCTGATATCGATCAGGATTTGCTATATCCCTACTCTGTATTGTCAATGCTAGTGTTGTTAGTCTTTCCCCAGTGGAGCGACACTCTTAATACTTATCAAGTACTGATGAGTTCGTTTGGCAGGACATTATCAGTCAATTGCTTCCCACGCTAAGAAGCCCCTTCTTAACCCATTCCCTTCTTTTTACTTTTATCAATCTTCTCTACAACTTCTTCTTCCTTTTTTAAAAATTGTTATTAATCAATCCAACAACAGGTGGTCCTTCTCACAGTGCAAATGTCTCCCTCTCATGTTATTGGTTTCAATATTGGAAACTGTCAACCAAAACTGTCAACATAGGTTTTGATAAGTTTTTTAGTTGGTGTAGCTGGCTGGCTATGTACACGTCTAGGCCACACCAATGGAGCCAGAGGACCAGAAAATTTAAACATTTTGCTCTAATTATGTCTATAAAAAAAGTTCTTTTGTTTTTTTTTGTTTTTTTTTAAGAAAAATGTTATTTTTCGAACATTCCCCTCCTAAGTAGGTTTTTTTTTTAGCGGTGGTAGTTCAATTTACAATATAAGTTTATGCTTAATTAATCCCTTAGTTTTGTGTCCGGTAGCATTAGCGCTTGTTTTTTTTTTTTTTGAATTCAGACTTTTTCAGTGATCACAGCCCAACAAAAGGCGAGAGAAGAAACTTATTCGTCGATCAACTGTCTTGACATTTTTTAAATTGATCATCCCCAACATGGCATGCTGCCAATAGACGTCGATCTGGTGACAGTTTCTACTGAGTGACTAACCAGACTTGTTTCTTTATCATTTTTCTTTCTTTTCTTCGTGCTTCTTTCTTTCGGTTGCTTGCTTGTAATGTGTATATTTGAGATCTTCATTCATTCATTGATTCATTCATTTATTCATTTGTGCTATTGTTTGTTTATCTTTTTGTCTTCTCCCCTCCCTACCCCCTCACCCATCACTTTATTCCTTATTCTTCTTTTCCTCTTCAGATTTCATTCCTTATTTCTTCTTACTTTTTAAAAACATTTTTTGACGTTCTTTTTTCTTGTTTTTTTTTTCATTTTTATTTTTAAAATTTTTTCCATATGTATTTCCCTCTCTTAGTTTTATCCTTTTTTTTTCTTTCCTTCCTTCTTGCATTGATTTTCACCTACCAACCTACCTACCAACCTACCTATCAATCTACCCATCAGATTGCCCAGAAATAAACGTAGCTCTGGAACTGCGTTATAATGGGAAAGTAAAAACTAGTACTGCAAGGCATGATTTAATCGGATCGGGTATGATTCGATATGGCTGATCATCACAAAAAAAAAAAAAAACCTCCTGTTGCAACAGAAAGAAAATCCAAACATAAAAATTATTCATGTAAACTTTATAAACGGTGATATATTTGTGATTGAAACTTGCTTGCCGTGAAAACCATAAGCCGATTTACCACTGATTTATATATAAAAGTTGTTTTGCAGTGTAATAAAGTTTACATAAATTCATATAAAGTTTATCTCATACTTTTTGCCAATCCTTCCTCTCTCCAATGACACAAAAAACATCTGAAAAAAAAACATGTGAAAAGTTTTGAGCATTTATTTACAAATATGCTGGCCTGCTTCCCATCATATGTCATGGGAAAATCTAGCAGGAGGCTAAGGGTTAAAGAAAGGTCCTCTCTGGAATATTCACAAGGAATAGTTTATAATTATAAATAGATTATTTGTACTGTCAAAGTAATTTCTACTTACTATTCTTTTATTGAATATCCTTCTTTTATTTTCATTCAGTGAATGTGTCATAAATGTTGCCTCAAGTTGTCCTGGCATCTTGTTGGCCACATCAAGCTTGGTTGCATCTAGTTGGCAGCATCAAATCATCCCTTTCCCGATTCAATCAAACTTACCTTTTCGATTTTCCAATTACATTTTGGTTGGAAACAAAGATTGTGTTGTGTCAATCTTAGAAGTTGGTTGGACCTTTGTGTTTTGAAAATCAGCATTTGAAATCTTGAATTTCCAACTGAACTTGAACACAGACAACTGGCACTTGTTGGAAATGAGCAGGCCATGTTTGTAATGCAGATAGATATTTTCTTAGCTTATCTTGATTGGGCACAAGGTTAGATCAAGGGACATGGAGGGTAAGATGATTGCTGTACAAATCTTACCAAGTGAAAAGGCCTGCTTGCTGTTTTGAAAGTATTCAAAATCCTAGCTTTCACTTGGACTTCAACATTGACCGCTGACACTAGTGGGAAATCAGTAACTATGTAACCCACCAAGCAAACCAATATAATAAAGCAGAATTTTATAATCAATTACTTAAATATACTGTCTATAGTTTTGGGAAAGATCATTAACATTCAGAAATGGACAATTGAAACTGTTCTTGTAGTTTGTGTTGTTAACATGATGTCTCAGCCAATCCACTCTACGGTCTTTTTTAGATGTACTATCCAAATGTAATGGCAGTAAATAGAATCTTCTCCAACGCTTATAACATTGGAATTGGTTGACATCTTCTTTCCTTGCTAGGCCTGGATTTCCAAAACTTGTCTGTGTCGAGTAGCAGAAGCCACATTGGGTTGAACTTCGCACTTCTTTTTAGAATGGCAAATGACGGAATAGCAGAAAATCAGATTGTAAAGGATGATCTAGTGAAACCCACTTTCCAATTACTCTCAGATGGGGGTCAATACTTGACTTAATTTTGCCAAGTTTTTCTGTCAGCTAACATGCTATTTTGTGTAAAGCTCCTAATGACATTGTTATTGTCATAGTCTCAGAGTTGACTTTGTTACCGTAATTAGCCAGATCTGGAATAAAAGATGTGTGAATATCAGACATGAATAACAAAGAGAGCGGAGAAGAAAGAGCCATTCTGTGACATCATGTCGAGTCAACTTGATTTCTTGGTATATTTTTTTTCGTAACATTGAATTTCTATCATGAAAAATATCATTTTTATATAATAACATGTATATAGATTTTTCTTTTTGGTGAAATTTACCTTGCTACTAATGATGTTGATAAAACAGTTGATATAATAATAAAACAAATAAAGCAAAAACGTTAGAATTTTTAAAAAGCAGAAGATATTCTTATGTGATTTTGAGGTATTCATCCAAATGTGTTATTTATGATTACAAGTAGATTATAATTTTCAGTAGTGTTTCCGAGGCTCTGTTGTCTAGGGCATTCTGCCAGACATCAGTAGATTTTGGGATCGGATCCAGCATTTTTGTTTTTCCTAGCTCTTGAGGTCTTGATTAACCATTAGGCTGAGTTGGCCTTTTCTTTCTTGCTTTCGATGCTAGCGGTAGATTAATCATTAGGTTGAGTAGGCTTTTTCTTTCTTTCTTTTGTCAAACTTGATAGTATAAGTTTTGACTTCATTTTCGTACGTCACAATAATGGATGACAATGATCAGAAGAAAAACCAGTGAAGTCATGCACAAATAACAGTGACACACTGATTTACTCAAAAACTGATGAATTCATTCCCATTTCTAAGGACCGACTCTGGCTGAATTTTTCTGCTGAAGTTAGCGAATCCAAAATGTTAAAACATTGGGAACCTACACTATAATGGATGTTTAGCACAGATATATTGCAGAATACTCTGTGGATGTTTTTTGACTTTTGGTAGCTTCCCTTGTCCTTGCTTCCTTGGGGTTGGCAAAACTTAAACCCCGCCAAAAGTTCAAAAAGCTGGTACCATGTAAATGACTAATACTTCTTACAACAATAAGTTTCTCATTTTCTGCTTCTAAATGTTATCATGTTTAAAAATGACATTTATTTTTGGATAACCTGATATCTATTTCAGTCTGTTAGTATCTATTCTTAGTTCATTTATGAGTGTACAGTTGTTGGTAAGTCGGTCCTACAAACCATTGATGGCAAGTCATGAAAACAACCGTAGCTCTCGGAGATGGAGAAGGGTTCTATCCTTTCTTATGTGTGTATATGTTTGTTTATTTACGTGTTTTTTTGTGTTTTGCCATACCGTTTTGTCTACAGACTTCAAAATTGGCATCAGTACACCCCTGGACCCCTTCTAAAAATGGGTCTTTTCATTTTTGGATGTCCCCCCCGCCCCCAACTTTTCTTTACTTTTTTGGGGCCTTGATTTGACAGGTTTAATAATAACATCTATATTCTCTAGAATCTTGGTATTCCTATATATATATTTTTTTACTCTATCTTAGATGTTTTTCTACAGAAAATGCCAATGATGTCATAAATAAAATTTATTCTGACCATATTTATTCTATGATTGAATTTTTTTTACATGACTTCAGAATTTTGATGATATGGTTGTTCACTTATTGTTTGTGATGGTGAGTCTTCATTGTTTTCATTATAGCGTTTTGACAGTTTCATTCTTCAGTCTTCCTCAGTGAGTTCAATCTTAATCATTTAAATATCAGTGTGGCACTACGAAGAAGACCAACCAGTAGAAAGATGAAATAGTAAATCTTTAAGAAAGTCACCAAATGGTAACAAAAGTGGAGATTAAGATACCCTCTGGGATGAAAAAGAGATCTTTTGGACGACAACAGTTTTACTAATGTTACTACAAGTACAAATCTGTACAAAAGTAGACAATGGCACAAGGGAATTCAAATGTCAGCATCTATCAAGAGAAATATGTTTATCCAATCAATGGACAACATTCTTTGGAGCCACCCGCAGACTAACGCATATATTCATCTTCAAGTTGAAAACTTCAGTTTTCCCCGACTTTGTTCTAGGCAAGAGATATCTCATCCAAATAACTTACCTACATGCCAGCCTCAGTGAGTTACTTGTCTCCATGACAACAAGATGTGCCAATAACCTACTCATTCTAAACTATAAGTATGGATGGGCATGAAGGTAACCAAGACTGAAAATAAATTTGCGAAATTACATTTGATTATCTGCTGAAGCTATTTATACTCACTTCGCTCTAATCTTGGACGAGTTATGAATCCATTTGTCTGTGCACCTTGTTCGATTGCAAGATTGCTGAACAGTAGTGTCTCATCACCAACATTTCTTGATGCTTGACAGAGAAGAGAGTAGCTGAATTAGCACTTTGGGAAACCATTTTCACTAAACTATTTCATTACAGAAGATGGTTACCATCATAGTCAACCTTGACAGGAGTCAATTAAATATACATATATCTATATATATAAACACATATATATATACACTCACAACATACACACATTTCATGACGCTTGACAGAGAAGAGAGTAGCTGAATGAGCACTTTTCACTCAACTATTTCATTACAAAAGGCTGTTACCATCGTAATCGACCTCGACAGGAGCCAATGAAATACGCCACACACACACACACACACACATATATATATATACATATACTATACATATACATTCACATTAATTAATCACAGCTACCACAAAAGACCAGTTTAATCTCTGTTGCTACATTCAAGTTTTTCATGTGTTTTGACATTTATATGTATGTATATATCTATCTATCTATCTTTCAGTGTAAAAACTTGAAATTTTGCAAACACACTCCTCCCAATGAGTAAGGAAGTGTCTTTTTTTATTTTTTGAAAATTCTACCCCTAAATAGTTTTTTAGTTCAATATGCTATGTAAGTTTATGTTGAATCGGTCACTTGTTTGTGCCCACTTGTTCTTTGAAAATCCAGACCTCTATCATAAATTATTTGAAAAGTATCCATCAGTGATAGAACAGATGAAAATCTCTGAAAATGCATGTATGGAAAGCAGTAAGTGTAGCAATTGTTTTATTGTTTTGTTGGCATTTCCTTTAGAAGTTTGGTTGCTGTTATTTATTGAAAGCATTTGCTTTCTTTTTTGACCTTCTTTCATTGTATTGTTTGCATCAAGCAATTTTTTCCAATGTTTTATCCATTGTATTTTTACAGCTTTTGTTGTTTTCGTTCTCGGTTCTTCTTACTGTTTCGAAAGGATAAATTCTCAGATATGTATATGTATTTATGTGCACATGTGTTCATGTGTATTTCTAGACATACTTATTAACAATATACAGGGTGGTGTAAAAGTTTTGATGTGGTTCAAAACATTCATATCCCTTCAGTTTTAATGTTTTTTTTTCCAAATTGTTTTCATCAAATGAAATATATAAACAAGGCAAATTTAGCTTTTGGTAGAGCGAGCATGACTTTCAAGAATACACAAATCCCACTAGTCCTAAAAAGAAGAGTATACAACCAATGCACCCGAATGATAGTCACCTATGGAGCAGGAAAATGGAACCTAATCAAAAGATTGATCTTCAAACTGAGAACCATGGAAAGTGCTCATGAGAGGATCACGCTCAACCTCACATAGAGAGATCACAAGACAGCGCAGTATATTAGAGAAAAGACAGGAGTCCGAGATATCATAGAGACACAAAACTCAAATGCCAGTTGCAAGAATGGTAGACAACTGCTGGACAACATGACTCACAACATGGATTCCCAGAGATCTTTTGTGAAATTGTGGCCAATAGAAAGTAAGATGGCATAAGATCGAAATTGAAAATCTTCTATGACAAGATTTAAAGAAAAAAACATAAGAAACTAAATGCATGACAAAAGCTATATATTAAATCATAGCTAGAAGGAACATCCGATGGACATCGCGACTCATGACACGGAACCGAGTCCGGCAGAATATTATTAGATGGAGAGAGGAGCTAGCCAAATTCAGAAAGTACTGGCTCTGCAACTCCCATAATAGAGAAGTGGGGCAGAAACCTGGTGTAGGTCTATGTCCAACGAGGGATATTGTAAAACTAATGATGATGATGATGATGAGAAGGAACATGGTGTTTGATCCATAGTGCTGAGGTATCATGTTAATATGACTGTACTGTTTTTAAAATCCCCAAAATAGTTCAATGGTAAACAACGTATGATCGCAACATGAGAAAATTCACACATAGTACCATAATAAGACAATATATATAAAACAAGGAAAAAAACCAAAAAAACAAAACAAAAAATACTGAAGAAAATTACATAAATTGCATTGACAGATACAGGGAAATAAGAGACTGAATTGGCAGAAAAAAAAATTTGGGAGAATTTTCTAATGTTTAGTGTTTAAAGTATAGCAGACCTGTGGTTAGACTGAAGGACAGGAACATTGTATAGTTGGACAGGATAGTAAAGCTGTCTGCAGCTTTTACCTACAGATCCTAGACACTCCAACAAGAGCATATGTGTGCTGACTGTAGAGGTTTACTACCCCTTCCAAGGGGTGACCTGACAATGTACCAGTCTATGCAGATCCAAACCAAGGTCAGGGTTATTCTCCTGGGGGTGAAAAAACGGAAGAAAAAACAAAGCAAAAAACACTGAAGAAAATTACATGAATTGCATTGACAGATACTGGGAAATAAGAGACTGAATTGGCAAAGAATTTTCTAATGTTTAGTGATAAAAGCTGTAAAGCTTTGTAGACTCTATATATGTATGTATGTATGTATATATATGTATATGTGTGTGTGTGTATAATGATAATTCATTATTGTGTCATCCACAGACAGCTGTTTTGTTGTATTACAACTCTTCAGTGTGGCTATAAACGATTCAATATCCCTTCTAATACTGCCAGGTATGGTCAAAACCTTCACTTCAGACCCAGAGGCAGATGTTCTATCTCTACCCTACACAGAACTGGACAGTCAGTAGGACCAATTTAAGCGATATATTTACTTACACATGATTCCCCATCCACCAGAGTGCTCCATTCCAGAGTTGGAAGAGCATTGCTACAGTAGCTTATAGTAGACAAGTGCCCCACCTAAGAGTACTCAACCCTAAAGAAAGGAACGTCAGTTATAATCATAATTAATAATTGTGTTATCCACTGACTGTTTCGTTGTATTACAACTCTTTAGTGTGGCTATAGAAATCCATATATATATATATATATATATATATATATATATATATTTACATGTATATGTGTGTTTGTAAGTGTGCATGTGTGCATATTTGTGTGTATTTGTGCATGTGTGTGTATGTGAATATATGTGCATGTATGTATACATATATATATATATACATGGTCGAACATGTACAAAACAAATAAGCAGGAATAGGTGTAGAAAATGAATTCATTTCTTCATCAATATTCTCTGGCCAGCTTCGACTGAGTTTTCATCTTCAAAAGGTGATGAGAATGAATGGGAGTTGATAGTGTTGACTTCAATTCATTGTGTTCATTTTCCCGGGGGTTTTCTCTAGTTGACCTCCAGCGTTTCATTTGCCCTCTTGTATTTCATTTGGTCACATGGCTTCACCCAATAGATATCTACTGGGCTGGGCCCATCCAGAATTGGGCCCATCCCCTATATCAATCTGCTATCACCAAGATCAAAAGAGGTTATTGTGGAGTTTAAAATTGGTGATTAAAATTTGAGGGTATTGGGTTCACACCAAATTTTCCATGTATCAAGTATTTACTTAGACTGAAATAGTTAATGTTTGATGTTCATATTAGATTTGTAGAGATATCATAATGGAGTTTGAATGGGCTGTTTTAGCAAGGAGACAGTATGTATAAAGTGTGCATTCATTCAGATATAGTATGTTTGTTGATGTTTTATGAGGAGTATGATATTGTTCTCGGGATCATTCTATTTGTTATTGAGACTATTGAGAGAAATGGTTTGTAATCTGGAAGTTCATCTATCTTAATGCATTTTGAGGATATGTGCGGTGTTATTAGTCAAGTTTTTTCTATTCTTTCTATGATGGTAAATTTAGTGTCTTGAGTGAAGTCATGGTCTGCTAGTTTAAAGTGCTGTTCTACAGATGATAATCAGTTGTGATCTATTGATTTTATTTGGTATTTACAGTTGTTTAATCTATGGTGGAAAGGCCATTCTGATTTTCCAATGTATTGTTTGGTGTTACATGTGCTTTTTAAAAGTTAGATAACATTTTTACTTTCGCAATTAGATTTGTGGTAAATTTAATGGGTTTTTCTTAGTTATCAAAATGGTGAAAGTATTCATAAAATTAAGATGTTTACAGCATAGATTACTGTTGTTGCATGGTTGACATAATTTTATTTTTTTTTTGTCATGAGTACATGAACAAATGGATATTTTGCTCCTAATTGCTTGGTTTTGAGGGATAAAAACAGGAATATTATTAAAAAAAAAATATTTTTTTTGCATCAATTCAACTAGGTGTGCATTTAGTTTTTTTTGAATTTTTAGAAAATGTTTGTTTTAACAGAATTAAATAGTTAAATGAAAAGAAAGTAAGTTTTGTTTTTCTATTCTTCTAAAATCTTGTTCAGAATCTATCAAGAACATTTGAGTAGTGAACTCATATTACTATATGGAAGAGTTGCCAAATTAGTAAGTTAATTTGGATTCCCCCTGCTCAAAATCCATAATGGCATCTGAAATCTTAGATTACAATAACAGATTTTGTCCTTGTTCAAATACTTGAGAGCGGCACTTATACAATTCATTATGATAATACCCTATATGAAATAACAAACTACATGCATTATGACAAGCTATACATCAAAATGATCGCTAAAGGGGATGTGGTGTTCGATCAACACTGCAGGGGAGCCATGTTAATATAACTGTCTTATTTCTAAATCCCCAAATCGGTTACATAGTGAATAACTGATGATCCAAATAAGAAAAATTCACACATCGTATCATAATATCAGATTCTGTCTAAAACATTACATAAAGATATTGGGAAATAAGTGACGGGAACAACATACAGTTTTTTGAAAATTTTTTTAATTATATATTCAGTGTTTAAAAATGTAAAGCTATCTAGACTATATATATATATATACATATATATATATATATCTATATATATATATATATATATATATATATATATATATATATATATATATATATGTATATATATATATACATGTATGTAAATGTATGAAGACTCCCTTAAAGAAACTCTCATTTCCTACAGAGGTAACTCCTGTAATTTGGTGAAAGGGGTTGCGGACTGGTAAATGTAGCGAAAAAAAGATCTGCAAGGCCACCTCCTTTGCCGAATCCGTATGGAGAGCCAGAGTAAAAGAAGAGAGAAAGCTCTGCAAATGCAATGCCGTCTGAGAGTCTCACTGAAAACAAAAAAATTGAAAAATTAAGCTGTTCAAGGTAGGCTTATTCTTTTAATCATACTCATACTTCAACCCCCTTACCATTCTTGTCTCCCCTCCCCCTTCCTTCATTTCTCACACCCTTCCAACCCTTCTCACCTCATTTCACCTCCCGCTCCCCTTTATAATATACCCCCTCTCTTCTTCTCCACTTTCACCCCCTAACAAAGGACAGAAGACTATAGCCAGCTCGGGCATCTACCCACTACTTCTAAATGTTAAACTCATATTTTAAGCAAATGCCAGAATAAAAAAAAAGGGCAAGATATGATGTGTTTTAGGAGGTTGACAGAAAAAGAGGAAAGCGAAAGACCTGACCAAAGTCAGTCGAGGCGAAACTTTAAGGAATAAGACCGACTAACAGAACCACCCAATCTCATGCTAGACTAGGCGATCATACAAAAACAAAACAAGTAAATGTTTAATTGCAACCAATATATTGTGTTTGACAAACGTTTGTCCCAGCAGATATCCCCAATATATTCATTGCAGTTATTTCTATTGTTGTTACTCCCTTGTAATTGAGAAAACCAAATAAAAGTGATCTGAAAAGGTATACAAACTTCCTCAAAGGGGAAAAAGAGAGAAAAAAAGAAAAAAAAAAACTCCAACCAAAGCTTCATTCAGTTGAATCAGAGAAGCCTTATCAATCAATATCAAGTTTATCCAAAAGTAAACACTGGAAAACAACAGCCTAAAACTGGACCACTAAAACTATACCAACTAAGCTAATCCTACACTATCAGAAAACCTAAACCAACACCCATTTGCTAACATTACTGACCTCACAGCCTCTTCCCTTTTTTCACCCCCAGGAGAATAACCCTGACCTTGGTTTGGATCTGCACAGGCTGGTACATTGTCAGGTCACCCCTTGGAAGGGGTAGTAGATCTCTACAGTCAGCACACATATGCTCTTGTTGGAGTGTCTAGGATCTGTAGGTAAAAGCTGCAGACAGCTTTACTATCCTGTCCAACTATAGAATGTTCCTGTCCTTCAGTCTAACCATAGGTCCGCTATACTGCCGACATTTTGATTGAATATTCGAGAAGATCCTTGTATACTTATCTCCTATACATTGCATTTATAAGTCAAAATCACATACAATTGCCAATTATTCCCCTGTCAGCAATATATCTCAAAAAGTTATCAATGTCAATCAGATTTAGCGGAAGGGCTATGAAGAACTGATTGAATTTTTGGGCGGATCCATGCACAATTTCCTCCCTCCTGTCGTAACCATAAGTCTAAACTACATAATATTGCCAAAATGTCATGTGTGTCCACATGATATCTCAGAAAGTAATGAATGAATTTCAATGAAATTTTGTGGAAGGGTAAGTAATGGGGTAAGAACAAGGAGTGACAATAGGCTACGAGAGAACTGATTGAATTTTGGAGTGGATTGGTGCCAAATTAACTCCCCTATCTCATAGTTATATGTTCAAACCATTTAATGTCACTGAATTCCATGATTGTTTACATCATATCTCAAAAATTTCTTAAAGAATTCCAATGGCATTTTGTGGAAGGGTGGAAAATAGACTATGGAAGAATTGGTTGAATTTTTGGTTGGATCCATGCACAATTACTCCTCTGACAATGGTTCTAGGCAATGGTATGCACTTTCGGAGTGCTTTCTGGTTGAACATTAGTTTGTTCCAAAAATGAGCATCAAATTTTAAAATAACAAAAATGCAATTTTTTTTTAACCAACCCAAGACAGATAGAAAGATAGATATGATAGAAACAAAAAGAAAGATGTGATTTCTAAGCATCTTTTATAGCAAAGGGTGAATTGTTTTTTAAAGTATTAACTTTTCTTTGTTGATTATTAGTATCAAGATTAAAGATTATCCTCGTGAAATCTAGCAATTCGAAGTCTTCTATCTCCTTTTCGTCCCATACTCTTTTCCTTTCAAATCTTTCAAATCCTCATTTACCTGCAGCTGACTCTCAAGTAGTATATTAAAATGTAGGCCATTCATGCAGAACAGATTTCAAAATATTTTAGCAATTGTGTCTCTGACTATGAACCTCAGGGAATTTCTCCCGTGAACAAAAAAGTCATATTAGCGGTTTGTTGGCTTGCAAGTAAGATTAAGCAAGTAAGTTCATCTTATCGCAACTTCTTACAACCAATTTTTGACTAGCATTTCTTTCAACTTAATTATAATCGCTTTTCATTACATTTATTCAAACAATCAATCTTCAATGGTAAGAGAGAGTTCTAAGTTTCGATCCTGTGTTCGTCTTTCCTTGGGAAGCCTGCCTATGAATGGCAACTGCTCTACTGACTGAGCAACTTTTATAGCTGGCAGAAAACCAAATTTAAGCATTAAACTTATCCTCCTTTTTTCCCCACGGATCACTTGGCAGCATATTTGTTATTGTTTTTGTGTACGCTGGGTTGCATTAATAGTAGTATTATTATCTAGATTTATTTTTTTATTTGATGAAGGTTTGTCAAACATTGTTAATTTTTTGGTAGTGTTTCATAAATCATGATTTTATTTGCTTTTCATCGCAACGACTTAGACCACTAGTCAATAGCCATTACTAAACAGTACAGAGAGATTAATGCATTCTCTTGAATTTCTCTGAAAAAAAAGACCAAATGAGTCAGCATAGGTGTATGGGAGCTCTTTGGCTAAGGAGAGCAAAAGGCTTGATTTGCCCAAAATTTTATTGGGGGAGAACACAGTTGCTCTCTGCTCCTCCTGCCCCTCTGACTTGTACGCCAATGTAAATCACTGAATACTTGAAAGAGAAATTATGATTGAGGATATGATACAAATTGACTGAATACAAATTTGTATATTTGTCAACTTTAACCAACCTGCTGATCATACAGGGGGATGTAATTATTCAAAATGGAGCGATTGAACTAATATATAGATATTGGGTTACATAAAAAGTTTAGTCAGTTTATCAAATAAAAATAAAAAAACAATTGAATTTTTTAGAGATTATGATAAAATGATGATAGTCTTTATGATACTATCAATGACAAAGACAACATATTCACTATAAATCATGTGACACCTTTCTAAGAGTTCTTAAAAATACTCAAAGTGAAAGATAGCATAACCTTGAAAAATTGTTTATTAGTTCATGATTATGCCAATCAAAAACTTCCCAATAGTTTTAAAAATCTTCTTACTTTTTAAATAGAAAAAAAAGCTCTGTTAATTCTAGAAATTCATCAAAAGGTTCTTTATTTTTAACATATATAAACACAGAAAAATATATGGAAGGAATTCTATTAAACATAAGGAATTACTTGAAACAACATTATAATTTTTTTCTCCAGAAATGGATCAAATGAATATAAAAAAAAGCAGTCTCAAAATAACCATTAAAAAATCTTTCATTGAATCATATTCAAGAATTACCGTCCACTCAATTTGATTTTATTGTCTGTTCTGTGAATGTCAACCGTATTTGCTGTCTACTCCATAAGTATTGAAATGTTGAATTCATTTATCTGAAAAATAGGTATTTAATACAAGACACTACGAGAATCAATAAAGGTGGGTACAACTTTTGAGCTAATAAGCCTAACTTATACCCTCCCAACCAATACTGTACAAAAAAAATGATGAAAAATTGTATACTTGATATATTATGTTTATTGGTAAAATAGATAAATCATCATCATCATCATTGGACAGCATATTTACTGTTTTATTCCACTATCTGCTGCCGTCTTTCAGCCAACTTCATAATTCCAACCTCCGAGAACTTTTCATCTTTCTCAGCAAAGAATTGCTCCAAGTACCATTTTGCAATCTCCTAGAGTCCTCTGTCAAAATTGGAATAAATGGTAATCTGAACATCTTGCGAAGACATTGAATGAGTGAAAACTTCCCAGTCAAATAGTGACTATTTTTGCTTGGTCAGCAAGGAAACATGAAATCTAGCATTATCCCGATTGATTATTATACCCACTCTGTTACCTAATTCCGGGTGGACATTTATTGCTGCCTTCAATTGGTCCTATCGGGAACAGCATATGTCCAAATCAACTGCTTGCTCCTCTAAAACAAGCTCCGAGTACAGGTCTCATTTCCAATACTACCATGTACATAGCAACAAATACTTTGGATGTAGATTGTCCTTTGCTACTGTTAGTGATGGTTCATTTGCCCCATGATCTCTTACATTTCATATTGTTGTAAAGAAGCCCCTTTTCATTGCCTATCATAATTTGTTTAGAAAAAAAGGACATTTAAATATGATCCTGTAGTTTTTTTTTCATTTGACTCATGGGGAAGTCACACATCAAAGTGCCTAACATAACCAAGTCGGTGCAAATGGGTTTCAGTTCTTGATTTGTATATTTTGAGTATATTGGCTATCTTCTGCATCATATAATGTTGATTACTGCAAAGAGTAGACTACGTAAAGGTACAAACAAGACAATGATAGCAAAAGGAATAAGACAATGAAATACAATATCAGCCAAGCTATTTACGGTGAGCCTAGAGAGCATCTTTCTGATAACTGACAGGGAGGGAATGGGAATAAATATAGACGGAGAATATTTAAACCATTTGAGATTCGTCGATGATGTTTCCATGATGTCAGAAGCATCGGAAGAATAACAAAACATGTTGACTGATCTAAATAGGGAGAGTAAAAAAGTATGCTCAATGATCAACAAGAGAAAAACAAAAATAAAGTTTGATGATAGACCATAAAATAAAGAGTGAGGTTTTAGAAAAGGTTGACAAATACATTTACCAAGGACAGGTAATAAAGTCAGAGAAAGACTATGAAAGTGAAACGTTTCATTTCATTAATGTATAATGGCTAGCTGGAAATTATTTGATATTGATAGAGACATATTTATGAAAACCTTGCCGATGTACTCAAAGTGTGAAGTATACAATGAATGCATTATACCAGCTATGACTTACAGATGTTAAACATGGAAATTGACCAAAGGAACTGAAAACTAACTCAGCCATAGAAAAAGCAATGTTAGGGAATAACTCAAGGAAATATAACAAGGATCATGGATCAGAGAGAGTTTTAGCCAAACCATACAAATGTGTCTGAGTTTAAGAAAAACAAAGAAAAGTTACTTTTTATTGACTCGAAAGAACTCACTATTTTTTCGCCACCACAGCAAAAAATAGAAAACAAAATGATTAAATAAAACATTTTTAAAAAAATATCTAGAGGGAAAGATTAAAAAATAATTAATCAACAAATATGGAGATCAACCGGGCACTTAGCAAGAAGATATGACATCATATAGAGCAAAAGAATAACCGATTGGTGTCCATTGATGGAAACACAGTAGGAAAAGACCAGACACAAGATGGAGGGATGAGCTTGAAAGGTTTGCTGGTTGGACATAGCAAAGGTTAAGACAATCACAGTCATCATGGGAGGAGATGGGAAAGACCTTTGTCCAGCAGTGGACTTATAATGATGATGATGTTGGTGATGATGAATCTGAAGTAATGTCTTCATTTGATCATCATCAACCTCAGCTAATCTACCTGTCCATGGAGCAGCATAAATCTTCACAAACCACTTTTGACATGTTTGATCATTCACAGTACCTTCTCCATTTTTTTTATACATTTTGGTTACATTTTTACCTTTTCTTTTTAAATTAGGTTAGTTGAAACTAAATGCCCTTAATGTCATTTAATGGCAATAATCTTAATGGCCAATCCAATAAATTAATGGTTGACTAGCTGAACCCATGAAAATTCCTCGGGTAATTGACAACTAAGATATTATCATTACACTTGCTTGTATATTTCTGTAATTAAAGTATATAATTTTGTTAAAGAAATTTTTTACTAATGGAATGTATTTACATTAACTATAATAAGATGTAAAGGCAAATGAAACTAATATATATTTTATCATTATTGATTGCTTCTGCTATCCGTCTATAATACAGTGGTCTAGAGCTACTATAGCTTCATTTTTAAGCTTTAGTCTTGTGAGGGAGGAGTAATGAATGAATGACAGTTTTTGTGCAAGACATCATAGAATCTATTTGAAAACTTAAATGGCTATGGGTAGGTTACAAGAATGGTAGGCAACTGATGGACATCACGACTCACAACATGGATCCCCAGAGATCACATGCGAAACCAAGGCTGACAAAATACAAGATGGAGAGATGAAGTAGACAAATTCAGAAAATACTTGCTCTGCGATGCCCATGACAGAGAAATGTGGAGGATCCTAGGAAAGTTTATGTCCAACGACGGACGTTAAAGGACTGGTGATGATGATGATGATGATGATGAGTTCCTTTTGCTCCCATTCAAGCATTAGCACTCACTTCCATTCTTGCTCTCATTTGCTTCATTGTAAGCATGAGTGGGGAGGGAGACATTTATAGTGGAAGTTGAGTTTTTTTTGCTCCCATCCAAGCATAAGCTCCTTTTTCCATTCTTACTCTTACATTGCACGGGTGGATAAGGAGGGAGAAGAGAAAGGATTAAAGATATGATGTGGATGAATGATAAACAGGATGAGTAACAATTGTGCATACAAACAAGCAGAATAATATCATAAAGATAGTTGATACATGATGCTAAAGACAAGTTTCTGCCAGTCCATAGAAAATATTTTAGCATCTAATAAAATCCAGGAAAAAAAATAATTACTTTTTATGGACCTGACTGAACTGATTTTGACCGTCCCAGAGAAAAAAAAAATGAAATGAAACAAAAATAATTTTCAAAATATTGAAAGAAAGCGAGGTTAGAAAAGGGCTCGCATAGTACAGATGTACCTTGGGGCCATGCGTAAATTAATTATTTTCTTTTGTGGCTTGGAAAAAAAGGTCCCAGCCAGATAGTGTAAGAACAAAATAGAGTAATTACAATTATTTACAGTTTGCTGTTGTAGCCGAGTATAATGGCTCAAGGATACAGCTTGCTTTAAAAGACGGTGAAAAATACATTATCCTGACTAAGTGACTGCAGGAGACGTTTAAATGGAAAAAAGACTTTTTGAAATTTGTTGCTCACTTGCTGTCAGCTTGTTTTCTTCACTCGTACAGTTTTTTCTCTTATCTTTCATATGTTCTTATTGTCAGGTACTTGATTTTGGAGCCTGCTTGTTGGTTGAGAGAGTTGAATATTTCTAGAGGAGTAGCTGAGAGAGAGGGCCTTTTTGAGAACGTGCCCCGGGCCCACTAACGGTGAGGGACCCTAAAATCTTTGTAAATAGTTGTTAATCTATTGCATCTCTTGCCGCATACAATAACAAGGATATATTTGCACATACTTGAATTAGATAAATAATAATTCAGTTTTTGGGGTTGTTTTTCACCAATTAGGTGACAGAGCATGTCTGTTTATGGCAAATTATCCTCTTTCATCAAATCTCACTGAATGCTGAAAGGACCCCTCAAGGAGGCAGGCTTCCTGGTACCAAGGTCTCTAGCTTTATCTCTCCATATTTCTTACCACTGCTTGAGGTCATGTTTGAACCCAAAGATAGGATTTTAAATGTTGATTTTCAATGTAGGAAAGTGATGATGATATCTATAGTTAGGCTACATTGTCAGAAGTCGGGGTTGTGGGAGGTACAGGGGAGTGAAGAGAGAAAGAGAGAGAAAGAGAGAAAGAGAGAGAGAGGCTGAGGATGTGCTCTGCACCAATATAAAGTTCTAGCAAAACAAAAGCTGAATGCTTTTTTTACTTTTCATATTATTTTGTAAAAGCAACCAAGTGTTATGAATGAACTTTCAAAAAGCACAGGATTACCTGTATCTATTACCATAAGGCCAGCAATTGTTATTTTGTATGTGTCTCATGGTCGGCCAAGTGGCTGGACCATAAGGGCTCAAAATTTGTCAGCTGGGGTAACTTGACTAAAGGATGAACATGGGATTGGCGCTGCTGGCCCCCAGGATACTAAAAGGTACTGCAGGTCAATTTAGGGCCAAACCTACGATTTCAGGACAAACTGCAACCTTTCTGTTATGTTCTCGCTTGGAGTCTGTTTGTGGTCTTCAAATCTGCTAACTCTGGCATTCAATCGGCTGTTCTGATCTGCTGGTGATTTCTCAAGAGTCCTCCTTCTCCTGGTGCCAACATGTGCACGTGGAAGACAGAATGTTCCATGTACATGAAGCAGAGGGGTGAACAGACAGGCATGGAACTTTTCATCGAAAGTTCAATAAGTAATTTGCATATTCAATTGATTCTTGCACTTTTATATTTTGCATTTATAACCCCAAAATATATCCACATAAAATGGTATAATTTAAATATTGTACATCTAAGCTAGCTAGGAACCAAAAACATTAAATAATTGTAACAATGATCACAGAATTTTTAGTAAAAATTTAAAAATATATTGCAATATTTCAAATATCTTATTTGAAGTTTTAACTATGATTTTAATTTCAGGAAAATAACAGAGTTAGGAAGAAAAATTACTTTTATGTACTTGAGGCAAGTTTTAGGTTTTTACTTACTGTCAATCTTTGTCATCCGAAATAAAAGTTCAAACTCTGTAATAGAAAATCTTCCAAAAATAAAGTAACCATAGGATTGGGACTTGATGAAAATTATTCAATTAAGTGATTACTTGACTGGATTTTGAAAACATATTACTTAGATATAGTGGGTGTCTATTACTTGTCAACTCAGTTCAAAGGGTGAGTGGGTATTGAGTGAAAGCCTGCTTGAATTCAAAGGCGTCTAATGGGACTGCTGAACTATGGATGACCAGGAAAGACAAAACTTGATATTACCCACAATTGCAAAAATATATTCCCAACAATGAAACACCGTTATGTGACAGGCAGCAATATAGTTTTTTCAATAAAACTTATCCACAATATCATAGTCATCAGCTTTTTTGCGTCAGTTGTTAGACATAGACCTTCCCTAACATATATGATCCAACAGTCAAGACAAGTGATAGATTAACTGTGTAATGACAGGAGATCATTCCAAATAAGAATTTCTATATGATACAATGCAATTCATTATCATTCTATCTAATCATATACATCCATTTCTTGAAACATAACTGTCACGTTGAATGAAACAAATAGAGCAGATACAAACTGAAGAATAAACAAGATGAGAATTTGGAGTGAAAAAAGTTATTTGGACTTTTGCATCACCAGCAGCTGTCAAGCTCAAGGGTAAGAGCAACGCTATGCTGAAGTGGCTACTCTATTAGTCGCAGGTATGATTTCCACAGTAGCCCCATTTCCTTAATGGTTCATTCTATCTACATTGTCTAGACCAAGTGAAACATTAATCGTGTATTGATGAGAGATCATTTCAAAGAAAAGTTTTCTATTTAATATAATGCAATTCATGATCATATATATATATATATATATATATATATATATATATGAATGTACCAGTATAATGAAGACAAAGCAGAAGTATAGATAAGTGAAAGAAATCATGATTTCTATTTTAAGATATTGTTATGTTGAGTTGACAGACATGTTTCCGCGAAGTGCCATCATCAGTGTGAGGTGGAAGAGTAAGAAAGAAAACAGTGGAGCTATGAATGTCTTGGGGGTGAAAATCGGATGGAGTAGGGTGGTTGAAAATAATAGTTTTCAATCCCCAGTTTAACATGGGATGTTGTAGGGAGAAAAGTATTTTATCCATGGGGTGCTAAGAGATATCAGTGGTATATGAGTGACTAGAGTGGATCAGAAAAGTATATTGAAAGAAGAAGGGAAGGAGGGAGAAGGCGAATCTGTAAAAATAGAAATATACCCTAGGGTTGACCCGGGACAGAAGAGTGGACAGTCAGGAAGAGGTATTGAGAAATGTCTAGAAAATCTAATGCCAAGCAAGTGTATGTGTACATGTGGGACTGATTAGTAAAACTGGTGAAGGAAAGAAGTAGAGTCAATGTGTGGCGCAGGATATGGAAGTGTGTCTGTAAGCATATAAAATGTGTGTAATACATTGGGATGTAAACAAGACTTTAGGTTGAGTATTGATAAATGAATGAAAGATAAAAATGAAGAATACACAATAGTGAAGTTGTGCGTGTTTTGAAAAACATTACAATACATTGAACATTCTAAGACGCTTTTCATGTTATTAATCACCGCTACTTGCAACACTGTTTTGAATGCTGTTGTTGGATTCAGGTTATTCATGTGTTAAAGCCATCACTAGGAAACTAGCCATTCTAGTCAACTTATTTCTAAAACAAGGTAAAGTTCCAGAAGATCGGAACATTGCAATCATAATGCTATTATATAAGAAAAGGAACCCAGAAGACCAAAACAACTACCGCCCAATAAGCCTACTCATCTCATTCTGACATTTTGAGAACCGTGATATATGCACATGAAAGAATCATGTTCAAACTCACATGGAGAGATCACAAGACAGCACAATATGTTAGGGATGTGTCCAAGACATCATAGATTCTATAAGAAAAATCAGACAGGCTAGTCATGTCGGAAGAATGACAGACAACAAATGGACATCAAGACCCACAACATAGATCCCCCGAGATTACAAGTGAGACTGAAGCCATTATACACGATGGGGGAATGAACTAAACAAGTTCTGAAAGTTTTTGCTCCCCAACACCCATTATAGTGAGGTCTGGCAAATCCAATGGACAATAAAATACTGATGATGATGATGCATCTATTTGGTTATTTATGTATTCTAACATTTATATGTATGTATGTGTCTATTTAGGTTTAGTGTATTCATGTGTTCTGACATTTATATATATCTATATGTCTATTTAGGTTTAGTGTATTCATGTGTTCTGACATTTATATATATCTATATGTCTATTTTGGTTTAGTTTATTCATGTGTTTTTACATTTATATGTATCTATATGTCTATTTGGGTTTAGTTTATTCATGTGTTTTTACATTTATATGTATCTATACGTCTATTTGGGTTTAGTTTATTCATGTGTTTTTACATTTATATGTATCTATATGTCTATTTGGGTTTAGTTTATTCATGTGTTTTTACATTTATATGTATCTATATGTCTATTTTGGTTTAGTTTATTCATGTGTTTTTACATTTATATGTATCTATATGTCTATTTGGGTTTAGTTTATTCATGTGTTTTTACATTTATATGTATCTATATGTCTATTTTGGTTTAGTGTATTCATGTGTTCTAACTTTTATATGTATCTATATGTCTATTTGGGTTTAGTTTATTCATGTGTTTTTACATTTATATGTATCTATATGTCTATTTGGGTTTAGTTTATTCATATGTTCTAACATTTATATGTATCTATATGTCTATTTTGGTTTAGTTTATTCATGTGTTTTTACATTTATATGCATCTATGTGTCTATTTGGGTTTAGTTTATTCATGTGTTTTTACATTTATATGTATCTATATGTCTATTTAGGTTTAGTTTATTCATGTGTTTTTACATTTATATGTATCTATATGTCTATTTGGGTTTAGTTTATTCATATGTTCTAACATTTATATGTATCTATATGTCTATTTTGGTTTAGTTTATTCATGTGTTTTTACATTTATATGTATCTATATGTCTATTTGGGTTTAGTTTATTCATATGTTCTAACATTTATATGTATCTATATGTCTATTTTGGTTTAGTTTATTCATGTGTTTTTACATTTATATGTATCTATATGTCTATTTGGGTTTAGTTTATTCATGTGTTCTGACATTTATATGTATCTATATGTCTATTTGGGTTTAGTTTATTCATGTGTTTTTACATTTATATGTATCTATACGTCTATTTGGGTTTAGTTTATTCATGTGTTTTTACATTTATATGTATCTATATGTCTATTTGGGTTTAGTTTATTCATGTGTTTTTACATTTATATGTATCTATATGTCTATTTGGGTTTAGTTTATTCATGTGTTTTTACATTTATATGTATCTATATGTCTATTTGGGTTTAGTTTATTCATGTGTTCTGACATTTATATGTATCTATATGTCTATTTGGGTTTAGTTTATTCATGTGTTTTTACATTTATATGTATCTATATGTCTATTTGGGTTTAGTTTATTCATGTGTTTTTACATTTATATGTATCTATATGTCTATTTGGGTTTAGTTTATTCATGTGTTCTGACATTTATATGTATCTATATGTCTATTTGGGTTTAGTTTATTCATGTGTTTTTACATTTATATGTATCTATATGTCTATTTGGGTTTAGTTTATTCATGTGTTTTTACATTTATATGTATCTATATGTCTATTTGGGTTTAGTTTATTTATGTGTTCTAACATTTATATGTATCTATATATCTTCGTCTTTATCTATTGTTGTGTATGTATCCTGATTTTGCCCTGCCCTAACAATTCATAGTAGTGATTTGAAATTTTGGTGACACACTTCCCTTACTGAGTAAGAAAAATGTTTTTTTGTTTTTTTCCAAAATTCCCCTCCAAAATGACTTTTTAGTGGTTTGGTTTAATTTTTAATGTAAGTTTATGCAAAATTGGTCCCATAGTATGAGTCCACCTTTGGCCTTTGAAAATTTGGAACTGTTAGTAGCTAACAAAAGGCGAGAGAAGTTACTCATTCATTGATCACCTCTTTTTTCAATTTTTTGATTGATCTCCCCAACACAACATGTGGCCAAAAGACATTGGTCACCAGGTGTTTGAGAAAAAACACCTTTTTACCTGGATCACATCTGTTATGCAGGTAACTGATATTACTGTTGCTATTATTAATCATGGTAACCAGATAACAGACCCCCAGATAATCTGCCCATCAAGAGATTGGTCCCCGAATTAGTGCCCATCAGGAAATCTGCCCTTCACAAATTTATCTGGGTAGGAAAACTGCCCATCAAAACATAATTAGCCCTTCATTCTCTCATTTTCTTTAATTTTCAATCAAAAGATATCTGTTATTTTTTTTCTTTCATACACTGGTTGTCTCGAATTTTTTTTTCCACATAGCATAGCTAAGTTGTACCAAAATTTTTAATAAAACCTTATAAAATAGGTACTTTTTCTCCTTGAATTGATTAGAGATGGTCAGTGTGTGTGAAAATCCCCAAAATGGAGAAGGCTAGTGTCTGAAAAAAAAAAAAAATCGAGATGGCCCGTGTGCGAAAAAAACCCCAACAAAATTCAAGACGGCCAGTGTTTTAAAAAAGCCCAAAACAAATATTTATCAATTAATAATGAACAAAAAATATGAGAATATGTAAATTATGTTTCAATGGGCAGTTTCCTGCCCTTGCTAAATTTATTATGGACAGTAATGTGCCACTCCTGGTTTGGCGATCCCCATATATCGGTTATTCATGGTCACGTGTATTTGTTTGTGTGCGTGTGCGTGTGCGTGTGTGCATGTGTATGTGTGTGTGTTGGGGGTAGCGGGCATGAAAATGTTAAGTATGATTTATTATGAATAATGATTTCTGATTTATTGTTTATTGATGGTTGAATTGTTCACAATTTCCCAAAGAGATTTTATCTAAACAAATCATTCATTTTTTTCAAGATTTGAGGCTAATGGAAGTCATATCAATCTATTTGATGATAATATTAAAACAGAAAAAGTACTATTGTCCTTTTTGAAAAATTATTTATTTGCCTTTATAACATTTTTTTTTCCAAACAAGAGGTTTTTCTTTTATACATGAAGATGAGAAGTATTCAAGTTTGTTTTTTTTTAACAGAAATGGGTGTTATTTTTTAATGGTGTTCCTGAACGTGATCTCAATAACTGTTCTTCCATGGATCTATTCTCTTGTCAAAAGATTTGTTTATTTGGCATGGGATTGCTTGTGTGAAGGCCTCCAGCCACATAAAATAATACATGTACTAGCATTGTACCTGAAAAAAATTATGGTATCTTTCATGTTAGGTATGGCTAAATTATTTTAGAATAAATGGGATGAAATCAACTTGTAAATGCTAAGTTAACACTTGAACAAAATGTTTGTAATTATTCCAAATGGTCATATTTCTTTTCTTCCCAATAAAATTTATGCATTAAACTCATTAAAAAAAATGAAAACTAATTTTGTATTTTTATCACATTCTAACAATACAGCTGTCAGTTTAAAACTGCAAATTCATCACTGCTTCTTTGCTGTCCCAGATATGGAGACATCAGCAGCAGCAGTCATAGTAAAGCTCACAAGCGAGCTGACCCACAGTTATAATACTCAATATTCATTCTAGCTTCAAGGTGGGTAGTGATGGCCTTACTGCTTTGTCACTTGTCTATCAACCTCCAGGTTGTTTGTTTAAACCTGAGTAGGTCTTCATGAATTTCAAATTACCATAGCTTCAAAATGGCCCAAACGACCAACCGGCTACCATTTCTTCACTCAGTCCGTGTCTGTGTCTGTGTAAGTGTGTATGTGTTTTCAGGCGCTCTTTTGGGAGCTACAACCCTGAAAATTTTTGCCCCACTAGGCATCATCTGAAATTGGTTCTTTTGTTTTTCCAAATAAGTACTTTTTTTTATCTCTATAATCATTTTGGAACAGCAATGCCAAAATCATGTGCTGGTATTTTTGAGATAAAAGATTGATTTAAAAAAAAAGATTAGTTCTGATACATGTGTGGGCTATGGTGATTCATATATACAAGGCACTAGTGTACCAAGGAAGGGGCATGGGTGGGGTGGCTTGCATTAGGTGACACCACAAGAGAGGTTATACCATGATGGCTGTCTAGATTTAAAAAAAAATTAATTGATATATTTCTTAATTTGATGAATCAAAATTGACAGCCTTAACATTGAAGTAATGTACAATAATTTGCTTTATTCTCCATGGATCTTGAATTTAAGGTTCAGCGGACCCTTCAAAACTTTTACACTAGGCCATATTCAGGGGCAGTGGGACCATGGGGCCAGGAAATGAATATTTATTCCTAATCATCACTGAATAAAGTTTTTCTAATGACTGCAAAAACATTTTAATAATAGAGTAGAATCTTGGAATTATTTAGCTCCTCTTATTCTTTATAGGTAGAAAAATTGGAAAAAAAATCAAAACAAACCTCATTACTCAAATCCATAGACTAACCAACTTCTGTGTTCCATCAAATTCATATTTTCCCACATTATGAAACAAACAAGCTGTCGTCTTGTCTTTTGATCTTGAACTGAAGCCACAGAGTACAACAATGGTCTTGCGTGAACTTTATCGAAAAGTCTCCTGTTCTGTTCTAAACAACTCAGTGTTGCCAGATTAGCCATTTTCGGCTAGATTCGCTCGAATTTTTTTTCCAATTTATCCAGTATAAATCTACAATAGCAGAAAATCTGGCCAATTTTGAAAATGATTAGTTATATGAGACATATTATATTAGTTATATAGACATATTATTCTCATTATCAATTTGTTTTCAAGTCTTAGTTATTTTATTTGATAAGTGTACTTTGAACTTTATAAAAACATTCTTAGCAATAAAGTTAGCTGAAAATTAAAAACTTCTACTGATTTCAGCCATTTTTAGAAGCAGTTTCAGAAGCTTATGCTCATCAGAAACTTTCTTGAGTCCTGCTGCTCAGCTTTGAGAAATTTGTTATTTTATTGATAAATCTTGGCTGCTGTTTGCCATGATATTATTAGAGAAACTGCCTTTTAACTTGATAAGAAAGTTCTTTAGATAGAAGGCAACTAGTAAAAATGAGAAAGTTATTCTCTCTCATTTTATCCAACTTTATATCTTAGCCTCTACCACACACTATTTTAGCACTCTTTTAAAATGATTGCAATCTTTTTGGAAAATTTTACTTTAGGGCACAATCATAGTTTCATAGTCCAGCCTTTTACAGTCTTTAGTTTAAGATTTAAGCGTAGTATTTCTTCTTCTCATGTCAACAAAACATGACATTAACCTTCCATTTTCAACTTTGAACATTATCATAGTAGTATTTCAGTTGTTTTCTTTATGAATTTAAATTTAATTTAGTTTTTTTTCCAATTGACAAAGAAGAACAAAATAGTTGTATTTCAATTGTTGAATGTTTTTCTTGAATTATTAAAACAATAATTTACATCAAAAGCAATGATATAATAACATATACAAAAACTATAATTCATTATAATATGAAATTTGATAATTAACAAGTTAAAATGAATCAAAAAAAGAATAATGAAAAGTTTTAATAAGCAGAATATGATTGAGGAAGACTTTTTAAATTTTAAACTTGAATGTTGAGTCGCATGGTTTTTCATGGGTAAATATCCCATCCTTGCAACTTTCAACAGAAAATCTGCACAGAACCCATTAATTCTCAATAATTTACTGATGGATAAATAGGTACCCCAAAAAGTGATCTCTGTATCTTTTGAGGTATGCAGAAAACTTTTAACTCTATAAGTTTCAATACCCTGCACTGCTCACTATAAACTTTTTTGATTTTTAACATAGTGTTAGTGAGATAATTTACATGGTGCAATGAAAAGCAAAGAAAAAAAAGGGGGCTCTAAAAGCAATAATTTTGAAATCTAGGGATGAATACATATTTGAAAACATATTTGAAAGAAATTCCCCTCAGATATAATCAGAAAGGAAATTTAATATATGTTTTGAGGTACATATATCTGCAGTACAAGGGGATGTGTTGTTTTTAATGCTAAATTTAGCAATCTTCTTATTTCAACAGCACAAAAATTCTACATCTAGCACTACTTTCAGCACTATTTTTCAGCAATGTTAGCAAATTTTTAGCTATTTAAATGAATCCAGCCATTTTCACTGATTAAAAAATAGTCATGTTTTATTTGTGTGTTTTGGCATTTTTTGCCACATTCTGTGGTCAAATAGTGTAAAGATCTTAAAAAATTTGGCAACATTTGGGGTGATAACCTGAGTTACTGCCCTGGGTGACACCAATCCTAGGAATGCCACTGATGTGAGGTACAGATATTTTGCTTTTTTCTGCTTGCTTTAGTATGACAAACCAACAAAGATCCTCAAAAGTGACATTGGTTTTATATAATAAGATATATTGAGGTTGTATCACAAGATACATTAGATATGAATGGCTAGTTCCAATTTGCACTATATGGTAGTCCTATCAAAAATCAACCATATAGCATTGACCAAACAGAATTTTACTTTACTTCAGTTAACATCAAAGAAATAAGTTCAAATTGGAAGTATATTTATACCTAAAAAACAGATTAGAGAACTGAGAAAAAATTCACAACTCACCGTTACAGTCAATAATTGAACAACTGTAGCGTCAAAATTTGAAGTCATGCGAAAAAAATCCAATTGAAGAATAAATATGGTCAGAATAAATTCTATTTATGACATCAGTGGCTTTTTCCCCTGGAAAACATCTAAAATAGAGTATAAAACATGAGATTTAGATCCTTGAGAATCTAGATGTTATCAATAATCTGTTAGAATGAGGCTCCAGGAAGTTTTCCCCCAAAAGTCAGAAGAACAATTTTTAGAAGAGGGCTAGGGGAGTACTGATGCCAATTTTCAAGTCTGTAGATAAAATAGCGTGGCCAGGAGCACTGGACACACAAATAAACGCATAAACTAACAGACACATGTACATATGAAAAAGGATAGAACCCTCCGCCACCTTTGATGGCTACGGTTGCTCAATTTGCAATCATCATCATCATCATCATCATCATCATCATCATCATCATCATCATCATCATCTTTTTAGTGTCCCTCAATGGACGTAGATATTCTCAATGATTTGCCAGTCCTCTTGATCATGAGCGTTTTGAGGCCAGCACTTTTCTTTTTCATTTCATGCCTTTTATTTTTGCGTATGATCTCTGGAGGATTCAGGGTGTGAGTCATGATGCTCAGCAGTTGTCTGACATTCTCGCAACACGACCAGCCAATTTTGAATTTTTTTTTTAATGATCTCTACGATATCTCTGCCCCCCTATTTTTCCCCTATACTGTGCTGTCTTGTGATATCTCCATGTGATGTATAACATGATTCTCTCCTGTGCTCACTAGAGCTGAATTTCAGTTGTTTCCCTTACACACATCCTTTGTTTCTCAGGCACCATAAACCAAAACTAAGGCAAAAATGCAAAAATTTACAAATATAATACGCTTAGCAGAATGCCTTTATTTTTTGTCTGTAACATTTGTCAAGGGAGATAACTATTAAATGCTAATTATCAGATATTCTCCCTTAATTATTCATTTATTTTTGCAAATGTGTAAAAAACCCTGGTGCATTCGTTTTGAACATGAGCTAGACACTCAATAGAAACTGTTACACCACTATCGTTTGTTGGCAGCATTCTGTGTTGAGAGTGATCAATTAAAAATTTGGAAAAAGAGGTGATCAATGAATAAATCACTTTTCTAAAATTCTGTTAGGCACTGATCACTTAAAAAAATCTGAATTTTCAAAAAACAAGCATGAATACTGCAGGATATAAATGAGTGATCAATTTAGCACAAACTTACGTTACAGATTGAAACCCCACCTCCACTGAAAACATGCTTAAATGATGAATTGAAAAGAAAAAAAAAATTAAATAAAATCAAAGCCTGATTAAGGTAGACTACTGCCCTATAAGTGTAAAGACCACAATAATACTTTGCTCTGTTACAGCTATAATTAGTAAGTGTAGTGAGGATTTATAAAAAAAAAAAAGGACTTCAGTTTTTTTCCTATCTATTCCAAGGCCAAACTCTGCAACTATATATATGGACTTTTCTTTTGACACTTTCACATGATGAAATAAAAACAAAATTGATGAATGAAGATACATTCAAATTCATAAAAATTCTCTTACCCTAGGATCTTCTGTACCCTAGGTCTTTTCGATTGTTTTTCGTTTTTTAAATTTCCAAGTTAGAATTGAACACAACAGGTATGGACAATCAATAAAATATCTAACAATTAGAGAGTTTGAGCCAGTACGATTAATAACTAAGGGAAATAACTCAGCATGTCCTTGCCTTGCTAGGCACACGCTTACCTCAAAGCATAAGCAAAGTTGCTTCCCATGTCGCACAATATGTAAGGTAATGTTTTTGTCTCCATAGCAGACCTGATCATTGTCTGTAGCAACCGCGGGGTTTTTACGGGACCATAGTACAAGTTCCATACCCAAGATGGACTGCCTAACAGGCTAGAGGGATCCAACTGCCCAGCTTGTCACCAATAGCTCAAGAGGCAGGATGGAAAAAGTGAACGCAAACTGCCCAAGCCTGAGTTAAAACTTGGTTCGCCGATTCCATTCTCTCTAACATTACGCTACATGCACTTTATGTGCTTACTTCGCTTATTGGTTTATTCAGGGCTGGTTTGAATTGATTTATCATATGATAAATTGGTTTTCCGTGTTCATCTTTTGATAAAATATTTTTCTTCCATGTCAATCGACGCGACCCTCCTAAAGCAGCACAACTAGAAGTCGCGCCAGGAACTTAAAAATACAAGCCGACACCGGGGTCAGAAAACACCTCGTCTTAAACATATCTGCTCCTATGTGAATTATGCTCTCTAATGCCACAGTCTCTTCTCTTGATATAAAACATTTCAAGATCCGGTCTTTAAAAAAATCTTGGCCACCAAATGTTTGATTATGAATTTTCGTACGAAAAATAATATAGAAAATAACAACAGATTGATCATCAGTCATAGTAAAAAAAAGCAGTCAGCGAAGATCAGAAACTCGAGCCAAGCCTCATAGTGACTCCATAGGTTGACTTAATAAACTTGATATTGTCCTACTCAAGGTACACAACTAATGATCATAAAGAAATTTGTGAAAGTAATGTCGAAGTACTTGTGCAGAGTACTGGTATCATCAAGCTCACTAATGATAGATATGCAGGTATAAAAACTTATTACTATCTATGTCTCCAAAAAGATTATTAATTGAAAAAACCCTCACAACTATTGAATGAAAGAATAGATTAAAGACACTCGTAATACTAAACTTAATTGAAAATTTATTCTTCCTAAAGAAACGAAACAATACAGTCCTTTACAATAATTATATGTTAATTTCCAACACAAAGCCAGGGGACTGTAGGTATGGACTCGAAGGTACATTTCATAAATTATTCAATCAATTTGCAGTGTGATAGATATTTTTCTTGAATTTTGTTGAAACTATCTTTAAAGGTGTTGAGCGATGGCGTATCTACGTTATCGACAGGAAGATTATTCCAATCATTCATTACCATTTGAGTAGAGGTATTAGTTCTTGGAAGTTTAACTGCATGATTCTTAAATACCATCTATCAAGTTTCAATTAACTCTTACTCAAAACAACTGAGAAAATCGTTTTTAAAACATAAGATTCAAACGCCATTATTACCAAATCACGTAGCCCTGAATGGAAGATTTTTATTAGTGTCTCATCAAGAGATACCTTTCAATCATGTTTCAAGTAAGTCTGACTTAAACAGTGAAGAAACAATATTGAGACAGACCTATCGGTTGGCGGACATAGCCTCTTGAAGAAGAACAACGAAAATGTATGATTTTGGGGGAAATATCGTGAATGAACACCCAATTATGGATTATCTGGAAGATTTTTTTCGTGATTAATTTCGTCCTTTACTTTTTCAATAAGTTGAGGGTGATTGAGAAATTTAATACTATTTCTTGTCAGAATTGCTGGCTCAAATAAGGGCGGATAACTTATACTAATTAAATCGTGTAATCTTGAATAAAAAGTCTTTTGCGACTAGACCACTTCAAAGGGCAGAAGTTTTAGATAATATTTAGCAATCCCTCTCTAGTTTAAATTTGATGATGGAATTCATGGATAACTAAAACATTTTTTTTAATTAAATCAATATCTAAGATATTCTGTCTTTTTAAGGAATTCAATTTATTGTGATATTTCATAAATTCTAATGTTATCTCTTATTTGAACTGCTATGTCCTCAAATCGTAACAATCATATTTTGAGAAATTATGAAATATTTTGATAGTAAAAAAATTGTGTTCTTTCTTATCGCGTTTTGGCATTATTTCAAGTCGATTTAGCGCAGAATTTTAAGTTTCATTTAATGAACTGAACAAACCTTTTTGCCATTATTTTCTACGATTATTTTCTGGATTTATTTCCCAAAGTTCAAACCTTAATTTATCATCGCTATTTCCATCATAATCTTTGATAGCTTTTTCTATCGCTTCAGTATGCTAAGGGACGTAATTCTAGAAATGACCAAGGAAAATAAATCCAGATAACAAATGCAGAAAATGCTGTCAACTCGGCGGCGATGCGCCCGCTGGCTTTCAAATCTCGATATTAGCCCAGCAGCCTTCCACCTCAAAAGCAATTTACGAGCATTAAATGTATCAAGTCGTCTTGGATCTCTTCATCACTCAAAAAGTCGCTGACTCAATAAAAATGTAGAATATATTCATATCAGAAGAATAGAACAGGAAAAATTCTAATTTTCAACCTTAATTTCATTGAAAAATATATTTACCATTTTGTTATATCATCTTCTGTTATCTTTCAGGTAATTAATTCCATCCTCCAAGAAAATTTCATTTTTATTTTATTTTTCTTGGCAAAGAACTGCTCTATGTGCCTTTTACAATCTTCCAGGGAATCGAATTTCATTCAGTAAGATAATTCTGTAAAGAATAATATAAATAATTAAAATAAATGATATCCCGAGAGTACAATATCATGTGACAGATGGGTAAAATTTTTCCAGTCAATGTGTGAGAATTCTTGTTTGATCTCTTGATCACTAAAGAAGTGTGTAGTCTAGCATTATCCTGATTGAATATTATGCCCAGTTAACTAATTTCAGATATCTTTCAACTATTTTTCCATTGTTGGTCTAATTGGGAGCAGTACTAGTTTGAATCAATCGTTTGGTTCTCCGGAAGGAGCTCATAGAAGAGGACTCCTTCCCAACCCCACCACATAGCATTGTTTAGATGGAGACAAGCCTTTGCTATGGTTAGAGGTGACTCATTTCGCTTGCCTCATAATCTGCTGCGTTCCACATTGTTAAAAATATATTGACTTACCATGGGAGTAATAACAGAATTTGCTTTGATCTACATCGAAAATGACGTTGTTCATGTTCGCAGCCATATTTAGTATTGTCCGAATCGGTCATCGAAAAGATCAAGTTTGCTGCTATTCGTTCTTGTCAACTGGTAAACAAATAAACTTGCAGGAAGATGGTATACATGAACTTTGGTGGTTTCTGAGCTTGAGATAGTTAGAATGACGTGGTATTTACCGCGACGATCCGTTCAGTGATTTGGGTCATGTCGTCGCCTTGTCAGACATGAAGTATGGATGAATTCGGCATATATATTGGCGGACTCAATTGAAGAGCAAGTTTTGTATCAGAATGTGTAAGCGTGCTACATCGTTACCGTTCAGGCAGATGCTCGGCTTTTGGCACAAGGCCACAAATATGGAGCACCCAGCAATGACCAAACTCACTATTCAGCAGTAATTGGTTTGCTAGATTGGTTGGCCTGCAATTACCCTACGTTAATGTACCCACAGCGTTTAGTAAACTTGGTTCAGTTTGGAACAAAACATCAAGTGTAGGACACCCAAGGCGGGTCGAACTCACTACACAGTAGTAATAGTCTACTAAGCTAGCCTGCTAAACATTACCCTTTAAGTATTTACGAAGTTTAACTGTCTGACCCCAGGCCACCGTAGTGGGGGCACCTAGAGAGAATCAGACTCTGTACATTAGAGAATGGTCTATGAGACAACCTTGTTTGCTATCAGATTACGGTAGGCACCCCGTATCGATACAGTATAAAACAAAGGTTATTGCAATTAGTGTGAAACGCACGAGTCTAGCTCCTATATAAAAATATTTTGAGTATGCATCCTCCCGATAGTCACTTATGGAGCTAAAACATAGAACATAACGAAGAGATTAGCCCTCAAGCTAAGAGTCATGCAACCTGCACGAGATTATGCTTAACATTACAAGGAGGGTTCACAAGACAGAACACTACAGATATACCTTTATTAGTACAAATTATCCGTTCCCCAAATCTCTGTACTTTTTAAAACTGCAATGATCAATGCCTAATCATAATTCAATGTGTTTTCTTTTCAGCTTACATTCAGTTACATTTATCAATACAGCAATACCTTTCAATGCCGTATAATATCCAAACCTGTACAAATAAAAACCGGAATATTCAAGGCATTTCTGTATATTAGTGAGTAAACGGATAAATCATACCGTACAAACCGCGAGAAAGCTCTAATGCCAATGAGCAGGCCAAGGTGCAAGATGGACATCAAAACCCATAGCGTGGATCCCCCGAGATCATATGCAAAATGTTGTCGGCAAAAATTAAGTTGCGTGATGATTTAGACAAGATCAGAAGATATTGACACTATTGACACCTCGGGTTGAGAAAAAACTGGTGAATCTGGGGGAGGTCCATATCCAACAACGAACTTTAAGAGTGGTAGAAAAACCGCTTGTTATAAACAGAAACGATAAATATTGCATTACCAAGGTAAGCTAAAATTTTGGGTCTTCTTCGTCAGTCTTTACCACTCTAAATAATTATAGCTATTACAACAGAGCGTATTCTAGATAACTAAATGATTGTAAACGAAAAAAAAATGTTAAGGGCATTTTGGCAACTCGACTGTCATCTGATCGTTATAATAATCCAGAGTTAGGAGTTACAATTAGTCAGTCAGTCGGGGTAAAGGTTAGCTTGTCCTGGGGGCTTTTGATTATTTTTCTTCTTGTAATAGCCATAATTATTTAGCGTGATGTGGACTAACGAAAAAGACCGATAATCTTTATGCATTTTAAGCAGAAAATGAAAAGAACAGACAAGACAACAAAATCGTCGTGTTAATTGTACTCGGTCTTTTTTTTAAATTTTATTTTTCCAGTTTTTCCGTGCAAAGCGCCAAAATGACTATTTTTTTACAAGAATATTTCTGACTTTATGAAATAATAACACTTTTATTCACTTACGATCACAGAATAATAGTAATAAAACGGTAAAATATCAAACTCCGTAACAAAAAAGATAGATAAATAAATAAAGTGACATGAAATAAAACTACGAAGACTCAATATTCGAACGCTTTTAAAAAGGTCATTCAATTTTTTTAATGTATTACTGACTCACAGAAAATGGCATTTTCGGAGACATTTATGGCAGTCATTTTAAAGATAGAATTTGTGACCCTTCAGTCATGGACGGTGGGTAGGTATTACTAAGTTACTAGAATTTATTCCATTGTACGGAGAAATCTTAGATTTTGGCACTTCTCTGTTATCTTTATACCATCCATTGTGTCCTGCTCCCCTATTTCGCCGATCTCCACATCCGTTCCACTTTTTGCACGTTAACTCCTCTTCCGGAATCAAAGAAATTACATTACATTGATTGTTCAACGTAAAGAGATGGAAATCTGCTGCATTCATCTCCTCGATGAAGTAACCCCGTTAACAATCTGAATAGATAGAGAATCCTTCACCGACGCACTCTTTAGCTAATAGGAGCGTTTCTACAGTTTTATATTATCGAGTAGCGGACCTGAAGAGTTGAGACAAAAAAGCAGAACGGACGTGGGGATCGGCGGAATGGAGGAACACAATGGTTGGCTTACAAATAACGAAGAAAGAACCTTGATTTCAATTCTTTCTCGAAAGTTACGAGACATTTATGTTATGCAGCGTAAAAAAACTAATAATGATCCTCTTGAAATGCAGATGATAAAAAATTGTGTCCATTCAAAAAGATTTAAAAGAAAATATTTAAAGGTTGAAATAAAAAATAACAGTGAGATTTCAAGATATCTGATTCGAGGCTACACATTTTAAAATTAGACTCCGAACCAAGATGACCAGGTTATCATAATAAGAGACGTATGGATTCATTTGAATGAAAAGAAAAATGAAAAACATAATTAACAATTTGATTAAATATTGTAAGCATTATTTCTAAAGCAAAAATATTTTTTTAAAGTTATTAAAGCCCATTAAATCAAAATCAAATAAATACATTATTCGATTGAATCGGATTAACATGAAAATTCATTTTGAGAATGTAGTAAAAACGTAAATGAATAAATCTAATACAAATAGTTGAACAAAATAATCAATTAAATTTTTCTAAAGCATTAAATAAGAAGTAACCGTACAAAACATAAGATTTTGAACAAAATTGTAACTTAAATTAGAAATTGGAATAAAAAAAGGAACAATTAGATTGATATTCAAGCACAATGAAAATACGCAGATGATCGCTTAAAAAACGCAACAATTTTTGATCCCATAAAAAATAAATACAGGTGTTTTCAAAAAGACATTCAAGTTAGGAAAATATTTGAATACGAATTATCAAGAAAGAAAAAAATGATAATATAATGATCAATGATGTGAAAATTGGACGGAATTTTTGAGAAAAAAAATCATCTTGAAAATACAATTAATTTGCTATGATCATTATATTTCTTGCAGTGGTCAATCAAAAAGGTCTTTGAATTTGAGATTTAAAAAATCAAGAAAATACCCCAACAGCATTCCAAATCACTGATCAGCAATATCATTATTTGTTCAAGTGTTGTTAAGGACCTTCAAAGTAGACTCCTTGATTTGAGTACAAGTTGTGTTATTGATTTAACTCAATCTATTTATCAACTCATCGGTGGAGAAGAGTACATCAGTTTTAGAATTTTCAAATGACCCGACGTGACTTGTCATAAGAATTTGAATAAGCTCATTGATTTAGGGAGGATGCAAAATTTTGAAGATGTCACCATAGACATTCATGAACTTGAAAATGATTAAGTAGGGGCATGAACGTGTATAGAGGTTCATTTAAAATAAAACAAAACATCACGTCCGTTATTTCACTTTTCACTTCTCTCTTCCATTGAAATAAAACAAATTTGAAAGACATAGAAGTTTAAGAGAAACCGGCAGTAAACTACGGTGTTAATTCTCTTCTGAAAACATGAGTTTATGAATGTATACTATAAGTTTTGATCATGGATAAAATGCAATAAGTGAGTGAAAATGATTAAGCAAAGCTAGACTACAACATACCTACTTATATTTACGTAGTGAGGATCGATATCACTAACAATGTCTTGTCTATGAGAAGCTTTGCTTAGTCAGGCATAAGACTATAATAGTGGGGTACTTGGTGAGGATCGATCTCATCAGCAATGTGTTCTGGGGCTACCATGCTACCCATCACTCTACGACAGGAGCCCGTGAGATAGATGCATATATATATATATATATATATATATATATATATATATATATATATATATATATATATATATATATATATATATATATATATATATATATATATATATATATATATATATATATATATATATGTGTGTGTGTGTGTGTGTGTGTGTGTGAATGGACTGATATAGGTTGATACGAATTGATTTTCTGTCGATTCGTATCAACCTATCTCAGTCCATTCACACACACACACACACACACACAAAGAGAAAAACTGACAGACAAATAGATATGAAGAGAGAGAGAGAGAGAGAGAGAGAGATAGAGATAGAGAGAGAGAGATCTTAACAGACTGAGATAGTATTATCTATAACTTTGGGAAAAGTCATTAACATACCAACTCTTCCTTCGGACGATTTGAACTCTTCATGTTTATTTTGCCTTATCTAGCAGATACAAACCTAGAAAAGGACTGTAGCATTCAATTTTGAGCCACATTGAAGATGAGGAGAAGAGTACAAGTTATCCGTAAGAAAAAAATTTGTTGACTGAAATTGAAATGGACGGACTGATATCGATTACCTAGCTAAATAGACAAGTACAGACTTGGACGTAAGAACTTGAATCGACCAATAAATGTGTCTATCGGGAGAAGGCGGACAGGGATATATAGAAGAAAGAATAAAAGTCTTTTACTTTCTATGTCTTAGAATAATTGCCTTTCTTATGGTCACCTGTGTCGTAAGTAATGTCATAAAAATATCGGCTTTTAAGCTTCAGTCTCAATTTATCAAAAAAAAAAAAATAAAAATAATAATCACCCTTTACCTTCACTCCCACAGCGACTGTTGGTAAAATTTGCCTTATCCAGCTGGTACGAACGTAAAAAAGACAGAAACATTCTTTTGGACATTTAATACGATGACTTGTAAATATAATACAATACAATTAAAAGTTGTTTTAGTGATGAAAAAAATTGTATATTTTTCTTTTACATTTTTAAAGATGAAAAAACAATAATTTGTTCAACTCACAAGGGAAAATAATGTTTGTTTTTTGTTCGTTTTCTTTTTAATACAATAAACAGACGGGCGTACCTTTTGGTGGTACGACTAAAAGTTTCTTATTCGGCCACTCTATGGACTCAACAGTGTCTGACCAATGGCTATGACACCTATGATATTTTATTTTCTTTAAATTACGGTTCGTCATTTATCGACACCGTGCTTTTTATAAGTTGCAAAGTGACGTGTGGCTGGGAATCTCATGTAACAAGTGATTTTGATCCCTTTGAATTAAGTGCATGGGACTGACTGATTCGGAAAACAAAAACGATAACTGGTTGATAACATGATCCATGATTATGATGAGCGACTTCCTCTGTACAATACATAGGCCATCAATCTCCTTCTTTTAAAAAGTTTCAGTGTTTTTGTTCCAGTCTGCGTCGGTGGGGGACATTGTCTGCCTTTCTGGCTGGACACATGGTGGTCTCGAGGAGAAAAAATCGACTAGGAAAAGTTATCCAACAAGCGACAGAGAAAGTAAGGAGACATTCAAAGTTTCTTTTGAGAGATATAAGGGTGGTAGACAGAAGAAGAAAAGGTTCCGAAAGCACTGTTCAGCTTAATAAGTTCCAATGGACTGGGTCGTTTCCGTCCGTAACGATTTATGAAAGTGTTCGGCCTTCGTAAACATCCACATATATGATATTTAATAGTATGCAGAAGCCATCTGTCATGCTTACGTCATAAGTACAACGCAATTACAAAATTACTTAGTTATTGCCGTAATTTTTTGACAAAAAGGGTTATACAAATGTTCATCTGATGTGATTGCTGTATCCCACAAGATATTCATTAATGGTGAATATTGTTTTGGTTGAATGGTGTCTTGATAGATTGGTACCAGTTTTACTACGTCTGACATAACATTTGTTCGCTATGTCGACGACTAGAGTTATTGTTCTTTTCGGACGGTATCGATTGGCATTCGATATTCAGTAAGATCCGCTTGGTATGATACAAGGCCAATAGTGTGTGTGACGATTTTGGTATAGGAAGGTTGTGCTACGCGAACCTTTCAAGTGGCTCGAGTCCATCTGCATAGAAAGACAGCATTCGAAATTCAATTACCGGAGATGGTACATCGACCTCTGTTATCGGTGGGAAGAACATAACTATTTTCGGCAGGAAGCAGGTCGTATCAACAGAACATTCTTCTTCCGCAATAAGCGATTGTTTAATTAAAATGGTTGTTTATTTTTACACTGTAAATCACTTTTTTTTTTTAATGAGGATGATGGTAATCTTTTGCAAGACAAATGGTTTCTATTATCAGATCTTTGCCGTGTGTCATTCAAACAATTATTATAATCATTGTTATTATTATTATTATTATTATTATTATTATTATTATTATTATTATTATTATTGAGTAGAAGGACTTTTTGGACGGATTTAATGATATGTATTTTCTAAGCTTAGCTTAGTACGGTACGAGGCCACAAGTGTTGGGTACTTGAAAAAAGGATCGAACTCACTACAGTAGTAATGGTCTTCGAGATTAGCTTGATAAACTCTGCTCTATCGTGAGGTGCCCTATATACTTGAAAATACACGAATGATGGAATACCAGTGTAAGCTGTGGATAGAAAAATGAGACGTCTCTGACTAAAAAGAAAATCGTTGCAGCATTGTCAACAGTAGCAAAAATCCCATACGAAGTTGTCTTCTGAATTTAAGAACGTTTTATACCTAGTCATTAAACCAGTTCATTTAATTCAGTGTAGCGTTTGGATAGTTGAAAAAAAAATATATAAATTAAATGTACGCCTTGCATACCGGACTTGATGGTAATAGCTCCTTTGTTTTACGCCTTCTCGGCTTACGAAAGATTTCATAGGAAAGCTTTACTTTTGGATGTTTGGGGAAATCTGTATTATCCAAACATAAGGAAATATTTATTACGGGTTACTCCGTAATCCGACACTGGGGTCATTGTAACAGTGTGGGATGGGCTGATTATGTGTTGATGGAAACTAGTTTGTTTTGTGATCAATTTATACTACATCAACTCTCATATTGTCAAGATTATTCATTCTTTCTATCCACAACATTCCGTTCTTCCATCTATGAATGTATATTTTGTCAGGATGACAGTATATGAGTGAATGTGAATAAGTGCCCAACGAACCACTTTTTAAAAAGTTGATATTATCGTTATTCCTTTGAGCAGCCATACTCAATTTATTTTCATTTTTTAACATTATGGTTAATGGTGTGTTAACTCTTCAAAATAAAGAGAAAAAATACTGAGAATAGTAGCTCTGAAAAAAACGAAAATATCAACTTTTTAGAAATGGTCCGTTGGGCACTTATCATGCGGGGCCATTCGTATACAATTTGTATGATTTTACCAATAGAAGGGAGTTTAATTGAAAAAAAAAAAACAAGTCATTAAATTCATTTAGAAGTAAAGGTGTTCGAAGTATACACATATGGCAATGTTTGTGAGTATTTGCGAATTGAAATATGTGAACGTGGGTCTTTCTTTTTTTTTCTCATACGCACGCTTTAAATTATTTATGTGTATTAAGGTTATGGAGATAGGTGCGTGACATGGGTTGGTACAGCACTTGTCTGATTCAAATGCTAATACGATTACTTGCTTTGAAGAAGTGAAGGCAGGGCACTCGATAAACAGAAAATGAACTATCAAGAAAGTTGTCATGGAATGTTAGAATTAATGAGAAATACGTGTAGTTAAAGCCGTATATACACTAGATCTGAAGACTTTATAAAAAAATGTGCATCATGTACTTTATATACATAAATATGTGTGTGTGTGTGTGTGTGTGTGTGTGTGAGTGTGGTGTTAGAGTGTATGTACGCGATATTTGTGAAAGAATTTTACTATGGACATATCTAGTCATTACGTTTTAGTTTACGGCACGTTTTTTTATTCGGATGTGACGTAATCAAACTACTTCGTCTCTTTCTGGAGAAGGGACACTGTTCTGGGTTAATTTTTGTACCCTGTGACAATTCGTATTTTTGTGAGGTTGCCGACGGAAAATTTTCCTCGGACCGCACGCGTTTAACGGGACCTTCGCCGACTTTCAACCAACTGGGTTCCTCAGTGTCAACTTTTTTCCTTCTTTCTCCTTCTTTTCTCTCCTCTTGTCCATTTTTGTTACGACCCTTTTCAGTTCTAGCAATCACATCTGAACCTTTGACCATCGTTTCGTAACATTGATTTTCTAAAGCTGGGACTGTTTCCGCTTCCCTTTCTGCTTTTTGAGTTGTAGAATCGTCCCCGTGTTTTCGTTTGTCCACTCTTTGCTCCATATAATCCTGTTCCGGGGTAGCGACCTCCATGGAAGGATCCTTGTAATCTCCTTTCAGCCATACATGCCGTGAACCGCTGATGTAATGGCGGAAATGTCGCAAAACACGATTTCCGAGCGAATTATACTCCTCCGGAATCAACTGGAAAAAATAGAAAGTAAATGAAAATAAACTCTATAGAGAAAAGAAATCAAAAAGGGGAATTTATCTCTCTCACTTCTGTGTGTAACTTGAATCTACTTTCTGAGAAGAATACCTTTTAATTGACTAATCGAATAAAACTATCGACTGGGAGCCGCAAATGATTCCAAACGTGTAACTATTGTGTAAAATATTCATTGACTGCGATCTTTCGAAAAAAAATATTTTGCGCTTTGCGCTCATATGTGATAAGATTTTAACAAACAAAATTCTTCTAACATATTTGCTGGTCTAAATGAGAGAAAAAAGAAAAACGGACTCTTTCCCAGCTAAAGCGACTTTAATCTAATTTCTGAGCAATTACCTGTAATCAAGTGAAAAAATATCTATTTGGAGCCGCGAATAATCTTGATTTCCAGGTGTGAAAGCGTTACGCTGAATATTCATCGTGCTCTTTTGAAAACTTGTATTTCATATTCTGTGTTTACATGTGATAAAAGTTAAACAAACGAAATTCTTCTAAAATATTCGCTGGTTAAATAGACTGCAATTCCCTAAGATGAAGCATTTTCCTTATTACTAATGTTTGACTTGTCTTTATTTGATTTTATCTGTTGAATAATGATCTGAGAGTTGCAATAAAAAGCAACAGAAGCAAGCTTGGCTGTGCTAAGGTCAAACTCCCTTGCTTCATTAAAATCTAAAATGGTAAACAAAACAGAATTCATTCCTCCATACGATATAATTCCAAAACTACGTATCCCATTTCAACTCCTTTATTAGTAGTTCCTGTAATAAAACAAGTCAGCCAGAGTTGAAAGAGTCAATTCGTCATCAGTTTTTGTTTACGCAACTCTTATTCGAGCCGTCAAGACGTCACTGGTTTTTGGTGAGGTCATTGTCACTGTTGCGACAGGCGAAAATAAAGTCCAAACTCCATTAGCAGGAGTTTGAATATAATATTTTTCATGACAGAAACTCAATGTTTACAGAAAAGTTACCAAGAACTCGCGTACACGTCATGACACCACCTTCTCTCTCTCTCTCCCTCTCTCTCTCTCTCTCTTTCTCTCTCTCATTCGTATCTTAAATTCCAATGTCTGACAAATTCGCGACGATAAAGTCAACTAGGAGTTCGTCAATAAGAGGAAAGAATGACGAATCAAAAATTAATAGTAATAACTGGTCTGTTTAGTCACTTCCATAAATTCTTTGTTTTATGTCCTATGCTTATTTTTCCTTCTTAAACAACTGAACAGCTGGGATAATGTTACAGTAAAGGTGAATTATAAAAACATCAAATGTCTTACGTCTTTTCTCACGCAATCAAAATGACTGATACAATTTACATACATATTTGCAGCGCAATTTTTAAATTGCATATGTCTCATGTGTTAAACATTTGTATGGTTAGTTATATCAGGCACAATATTTACCTCAATTTTCAGTTCGACGGACCCAATCTTCAAATTGGCCTCGTACAGCGGCTTCTCTTTGGCCACATGAACACCTTGACTTCGCACATTGCATTTTTTCACAAGGTTCAGCCGTTTGACAATTTCAGGTCTCAGAGTCACGACATCACTGCCAGAATCTACCATGAAAACTGAAGTAGACAATAAAGCAAGTATTAAATTATTGTTGAGTTTATTATTTGAAATAAAAGAAAACCCGACTTACGGGTGGATTATTCGGCTAGATCTGAATGAAATTTGAATTTCGTTTTTTTTCATTCAAATAAATCAATACATGATGCAGTTTAATTTGTCTGTGATACAAAATACTGACATGTTGAGACAATAAATATATAAATTCAAAAGCAAAACCAAAAATGAAAAGATGCATACAAATGACTTTGAATGTAATTGAGTTCATTTTTTCTTCAAAATGAAAAATTTCGACAAAATAGATGTAAAGATTAATAAGTAAAAACTCGAATGTCACTTTTGACTAATTAATAATAATTAAAAAAAATTCAACAAATAGGTCTTCGACGAAACATCCGGCTGTATCTCATACGCCTGGACATAGTATCATCACATATTAGCTGCAGCAGTCATCACATATCAATAGCAGACATTGCATATCAGCAGTAGTTTTGGTTACATATATTTGCCTTCACGATAATATTATGATAAGGATAAGGATCAAAGTCTGGATTATTCACTACGTTTTGCATAGGTGAACGGGCCAGGAGAACGAAACAGTGTAAAATTCGTGCAAATCAGTATAAATCGAGCAAAACCGTTCATTTTTTTCTTCAGGCAAATCAAGCCCTTTACGCCTCATAAGCAAAGGGTTCCCATACGCTTATGACGTTATGTAATTGATTAGGTCGGAGCATTTTTAAAGCATTGTCTTCTTGCAGCAGTCGGGGTTCTGTGGCAGTTTTCATTTTAAAAACCCAAGAGTGCTTACCGATTTTTTCCGGTTTGTCATTGTCTTTCGTTGAGGAAATAGTCGCATCAATGCAGAGGAAATCGAATTTAGCGTACTCCAAATAATCAGGTTTCATCCATTTTCCGTAGGCAACTGGATATTCGACCTCGTTACTTGATGACTGTGGCCGCTTCTGAAGACGTGCCACTGTTGAGAGAAAAATAGAGTTTTAGCAAATTGCTGAGTAAGATATTGGAACAGGGCACCTTCGAACATCAGTTCTTATGTTTTCTATCTTTTCGAGGCAACAATTTTACGAAAGGAAATTCCAAGGACGTTTTTTCGTAATAGTCCGGGCGCTGTAATAGAGCCCTGTAAGCATATTTGTGTAGACTAATAGGACCCATTGGACATGCTGGGGAACCTTCAGTTTGCAAGAATATCTTGTGTAGACATTCCAGATCAGTTAAAAAAAAGGACCATTCTTCATAATGGTGGTTTTAGCTGTAGCCAGAAAATGAAATATTTTCATCAAATAAGGTCGTATCGTTGGGAAGGAAATTTATGAAAAATAACAATAATTCTTTTCTTTTTTTTTTGCAACTGATCTGAAATGTTTATCATTGTTCCGACCCCACTGATTTCAGAAACAGATGGTCACCGTTATAAGTCACTTTATCGACGTATAATGGGGACGTTATCACCCATAAGAAATAATATTGCAGAGGAACGTGAATGGTTTAAAGTACTAAGTATGAATTTGATGTCTTTGTTTGGGACGCTAAATAAACCACGAAATGCTAAAGAGGTTTGCCAAAATGACTGCTCCTTATATATTTAACAATTGCTTACCTGCTCGTTCGAGTCTTTTTCTGTGACCAGGTAACATGATCTCAAGGTCATCGTATATGTCATCGTCAGGTAATACCATTTGTCGGATCACATCCAGGCTGTCTCGACCCGACTGCAGAAAGTTTATGCAATAATACTCTAGCATGTTTTCTCGGAGCCATTCGTATAATTCTTGTTCTTCTGAGGGTCGATAAAGTCTGGCTGTTTGAAGAAAATGAAAAAAAAATTCTTTAGAATATATTGCGACAACGACTTTCAACATATTCAATGAGACTTTGTTAATTGCATCTTCCATTTCCGTAAAAGAAAGACACAACACCCTCAACAGGAGACGTCCAGTTCAGCGGGGTTAATTCAAGCGAAGTATTTAAAGCATCAAACCTTTTGGAAATTATATTTCACCGCCGTCAATGAAGTTGGAAGAAGTATATGTATTCTCGCGCGACCACCCGTCCACACGATATCTCCAAAAGTTCTCAATGAATTTCATTAGAATTTCGTGAAGGGGCGAGCATTGGATGATGGAAGAGCTGATTCAATTTTCGAGCGAATTCATGTACAGTTAGCTCGCTCTGCGAGTAGCAATTGCACTAGTAGCGGTATGCGCTCTCCGAGTACTTTCTGGTAAAATTTTATCTAATACAAATCGCCAGATGTCTTAAAGACTATTTTTTTTAAAGATTGAAATATGAACAAAACCAACATCATTTCCACTATTTTGCTTCGTAATAAATGCTTCAGGGTCAACAGGATATTGTATATGTAATAATTAAAAGAATATAGAAACTTATATTTTTTCGTATAAATGTTAGACTGAAATGAGCCTATGCATATCTTTACAATAAAAATCTGTTAATATCTAAAATTTAACTCAGTCAGCAAGACAGCCTCCAGGCAATCGTCTCCTTTCCTTTCACCTTCTGACATTCCGGTGCCATCTCGTAATTTTTCTTTAAACTAGAAGAGGTACAGGAGTGAGCCTCTCGGAACATCGGTGGTTCAGATCATCTAGATCAGTGGTTCCCCACCTTTTCAAGCTCATTTCCCACTTTTGCCAATAAGGTTACTAGTCCCCACTTCCATTCGAGTAACTTGTAACGAAGAATAATTTCAAATTATCATTATATTTTGCGTATAACTAGACAGCTTTACAACAATAACTAGTTCAATTTTGTAATTGTTTGGAAGGTGGTGCATATTCGTTATTCTAAGAAAGCAAGCGAAAATAACTAGGAACACATGGTTCGGCACGACTTTCACCTAACAGCTTTATTCCGCTCTTGGACTACCCTAGACCTGCCCCCCACCCCCCGAATGGGAATTCTCCCAGCCCCCGGTTGGGAACCACAGATCTAGTCAACGCTGAAGGAGACATCAACTAAACGTATCATCAGACAATCATTTCATGATTCGCTCACATCTTATCTATCTTATCTGCTTTTGAACTTATTACCTCAGGTTGATGTCACATGACAAGTCACAACCTTTACCAGCAGTGTCCCACGAACTATCAACCGTTCCAGATTTTCACGGTTTGCATTTAGCAATAGATTGGCTTAATAGGTAGATGATTGCTCTATTCTAATCTTTCTAATATCTGTTATATCCTCACCATATTTATTCCACAATTTCTGCTATGCATAAGTCGTTGTGGTTGTTAATCCCAATTTTTAAAAATTTTCTTCACTATTGCAGAATTATTCAAATTTATTTTCATGTATTATCTCTCCCCCTCCCTCACGACACCGCCTCTCTTTCTTATATATATATATGTTATATATATATATATATATATATATATATATATATATATATATATATATATATATATATATATAGATATAGATATAGATATAGATATAGATAGAGAGAGAGGGGGGGGGAAACATAGATGGATAGATACGTAGATGTACAGATAATACATATATACATACATACAAAAAACATATGTAAAGCTTTCTAGACTATATATATATATATATATATATATATATATATATATATATATATATATATATATATATATATATATGGAGAGAGAGAGAGAGAGAGGGGGGGATAGAGATAAGAGAAAGTGAACTTTAAGCTGACTATAAATATCAAACCAAATAAAACGTTTTTATCAGTCAAAATAAAGATGCGCTCAATGAAAATCAATGAGATAATCTTTGTGAGACACTTAAGGTTGTTTATCCAAACACACTTGTGGAATTCGAGGTTAATTGTTGATAAACACATTCTCTCGTCTTCTTCCCTCAATAAACAATAGACAACTTCTAGAATTATTCCTAATATTTGTCAGTTATGGAAAACGTTTGTTCAAGGACATTTCTATTTCATTTTTTTGAAAATACAAGCTTTGTACAGGAAGTATCAAGCCATTCAATATTATCGAAAAAATAGCATGCCTCCCTAGTCCCTTTCAAAGTACTCCCCTTGGGACCTCACCCACCTATCCTAACGCCATTTTAATTTTTCAGTACAGTTAATGCAATAAACCAATGATTTGCAAACAGATTTCCACTGGATCTTAGGATCCAACAAACCCTCTTTAGTAACCCTGCAAGAAACACCGTATACCTGAACAAAAATTTGCAATGAAATAGGCCAGTGGCTTCGATACTTTGGAAACTCAATGACCCGTTCTATAAAGGGAATATTCAGGCGGACTCTTTATTTTTAGAATTTAGTTTCTAATTAACAAATTTTTGACTTTTGAAAATAATATCAATTCTAAATGGATTACTTTTATTTGAGTTCTAATACGCAGTACAGGAGTGTGTGTACAATAATCGTGTTTTGGGGAGCTTATCGATGGATGGCGTTGTTTCTGTCACAAAATTCGCGATGTCAAGTTTAGAGGGATCACTACAACGAACCCCCGAGCATTATTTTTCTGATCCCCACGGATCCACAGACCCCAGTTTCGAAACCACTGAAATAGGCTATAGGTGAGCATAGGCGATTTTTTTTTTCTCGTGAATATTAAATGGCTGGGTACTCTTTGGATATACTTTGAATGTATGTATGTATGTATGTATGTGTGTGAGTGTGTGAGTATGTGTTGTCAAATAACCAGAAACCTAGACAAGGTGGTGCATTTTCGTAGTTGGTCCAAGTTGTTGAAACAGTTCGTTAACTTCTCGGTGTGGCTGGCATAGTCTAGTTTGCCTCCTTGATTGATTGGAAAAAAAAGGTCTTCCCGATGAATAGAAACCAGCAATTAGCAACTAAATAAAAGCCGTGGTGAGATAGTAAACCTAGCTGTTCAGGTAAGGACAAATGGACTGGCACAGGTTTGATAGATGGATGATTATCAATATCGTTACGCATGGGTTCCCACTTGGACAAAGCTCACCTGAATGCAAGTTGTTAATATAAGCCGTGAAGTAATAGTTTTCTTTTGTCACTTCCTATGAGTCATTAGTACACGTCCCTTTATTTCGTACGCAAGCACTTCTATCTTTCTATCTATCTATCTATCTATCTATCTATCTATCTATCTTATGTAGAGAATACCTCATTTCATAGATCGAATATAATACAGTAAAAATTTCAGATAAAACTCCATCTAATAACTACGTGTCAGGCTATGCACTTATACACCCATACACACACACACACACACACACACACACACACATATATATATATATATATATATATATATATATATATATATATATATATATATATATGCGTTGTCTAAGCCAAATGATACATTCAACGTTCAATAACGGGAGATCATTTTAAATAGGAGTTTCAATTTAATATAACACAATTCATAATCATTCTGTCAGATCATGTATCCATGGCTTAATAACATAACTGTCGCGTTGAAAGAAACGAATAGAGCAGATATAGAACGTGAATAGACAAGTAGAGAAATTAGAGTTTAAACAGTCACTTGGGCCTTTGCATTACCAGCAGCTGTTTAGCTCAATGCTGAGATTAACGCTACGCTGATGTGGCTACCCTATCGACAGCAGCCCCATTTTAATTGTTTATTCTACTTACATTGTCTAGGTCAAATGATACATTCACCGTATAATTACGGGATGTAATTTCAAATAGGAGTTCCAATATAGTAAAACGCAATTTACAATTTTATATATATATATATATATATATATATATATATATATATATATATATATATATATATATATATATATATATATATATATATATATATATATATATATAATGTGTGTGTGTGGCTAGGGTATATATGTATACACACTCACATTAACAAGTACAAATCTATGTAAAAATACAGTATAATTGATGTTCGGATAATCAAGGTGTATCTGCGTACAGGCTATTGCCCTTACACTGGCATCGGCAACAGTCATCCTTGTCCGGGCTTCTCTTGTCCTGGCTTGCGATTCGTAAAATTGGCTTCGGAGACGACAAGCACCCGAAGTGGTATCACTCACCCTCTCACGGAAAGCTTTCATGAGAAATGCTAACTGCCATTGTATTTTTTTGTTTTTTTTTTACTTACGTGGTCGTGCGCATGCGCGACACGTGCGTAAATATCCCGCACCTCTTTGTTGTAACTTTCCATTCATTTATTTTTCATTTAAACAATGTCGAGACAATTGTAAACAGGAAACCTTATGCCAAAAAATAAAGATACTTTGCTTTCATAGAATTTCCGGTTTTACAATAATAGCAAACTTAATCGATGCTTTTCTGGATCAAAATAGTTTCCATCAATCTTCATTAACCTCTGCCGGATAACTTTTTTTTATTCGACCTCCTCAGATATAACGTGGCCTTTCAGGTACCTAGCCGTCAGAGGCGTAACTGAGGCGGGGTTGGTTATTTGAAGACACCCCTAAGGTTCTAATGGAGGTTGGGGCAAGCAGCTTCATGAATAGTAGTTCACTGATTGCGTTTAATAATAATAATAATAATAATAATAATAATAATAATAATAATAATAATAATAATAATAATAATAATAATAATTGACATCCAAACTGACCACCTCATCCAGGCAAGAAGACCGGACTTAGTAATAGTAGACAAAAAAAAGGAAGGCCTGCCAAATAGTAGACGTTGCTGTACCTGCAGACCATAGAGTAAAAAAGAAGGAGGGTGAAAAAAGGGAAAAATACCAGGACCTAGCAAGGTAGTTAAGGAAAATGTGGAACATGAAAACCAGGGTAGTACCGGTCATAGTGGGCGCACTAGGAACTGTCCCCAAAACGCTGAGGGAGAGACTGGAGGAGATCGGGATTAGGGGGAGGATAGAGACCGTACAGACCACAGCACTACTGGGAACTGCACGGATACTGAGGAAGGTGCTAGAGATATAAGTACTGCAACGAATTGTAGCTCTGTCATGATATGCGAAAGAGAGAGGAGACGTTAGCTGAAGACCTGAGGAGACTTATTGTCACTCAGCCTTCAGCGATAACCACTGGGCAACCGGTGTGAAACTGTAAATCGTAGAATTACTGCGACCTATGAGTACTGAGGGAGGAGGGCTGGAGACTTGAGGAGACTTGCTGTCACTCAAACTCCAGCGGTTACCACCGGGCAACTGATGTGAGATTCCTACTACTACTACTACTACTACTACTACTACTACTACTACTACTACTACTACTACTACTACTACTACTACAAACAAAACCCCCAAAATAATAAAAACCCGTTTTTAATCAACATAACTTTATTCTCCGATTTGCCATGTAAATCTCTATTCTTCACGTATATAAAACGCATTGTTTATTACCATGCAACGTATTTCACCATGTATAACCTGCTACCTTAGATGACCGGCACTCCACGATTATGCTTCAATTTCGAGTGAAAAAAAGCATCATCTTACTTATACAATTATGAATACAAAATAAGTATAACAATCGTTTCTGTAGATAACACGCACCTAGATTTTAGGAGGGGGGAGTGCGTGCTATACATGGTGAAACACGGTACTTCATGTATATCGCCATTTTTGATGACACGGGTGAACTAGGTAGGGAAATAAAACAGGAAAAAATCGAAGGTAATCGAAAAAAAACAACAAATAAAAAAACAATGAAAAAAAAAAAGAATCCCTTCGATCTTGCTGATTTAATTTCCTTTGTAGCACAGTGTCCGTCTGCTGTTGGTAATTCAGATCCCTTAACTGGCTATTAATATATTATGAATATATGCTCTGTAACGATCAAATTGTTACAAATTAACCCCTTTCCCGGCCTTGTTAACAACCCTTTATGAAAAATTCATGATACTAAAGTATGAGTCAACGTAGCGTGAATTGAGACTTCTTCTTTCATCGATTTTTCGCCCCGGGTTAAAAGGTAAGCGACCATCCCATCCATATTTTCCTGCTGCCACTTTTCAGGGGGAGGGGAAAAGAAATATATATTCCAGGAAAGGGTGAGCCCCACCCACCAAGAAACAAGATATATTCGGTTGTCGATTGTCATGCAACGGACTAGGGAATTCTTAAGCTGTGACTCGCTCGAAGCTGTCGCTGTTCATACTGACCTCTTGACTTCCTGGCTTCGTTATAAGGTTCCAGTTCTCAGGGAGAAAGCCTGATCCAGCGGGGGAGCAGATACCCTGTTTGCACCCACATGTGGACGCCTATGGCTTCCACTTCGAGAAGAAGACTATCCTCGATTAAACTGGTACCTTTTCGCGACCGATTGCAAGAGATTATATAAGCATCCATTGTGGTTGTGAGAGATCACCCAGTTAGAATCGATCTTACTGGCCGTCCTGCACTCGCAACCTTGTGCCATACTAAGCTAAGCTAAGTAAGTATCGCTTGTGTGTGTTGAGCATTCATTCTGCGTATGACATGAAAAGATTGAAGGATAAGATTTATGGCGTGCTATTAACGAACTCATGACTAAGATATCGCAAGATTGGGTAATGGAGTAGGTTTCATATCTTTCTCTTGTCGTCCCCGGGATTAGAACTTCCAGATTTCATTTTCCAAAGTTCTACCAAATGCACTAGATCGTGAATCTACAGTTGACGGCCCGGATGTTGGAATCGGCGAACTTAGTTCAAAATTTGGCTGGAACAGTTTGCGTTCATCATCATCATCAGTCTTTTAAAGTCCGTTGTTGGACATAGACCTTCACCAGGATCCGCTGCATTTCTCTATCATGGTCGTTGTGGAGCCAATAATTCCTCAACTTGTCTCGTTCTTCTCTCCATCTAGTATTCTGCAGGCCTCGGTTTCGCATGTGGTTTCTGGGGATCCATGTCGTGAGTCGTGATGTCCATCGGTTGTCTTTCATTCTTGCAACATGACCTGCCCATTGCCATTTGAGTTTTCTAATGGATTCTATGATGTCTCTGACCCCCATTTTCTTTCTGATATATTGTTCTGTCTTGTGATCTCGCCATGTGAGTTTGAGCATGATTATCTCATGCGCACGCTGCATGCTTCTCAGTTTGCGAGTTTGTCTCTTGGTTAGGTTCCATGATTCAGATCCATGAGTGACCATCGGAAGGATGCATTGGTTGTATACTCTTCTTTTTCGGATTATTGGGATCGTCTTGTTTTTGAAGGTTGAGTGTGTTTTGCCAAAAGCTTGCCATTCTTGGATGATTCTCCGCTTGATTTCTTCTCCTTTTGTGGATTTCATAGAGATTCGTTGTCCTAAGTAGATGTAGTGGTCCATTCCACGTCAGTTATGGATAAATAGCAGGGTGGTTGGTGTCCTTTAAGCCTGTAAGGCAGTCCATCCTGGGCGTCGGGCTAGCACCTGGGCCGGTAAAAATCTACAAGTGCAACGAAGAGTGCTTGGGACTTCATTGATCATTCGAGATGTATCAGGTGACACGGTAGCAAATGGTCCTGAACCGACACCAATGGATCGTGACTCCTTTGTGGCAAATAAATGAGGGTAGTGTTAAATGCTGTAGACAGATTACAATATTTCGTCTTGGTTCTAAGCGTACTTTAACGTTTATCTGGTTTTAGTTTAAAGCAGGGGTTCTCAACCTTTTTAGCATCACCGCCCCCTTTCACGCAGAAATTTTTTTCCACCGCTCATCCGTATAGGAAATACTCAAAAGGATACCAAAACATTCTAAACCCTCTCAGAATAATAAAAATTTCGCATGAAAAAAATCTTCAATCAAAGTAAAGTAGAGTAGTTACATCAAATGTTTGGAACACAAGTACTGTTTTTAGTTAATTAATGCGATCACTGTCCGGTATTTTGTAATCTTCCAAGAGTTCTATACGAATATATTAATTACGTAACTAACTACAGAGGGTGTGGTACGAACATACGTATACCTACACAAACATTTAGATATTTCTCTATGCATCAACATAAAGTGTATAACATGGATAAAATCACTGCGCTGCTTTGTAGATTAATGATAGAAAATGTTGCTATTGACTCATTTTTTTTATTGTCAATTACACACAATAATATTCAACATCGTATACTACCCACAAGGATTTCAAAACGCCCACCATTTTTGCGCAGTTGCTCACCGCCCAACCAAGAGTTGAAATCGTCCACCGGTGGTGACGTGTGTGGATATTGTCGGATGCAGTCTCTGTGAAATCCAGAGAGAACGCTTACTATGACCAGCGATATCGTTTTGGTTGGAGAACTCTGGTTCAAAGTAACTGCGTTAGAGTTCATTATTCTATTGTTCAGCGAACTCAGAGAGTATTTCTCCTTATCTCGTCACATTGCATCCTAATCTTTGAAGGGTTTTATTTCTCGTTGACTTCTGCTCGATGCTCAAGGTAACTTTGAACAATCTGATCATTACCAATCATTGAAATGTGTCCTCTCGATAGTCACCTATGGAGCTGAAACATGGTTGGCTCTCAAAAAATATCATTTCATAATTGAACGATTTTCATTTACTACACATCATAGATGAGTATCTGTCAGCCTGCGATTTACAGATGGTGACGTGTGCGGATATTGTCGGATGCAGTCTCTGTGAAATCCAGAGAGAACGCTTATAACAACCAGCGCCATTGTCAGGGAAAGTAATTGTGCATCAGCCTGGCTCAAAATTTAACCACTTCTTCTGCAGCCGATTGTCCAACCTTCCTCAAATTCTCATAGAAATTTGTTAAAAACTTTAAGGCTTTTAGTGTGGACAGTCATGGGCGTATTTATAAATGCATTAAAGAAAGAACAAGTGGAAAAATATCTCTCAATCAAAATTTGAAAAAAAGAAAAAAGGAATTCATTGAGTCCTTCTGGAGATATGTAGATAGACGAAAAGATGCGACTGAATTTTCTAATTCGTTGGCTGAGGTCAAATCTTTGATCTAAGATGTAGTATAGTCTCGAATTATACTTCACCAATATGGAGAAAATGCGATAAATACCTTACCAATCGAGGGTTTATTGTTGGGTGCAAATTGTTCGATTATCTTATGCACATGAACGCGTGAATATTACGCAGATAGTGGATAAATTCAACAATATTATTACATTCACGTAGATGTATGAATTTTATGATATGCAATAACTGCGGAATTCGTATCAGTCCTTATCCACATTTATAAAACACACCCTGTATCAACACACACATACGTACGTTTGTTTGTTTGTTTGTTTGTTTGTCTGTCTGTCTGTCTGTCTATCTGTCTGTCTGTCTGTCTCTGTCTCTCTGTCTCTGTCTCTCTCTCTCTCTCTCTATATATATATATATTCTTAGATGGAAGTGACGAGAAGCGACATTCTGATTCCAGGCAGAGACACTTAGATCATAGGCAGGGCGCACAGAGAGTCTGATTCTTGGTAGAAGTGCCTATTCATACGTAAATAATCACTTCAATTTTGACGGGGTCTATGCAATCATTACCGATGTTACTATTATTACTGATAATAATAATAATAATAATAATAATAATAATAATAATAATAATAATAATAATAATAATAATAAAAAACGAACTTGCAAACAAACAACTTTTTGGTCCTTTTTGAAAGTGTAAGACGATTGGATAGTTAGACTTTTCGATTCTAGTTGATCTTCCGTTAGTAGGCGAGGCATGGATTTTGCAAAAGCTCCAGTGCATGCCAAGGCCTTTTATCAAGGAAATCTGAGGAAATGCTAATGATATCTCCTAAATCATCAATAGTACGACGGCGATCGTCTTGGGTTGCTTTTTGTATTTTTTCGTACGTACTGCCAAAAAGTTTGCTTCTGCAGGATTTCTATCGAGCAAACCCCCACCAAAAAAACGAACTTCGAGTAAACGTTTCACTCATTAGGAATGGTCATCGTGGCTCGAAGAGCTTGCACAATCGTAGAAAAAAAAGCCAGAATTACGGACTCGATCGTAGACATTCACTAGTTTTCTCGTGGCACATTCCGTAAGTGCTTATAGCCTATCAATGGGTTCCGAGAACTTTGGGGACACATACACACACACACACATCGATTATCTATGGAATGTCGATTATCTATCTTATCTATTCAATGATATCAGTTTGCGCCTATCTATCTATACCAGTCCGTGCATGTTGATCTATCTATCTATCTATCTATCTATCTGTCCATACCTGCTGATTTTCCTGCCGATCTACATGTCTATTCATATCCATACCTGTTGATCTATCTATCTATCTATCTATCTATCTATCTATCTATCTTATTCTGTCAAGCTCTCTCTTTCTAATACTGGCCATACTCCCCCCCCTATCTCTCTGTATGTGCGTGCGTAAAAGCGTGCGTAAAGATGAAATACTCTGATAATAATTTTCTCCCCAACGACTGCGTACCTTCAAGTAAAGAAGATGACTAAACCAACACAGTAACAATCCGAATAAACTGTTTTCATCCTTGTTAACAGAGCCAGCGCAAGAGTGTTATGCGCCCCTGGCGAGACTTAGGACTTTTGCACCCTAGGCAAACTCATAGTTTTACCTTATCGTCGTGTCGGTCCTGCTTGTTAATAATTGGAGAAATGAATTCGTTTTAATCAGATTATATTCATTTTACTTGGGGATATAAGCAGCGAAAGATAAAAAATTTATCATGCCAAGGTACAAACTCATTCTTATAGATCTAAACGCGAATAAAAGATACTATCTCTGAGATAAAGTTCTCCGATGTTTTTATTTACTTACACTTATTAGACGTAAGCATTCATTTACTCTATCAACAGTGAAGTATCAATTCTTGAAATAAGTTAGAAAATGCGAAGAAATTTATTGAACTTCGTAAAGGCACGAGTAGATATTATGCCAAATGCATTACGGCCTCATATATATATATATATATATATATATATATATATATATATATATATATATATATATATATATATATATATATATATATAGTCTAGAAAGCTTTACAGCCTTAAACTCTAAATATATACAAAAAAAAAAAATTATCAATCATTTCCTAATATTTGTTACTGTGTAATTAACGTAGTTTTTTTTCAGCAGGTTTTATGTTTTGCTCAGAACTAGATATTCTGGTAGTAAGTGTGAATTTTTGTTGTTGGAATCATCAATTGTTTACTATGTAACCGTTACGGGGATTTGAAAACAAAACAGTTATATTAACATGGCTCATATATATATATATATATATATATATATATATATATATATATATATATATATATATATATGGCTTGTCTTCGCTTGTTGAGAGGGATTTCCACAGCAGTAGAACTATATGCGTATGACTGGGTGTATATGTGTGTGTGTGAGTGGTCAGTTTTTTTTTATTTAGATGTCTATTCTCTTTGAAATAAAATACTTCAAAACCTTTTTCACGTTTTGTTTGAAGGTGGCTGTATGAATAGAAAAGAAGACAAAAGGAAAATAGCAGAAAATGAAATTTTTACCTTGAGAAATGATGAGATCTATATGTTTCTTATCCGTTATGCACATCGTGTCTAGATCTTTCCGTTCGACTGATAGAAGATCTCTTTCTGAATCGAAGCCTTTTGCCAAAAACATCTCGTAGTATTGACTCAGTCCGATCTGTTCCAAAAAGTTCAGAACACCGCATCTTGGATCGTAAAAATTATCCATCGTTTCGTTGCTAATCCTGACCATGCTTTTTGTTTCGAATAAAGTTACTTTCTTTCTGTGTTCTCTTTACTTTTCAAATTTATCTCTGAAGTTGTGTTCTTTTTCGTTCGTTGATATTTTTCGCTTTTTTACGTCTTCCAAAAATCACGACGAAGCCGCTCGTGTTAGTCCGATCTTATCTTTATCACCATTTGAAAGCAGTCTCAAGTCCAGTTTCTGAATTTGTTTTATCAAGACGTATTACAGCGAATCGTTTTCTTTTTAGGTGTATAAAT